>SJYA01000767.1:148202-421191 GCA_006410615.1 Neotragus moschatus
GAAGAATGAAGCAAGAAGCTGCAGCCATTGCTCAAGGGTCCAGCTGGATGGTGTTGATGATGTGTCTTGTTTGGGGGTAGGTAGCCTCAGAGGTCTGAGTGTTGGTGTTGGTCAGGGCACCTGCAACAGTGTTGAAATTTGCAATGTTTCAATACTTTGTGCATTGTCAGACTTTTTCTGTTAAAGCCGTGTCACAGGTCCACAGAGTAGTACCTCTTCAGTTGCAACTGAGAGAAAGAGCGGGCTGTTTGGCCATGTGGCAAGAGCTTTACTGCCTCAAGCTTAAGGGGCAGTATCCCTTCCTTAACTCTTATAAATGAAGCTTAAAGGCTCTTAAGAGATCCATTTACATACTACTGGGACTGGGCTGGGTGCTGGCCTGATTGTACTTCCTGGTCAGGAGAGATGTCTACTATTCTGGGGGTTGGGCACTAACTGATTTCCGTTTTTCCTTTGGCCAAAATCCTGTTAGTTCAAAGGGAGACACTCTCCTTTGCTTTACTGTTCTCATTAGCTCTAGATGGGAAGACATAATTTACCTTCAGGCCTTATCGTGAAAATCATCTTGGGTAGAAAGGTTAAAATAAGATACCTCTGATTTTATTGCTGAGAGGAGCTGCCCACATTTTCTTTGCATTCCTGTACTGTGATGCCATATTTAAGTGACATCTGAAATTAAAAGGTGCTTGCTCCTTGGAAGGAAAGCTATGACAAACTTAGACAGCATATTAAAAAGCAGAGACATCACTTTGCTGACACAAAGGTCCATATAGTCAAAGCTACTGGTTTTTCCAGTAGTCGTGTACGGATGTGAGAGTTGGACCATAAAGAAGGCTGAGCAGCGAAGAATTGATGCTTTTGAATTGTGGTACTGGAGAAGACACTTGAGAGTCCTTTGGATAGCACAGAGATCAAACCAGTCAATCCTAAAAGAAATCAACCCTGAATATTCATTGGAAGGACTGATGCTGAGGGTGAAGCTCCAAAACTTTGGCCACCTGATGCAAAGAGCCAACTCATTGGAAAAGACCCTGATGCTGGGAAAGATTGAAGGCAGAAGGAAAAGCAGGTAACAGAGGATGAGATGGTTGGATGGCATCACCAACTCAATGGACATGAATTTGAACAAACTCTGGGAGATAGTGAAGGACAGGGAAGCCTGGCATGCTGCAGTCCATGGGGTTGCAAAGAGTTGGACACGATTGCACGACTGAACATCAAAAGTATACAGTGAGTCTGGCTGGGAGGATCATTCCTGCTTTTGTAATATCTCATAGTAGTAAAATAGTAATGGTTTTAAAGTAACTTGTCAAGGTCACATAGCTAGTGGTAGTAGAGCTGGAATTAGTACCTAGAGCCCACTGTTGTTCCACTGATCTCACTGCACAGCACAGAGTATTTTATGTTTCTAGGAAGCTTCTTATAAATGAAGTGATTATGGTACTGGTGACCCCTCAGTAGAGGCTACTGGGGAAACAGACCTCAGGCACTAGATAACTTCTCATCCCTTTTGCTTACCTGATTTCTGTAAGCCGTCCATTTATGCTGCTGCTGCTAGGTCGCTTCAGTCGTGTCCAACTCTGTGCGACCTCATAGATGGCAGCCCACTAGGTTTCTCTGTCCCTGGGATTCTCCAGACAAGAACACTGGAGTGGGTTGCCATTTCCTTCTCCCATGCATGCATGCATGCTAAGTCACTGCAGTCCTGCCTGACTCTTTGCAACCCTATGGACAGCAGCCCACGAGGCTCCTCTGTCCACGGGATTCTCTAGGCAAGAATACTGGAGTGAGTTGGCATTTCTTTCTCCCCATTTATGCTTATTAGTATATAATTGGTGAGACAGGAAATGGTATACTGTCCCAGACTGGCAGAGATGAAAAAGTCACTAATTTCCTCATGGATTCAAACAGAAAAAGGACAACTAACTGTGGCCTATCATTGAGTGGGAGAATATAGTCCAGCGGATATAGGAGAGAAGATGTGTGTCTCACACACCCCAGCAGATATGTGGCTGTGCATAAAACTGGAGGAGTGGAGAGGTAGAGATCAGATGAGACTGGCTCTCATCTGATTATCAAGCATAGCATTTCTAGACTTGTGTAATGAATTATTGAATATCCTCTCTGTGATGTAAGTTTGTTTATAGCTTTGCTTATTATTTTGGCTGTACTTCCTGGCTTGAGGGATCTTAGTTCCCTGAACAGGAATTGAACCCAGGCCCCAGTAGTAAAAGTGCCGAGTGCTAACCACTAGACCACCAGGGAATTCCCTGTGATATACGCTTTCCCAGGTGGCTCAGAACCTGCCTGCCAATGCAGGAGATGTGGGTTTGATCCCTGAGAAAATCCTTGGAGAAGGAAATGGTAATCTACTCCAGTATTTCTGCCTGGGAAATCCCTTGAACGGAGGCGCCTGGTGCGCTGTAGTCTACGGGATCGACAATCCATGGGGTCCCAAAGAGTTGAACATGACTTAGTAACTGAGCATGCATGCAACCTAGGAGATAGTGGATGAACTTTTCTTCCTTAATGTCTTTCATTTTGGAAGGATCACTATTCTCAGACTGTTAGTGCTGAGGAATGGCCTTTAACTATAGGGAAATCTTGGAGGGTCCTGAGGTCTTCTCTGTAGAGACCCAGTTTCTTCATTGATGCCTAGCAAGTTTGGATCTGCTGCTTATTTTAGAATGAACTTAGGAAATCCTATATGGAAAATAAGTTTATCCTAAAAGCTTTTCCTCCCTTGAACTGACAAAATAAAGAGTGGCTTTTATTTTTCAAATTCTAGTTAAAATTGATGAAGGTGGAGACAGTTACACAGACAGCATGGAAAATCTTATAGCTATCATACCATAGGCTATACTGGGTTTTTTTTCATGCTCAGGTTCTTAGGTTCACTTAATGGTGGCCAATTTGCATTATCTAGCATGTTCAAGAATATGATTCTTACAAACCTTGGGCAGTGGTATTTTATATTCTTAACTAATTTTTTCATTCTTTATAAAGCTTTACTTCTAGTTTTTTGTTTTTTTTTTTTAAGAAGTTATTTAAAAAAAAAAAAAACCTCACCTAGAGGACTTCCCTGGTGGTCCAGTGGTTAAGACTCTGTGCTCCCAGATTTGATCCCTAATCAGGGAACTAGATCCCATATGCACAACCAAATAAAAACAAAACAAACAATGTAACCTAGGACTTCCCAGGTGGCGCAGTGGATAAGATTCTTTCTGCAAGTGCAGAGGACATGGGTTCAATCCTGGCCCAGGAAGATTCCACATGCTGCAGAGCCCGAATGCCACAACTACTGAAATCTGCGCTCAGGACCTCCAACAAAGAATAGCCCCCACTCTCCGCAACTAGGGAAAGCCTTCTCGAACCAATGAAGACTCAGCACAGCCGTAAATAAATAAAATTACATATTAAAAAAACCCACATAACCTAAGTCTGCTTATTATTTCATCTTGGGAGCTTGATAAATCTTTCTGTCTGAATTCTTCTGTCCTTTTTCAAAATGTAGTAACCAGAGGAGTTGCTTTTTCTGTATCACAACAGATCATGTCTCTCACATGTCAAATTAGTATGTGCTAAGAATCTGATTGATGTGTCAGACTTTGCCAATAATCCTAGCTTCTGTTTCCTATATTTCTTCTTTTTCTCTTTGCTCTATCAAAGGTAAATTTATTCTTTAAAAAAAATTTTTTTTTTTAAATTTTTATAAAGATCTGTTTATTTTTGGCTATACTGGGTCTTAGTTGCCACACACTGACTTTGTTCAGTTACAGCAAGCGGGGGCTAGTCGTCGTAGTGTGTGGGCTTCGCATTGTGGTGGCTTCTCTTGTGGAACACAGACTCTGGGGCAGTCACGCTCAGTAGTTGTGGGGCACGGGCCAAGTTGCTCCACTGCATGTGGGTTCTTCCTAGACCAGGGGCCAAACCCATGTCCCCTGCATTGGCAGGCAGATTCTTAACCACTAGGCCATCAGGGAAATTCCTCAAAATAATTTTATTTATTTATTTCTTTTTGGCTGTGCTGGGTCTTTGTTGCTGTGGGTGCTACTCTGTAGTTGCAGTGTGCAGGCTTCTCATTTTGGTGCACAGGCTCTACGGTTTGTGGGTTTCAGTAATTTTGGCTCCCTGGCTCCAGAGCACAGGCTCAATAGTTGTGGCGCATGAGCTTAGTTGCTGTGTGGCATGTGAGTTCTTCCTGGACCAGGGATCGAACCCATGTCTCCTACAGTGACTGGCGGGTTCTTTACCACTGAGCCACCAGAGAAGCGCCAAAGATAAGTTTATTCTGATCATCATTCCTCCTAGTATATCACCTCATATTCAGTAGAGGGTAAAGAACTTTTTAACCATATTTCTCCCCAATGAGCCACTGCATTTTACAGTTTAAGTACCTAGCAGTTCTCTCAGTGACCCTTTACATTTAAGCCACAAAACCAAAATATGGGGAAGTAGTCATAACAAAATACTGTTCTTTAGAGCACTCTTATTTAATCAGTTTTCCAGCTCTGACACTTTTCAGAGCTATGTTCTTGAGAGTGTAGGATTTCCCATGAAAAAGAGGAGAAGTGTTACTTGATGGTTTGAGTTTTGGCATTATGATCAGCTTTCCTGAAATTTGTGCTTTTCAAATTCCTTTACTCAGGTAACTATACTGTCTTCTGATGTCTGAGGCTATAGATAGGATAACATCAAAATTAACTCAACTATAATAATAAAACATGATATGTATTAATATACTTTTTCTGCCAACATGTCCATGCTTTCCTGTCAAAAGATGGCTTTGGGAACCTTCTGTAGACCCTGAGAATGGGACTCTGACCTTAATTGAGAGGTAGAAAAAAGGATGGAGAATGTTAAATATTAAGATTGAGGGCTAATATCTAACACAGAGGGGTAACCTGGGCTGGGAGTTAAAAGGGTGGAGCTTATACTGGGGAAAGACTCCTCCAGGCAGCTATTTTGGTTTTTCTCCCTAACACTTTGTATCTCTACAAGGCTGATTTTTTAAAAAAATACTTTCTATAGGGTCATTGCCCAGATTAGGAGTATATTTTCTCCTCTTCTCTCTTCTCTTTTTCCTCAACCCCTTTTCTCCCCACCACTCTTCCCTGTCCAGTACTTACATAGGAGAAGGGTAAGTAAAGTAGATGGAAGGGTGGGGGCATTCCTTCTAGAATATTTCAGGTGACATAACCTTGTTTAACCGCCAGTATTTTTTTCCCCTTTCTCTCCCCTCCTACAGAAATGGAGGCAAACGACCATTTTAACTTTACTGGCCTTCCCCCTGCACCTGCTGCCTCAGGACTGAAACCCTCTCCCTCCTCAGGGGAGGGGCTCTACACTAACGGGTCTCCCATGAACTTCCCCCAGCAAGGGAAAAGTGAGTGTGAGGGCCATATGGCCTGGGAGGGAGTGGGCTTCATTTCTTTAGAGTACATTGATGGGGTCAGTGGGCTCACCTCTGGGTTGGCTATTTCACAACAGCTCTCTTTAATGTCAGGTGGGAAGGGAGGAAGTGAATCCTCAGAACTCCAGCTGCTGGAGAGAAATCAAGCTTCTTAGAGCAAGTTCTAGGGGGTTTTGGAAGAAACACTGTTAGTTTTAATGTTGGAAGAGATTAGAAAAATATACTGGCCTTTTCATATTAGCTTGTTCTTCTGTTAGCCCTGTTCCCTGGCTACTGCCCCAAAGTGGTGAGGTGGCTACTGCTTCTGATAACCAGGTTGCACTCGTGACAAAGAGATAAAGGGCCAGTCCTCTGAGAAACTGTTTTCAGAGGTTGGAGTAGCTGCCCCAGGATTGGAGGTAGAGGGGTTGGGTGAGGGTTGGGATGTGTCTGCCTTTTAGTTGTGCAGCGGAGAAGAGGGCAGATGCTTGAAGTGCCTGTGCCACTTCCTGTTCTTGTGGATAGAAGAAAGGGACAGGGAGAGTTTTAAGTTTACCCTCTTCCCCAGAGAGAAACATCTGTAATTCCAGACGGAAGTGCTGCTACCAGGATCAGGTCTTTCCCTGGATTTGGCTTATCAGTTGCTCTCTGCAGTGGCTCTGCCACGTACCTCTCTACTCTTGCCTTGGTTTCAGTCAGGTACTTTATGCTTGGAAGCAGGAGGAGCTCAAATGCTTCCCTCCTTCCTTGCAGCAGAAAAATACTGCCCCAGGTTTATGCTTAACCACCACTCCCTCCTGACTTCAACAAGAGGGTTGCAGATAGATAGAAACTCCCTCACACCCCCACTTCCCCTGAAGCTTCCTTAGTATTTTGGTTTCTTTTATTTGATTGCCCTCCAGTCCAGAGGATGCCAAGGTGAAGTCTGCAGTACTGGTCATGCAGAGATTCCCCTCGGTGCCTATGTGGGGTACAGTGCCTATGGGGAGGGGCCAAGTCCAGTCTCTTCTGAGCTGGGATCTTGCTGCTGTGGTGACTGCAGATTCTATTCTTAGCCCAGCACAAAGTGCNCAGAAGTGATCAAGGTAATGGAGCTTTCATGGACTCTTGTAGGAAAGCACAGACTCCTTTTTTGGGCCCAGTGGCAACAGGCTGGCATTGTCTGCTCTGGCATTGTCTGTTCTGCTTTGTTGTTGCTGGCCAAAGGGCATGGTAGGACTGTAACTTCACTGACGCCACTTTATCTACCTCCTCCTTGTAGTACCTGAGCCGCAACGTGGTACACAATGTCCGTCGGGAGCACTTCAGCTTCAGTCCCCGTATGCCTGTTGGTGATTTCTTTGAAGAGAGAGACACACCAGAGGTGCACACCCAAGGGTTAAATATACTTTTTTAAATATGAGGCGGGGTTGGTGAACAAGCTGCAGCTTCCTCATGGGGTTTGGAGATTCTCAGGCATCGAATGGTTCAGAGGTTCTGGTGGCTTGCATGAACTTCGGTTGTAACATGTCTTCCTTCTTACCTCAGGGCTTGCAGTGGGTACAGCTCTCAGCAGAGGAGATCCCATCCAGGATTCAGGCAATTACTGGGAAACGGGGCCGACCTCGAAACACTGAGAAGGCCAAGACCAAGGAAGTCCCCAAGGTGAAACGGGGCCGAGGTCGGCCACCCAAGGTCAAAATCACTGAGCTGTTGAATAAGACAGACACCCGCCTCCTAAAGAAACTGGAGGCCCAAGGTACTGTGATGTTTCTTAACTTGGGAATTCTGCTCACTCTCTGAGGTATCTGAAATGTTGATGAATTGATTAATGCCTGGGTTTCCCAGGAGTGTGACTGACATCTGGATGGAATGAATCTGAATTACCTTCCCCTCTTTGGAAAGCAGCATCAGGGTCCTAGCACTTTCGTGGTGTTTTTGTTTTTGTTTTTGTTTAAAAAAAAACAACCACTTCCTTTCTTGAGTTTCTCTTTAGTGGAGCCTTGTGCGGGGAGGTGGGGGTGGTATCCCAGGAATAACTGAGAGAGGAGAGGCCTTTCATGTCCTTTCTTACCATCTTTTAGCTTCTCACTTATCTTACTGGTCTTGCTTGTCTTGTGTAAACACTTATTTGCCACCATCATAGAGGTTCAGAATTCACATCTGAATCCAAAAGATAATTGGTACTGTTTTCGTGGGATGGATAAGTAGGAAATGTCTATAATTTTTCAGTAAATATTGCACTTAGCCTTATATAGTATGAAGAATGTGAAAGAATTTGGAATCAAGTATCTCTTATTCAGAATTCCAGCTCTGTCAGATTCTGACTGTATGACCTGGAGCAAGTAAAGCCTCATAGTGGTTCATCTGCAGATAGTATCTAAACTTAGAGGGTTGCTGCACAGATGTAGTGGTGGTAATATTTCTATTCCAGAATAGGATAGGTACTATTGTATCAAAAACATCAGTTCTAAAACACTGTTGTCTGCAGAATCACATCTCAGTATCATCTTCCAAAGGAAAAGAAATTCAGATATTTTAATGGAGCAAGACATAGGAGTTGAACATAGGCAATAACTATGTCAGATTTGATAGGATTCTACTAAAGTGTCCAGTATATGGGCCCTTCCTTTCTGGCACATTCTTGCTTAATTGGTGCTTCAACTCAAGACCACCTGCTTTCTCTGGCAGTTTTTCTGTTTCCTTTCTTAGTTCTAAAATCAGCCTGTCGGGCAGCCTGGGAGAGGGACAGTCTCTAAGGCTACTCTGCTGGTTCTGGCCTCCAGGACCCTTTCTAAAGCAGTCTGAGTTCCAGAGGCTGGTGCTTCTGGGCACGAGATGCCATTTGTGTTACCTCCATAGGAGGTTCCTCTCATACATTTTTTTTCTCCTAGCATTTTATGTATGCTTTATTTTATTCATTTATTTTTTTTTATTCTTATTATTTTTTATGTATATTAAAAAAAAAAAAAAACAGGCATCTAGTTTCTTCAGGGACCTGTTTGGAGGCCAGCTTTATGATAGGCATGTGCTGGTCTGGATGCTGGAGATTGGTCTGCCTGCCTCACTCTTCTTTTTTCTTTTTGCTCTCACAGAAACACTGAATGAGGAGGATAAAGCAAAGATGTGTAAAATCAAGAAGAAGATAAAGCAGAAGGTGCAGTGGGGAGAGTGTCAGACTACTAACCAAGGGCAGGTGAGGGACGTCAGCAAGATTCCACAGTAGGTTAACTTCTCCTACAGCTGCTCTGTCTTCTTTTCCATCTCCCACGCCTGCCACCTGCCATTTAGAGAATTTGGCGTGTTCAAAAATAATGTGGGCATCTCCAGGGTGAAAGAATTGATCCATTGCCAACCCTTCATCCCATGTCTCAGCTCTTCTCCCCAGCATCCTTGTTTGTTTTTGAATCCTAGCCCAAGCAATGATGCTTTCAGAGTTTGAGGAGAAATGACTTCCTTTATGGTTTACAGGCCAAAAACAAGAGGAAACAAGAGACCAAGAGCTTAAAGCAGAAGGAAGCCAAGAAGAAATCCAAGGTAGGTACTTACATGCACAGGTATAACTTTGAAGTCACCAAACTGATTTTGTAAGACATATGAGTTGGTCATGTTTTATAGTCATGTTTCTGGGTGTAAGGTGGGGAGGAGGGGACCAGGGAAGGGTGATGATTTGAATCTTCCCGGCACTCTTGATTCCTCTCTCCCTTGGGTGGGTAGGCTGAGAAAGAGAAGGTAAAAACAAAGCAGGAAAAACTGAAGGAAAAAGTCAAGAGGGAGAAGAAGGAGAAGGTAAAAATGAAGGAAAAGGAGGAAGTGGCCAAGACCAAGCCAACGGGTAAAGCAGATAAAGTGCTGGCCACACAGAGACGCTTGGAGGAGCGGCAGAGGCAGCAGATGATCTTGGAGGAGATGAAGAAGCCCACAGAGGACATGTGTCTGACTGACCACCAGGTAGTGAGGGGAGAGGAGCAGGTCCTGGAGGGCCGTCCGTGGACGCTACTGTTACAGGAGGAGCCTCCTAGATATCCAGACTGTTGCCTTCCCGTGTGTTTGACAGAACACCTACCACTTTTATCCCTACAGCCGCTGCCTGACTTCTCACGCATCCCTGGTCTGATCCTGCCTAGTGGGGCCTTCTCAGACTGCTTGACCATTGTGGAGTTCCTGCACAGCTTCGGCAAGGTGCTGGGCTTTGACCCTGCCAAAGATGTCCCTAGTCTGGGGGTCCTGCAGGAGGGGCTCCTGTGTCAAGGCGACAGCTTGGGCGAGGTGCAGGATCTCCTGGTGCGACTCCTGAGAGCGGCTCTCTGTGACCCTGGCCTGCCCTCATATTGTCAGGTGAGGGCCTTTCCTGGGGTCAGGGGCTTGGGATCTGTACTTTTCTCAGTTTTGCTTTCTCTTTTGAGTTGAACACATGGAAGCCCGTTCCAAAGTGATCAGGACAAGTCAAGGGAGATACACAAATGGTCCCCAAATAAGAGTGGTTTGACTTAACAATTTTTCGACTTTACAGTGGTTCAAGAGTGATAGGTCTTCAGTAGAGGTAATAAGGTTTTGATTTTGATCTTTTCCTGGACTGGAGAAATGGAATAGTACACTCTCGTGGTGCTGGGCAGCGAGTCAGCCATGCATGTCACTTTTGCAGCCATTCTGTTCCTCACTTTCAATACAGTATGCGGTAGATTGTGTGAGATATTCAGCATTTTATTATTAAGTGGATTTGTGTTAAATGATGATTTTGCCTTCCTCTAGGCTAATTTAAATGTTCTGATCATGTTTAAAGTAGGGTTAGCTAAGCTGTCATGTTCTGTAGATTAGGTGTATTAAGTGCATTTTCAACTTACAATATTTTCAGTTTATGATGGATTTTTTGGGACATGATCCCATCATAAATTGAGGGAGATATGCATACTACATGCTATCCCTTGTAATTTACCGCCTTTTTTCTTAGGTTACTTCTCATTGCTTTATGATTATAGGTCCTGATTCTCCATTATTCTCTCCAGGGACAAGTGGAAGAAGATGTGTAGTTTCTTCCTATTTTTGTTTTCATCTATTTTTTATTTTTCTTTCTGACCTCCCTCTGCTTATTTTATTCATTTTCCTTTAATATACTTCTTTTCTTTTGTACCTGTCCTTTTTCTTCTCTCATCTTACCCTAGCAACTTTCCTTCTTAACTTTTTCTGTCTTAACCCTATAGTTTTCTCCTATTTTCCTACTCCAGATTGACTTAACTTGAGTTGCTCCTCTTTCTCTCTTAACTCCTGTTATGTTCTCTTCAAAACAGTCCTTAAAGATCTTGGGGGAGAAAGTGTCCGAGATCCCACTAACAAGAGACAATGTGTCTGAGATCCTGCGCTGCTTCCTCATGGCATATGGAGTGGAGCCAGCCCTCTGTGACAGCCTGCGTACCCAGCCTTTTCAAGCCCAGCCACCCCAACAGAAGGCTGCTGTTCTGGCCTTCCTTGTGCATGAGCTCAATGGCTCCACCCTCATCATCAAGTGAGGGGCTGGGGGGAGATGGTTATTACGTGCCTTGGTCAGACTGGGATAGGGGAAGGGTTTAGCCATCTAGAAATCCTGGGTGATGTGTGTCTACCGCCATGCTCTGGGCATGCTGGTATGACCTGGGACTGAATCTAATTTTCCTTCCCGGGTGAGCCCAAGCCTTACTCTGCCATTCATCCAGTCTAGGTTCTAGGATGAAACTCCTTTTACCCTTGAACCTCCCTTCTTTTGTGTGTGTGTGTGTTGCCATTTCTCCCTCAAAATACTATTCCCTGTTTCCCTGCAGTGAGATTGACAAGACTCTAGAGAGTATGTCCAGCTACAGGAAAAACAAGTGGATTGTTGAAGGCCGGCTGCGGAGGTAAGGACAGGACAGAGGAGAGAAGGGGACAGGGTGAAGCATGCCCAGGGCTTGTGCCCCTCTCCTGGGGTTGAGACCGGTCCAGGGCCCGGGACGGCTTAGATTCAAGGTGTTCCTTTTGTGGCAGTATTGTGTCCTCACCACAGTTTCCCTTAAACTATGTGTGTCAAGATTGAAAACTGCTCTGGCCAAGCGAACAGGGCGACCTGAGGTAGAGCTGCAGGGGCCAGAGGAAGGCCTGGGGCGGAGGCGCAGTTCTCGGATCATGGAGGAGACCAGTGGCATGGAAGAAGAGGAAGAGGAGGAGACTGCAGCTGCTGTCCATGGCCGTAGGGGTCGAAGGGATGGAGAGGTACTAGCCCAGACCAAGGAAACTGAGAGGTGGAAAACATTCTTTCTCTTGAATCTGATGATTCCCTTTTTCTCGGTGTCTACTTGTTTCTTCTCCAGGTTGATATCACAGCATCTAGCATCCCAGAGCTAGAGCGCCAGATAGAAAAACTGAGCAAGGTATTGTGCTTCTAGCCTCCCAGGAACTGGAGCTAGGGGCTGGGTGGGAATTGGTTACCTTATGAGTTGGGCCTAGATGGTATCGATTTTATAGAGAAGCTGAGAGCCATGCCTTTCTCCCATATACTGGACGAAGTCACCACTGTCACCCGGGAAGTGTGTTTTTCATTCATCTTTCTTTTCCACTGCCTACCCAGCGTCAGCTCTTCTTTCGAAAAAAGCTGCTTCACTCATCCCAGATGCTTCGAGCAGTCTCCTTGGGTCAGGACCGCTACAGACGCCGCTACTGGGTGTTGCCCTACTTGACTGGTATCTTTGTGGAAGGAACAGAGGGAAGCTTAGGTAGGTGTGTCGTAGGACCCTGGTTTGAGTCCCAGCTCACAAAAGTTAAGCAATTCCTTTTCTTCTACCTAGCATCTTGGGCTTTTTTGATTGTATGACAATCAGTTTAGCATACTGTGGTTAGGAGCACGGGCTCTGGAGTAAGACTGCCTACCTTCTGCTCTGCCATTTACCAGCGATACGCTTCAGTTTTCATTTGTGAGATGGAATTAATAATAAAATGTATATGTCATAGGGCTATTGAGGGGATTAAATTAACTTAATAGAATAATAACTTAGAATAATGTGTAACATAGCTGTTTCTCAATAAATGTTAGCTTATGTTTATACTGATGGTAATTACTTGGGAACATAGTGTTTCTTTTGCAGATACTATGCTGGTTGCCATATAAGCATTTTCCAGTACAGTCTCAAAAAGTGGGGGATTAAGTCCAAGAGAAAAAGAAAGTATATATCCTGTGTTTGTACACCCTCTTTCTTTCCATTATATATCAGTGTGTCTTAGGCTCTTCCCTTTGCTTTGCAGTTCCTGAGGATGTGATAAAACAGGAAACTGACTCCTTAAACGTGGCAACCCATTCAACAACCAGCCCAGCCTCCTTCTCTCTGAAGAGAGAGTTAGCTGGCTCCAGCACCTCTGCCAGTTCTCCTGCCCGGGCCCGAGGCCGACCTCGGAAAACTAAGCCTGGCTCTATGCAACCTAGGCACTTGAAATCTCATTCCAAGGGTCAAGGTTCAGAAGAGCCTCAGACCCAGCTTCAGTCTCAGACTCAGTCCCATCCTCAGCTTCAGGCTCATGCCCAGCCCCAGCTTCAGTCCCATCCTCACACTCATAATGGGTTCCTAGAGCCAGAAGGCTCCCCATTGTCTCTGGGTCAGAGCCAGCATGACCTCAGCCAGTCAGCCTTCCTGTCTTGGCTGAGCCAGACTCAGAACCATGGCTCCCTGCTGAGCAGCTCAGTCCTCACGCCTGATAGCAGTCCCGGAAAACTGGATCCAGCCCCATCACATGCCCTGGAGGAGCCAGAACCTGACGAGACAGAAGCCAGCCCTGATTCTCAAGCTCCCTGGTTTAATTTCTCAGCCCAGATGCCCTGCAATGCTGCCCCTACACCACCCCCTGCAGTTTCTGAGGACCAGCCCACTCTTTCCCCTCAGCTACCTGCTTCTTCCAAGCCAGTAAGTAGCCAGAATTAGTGGTATGCACTTATATTCACCTGGCTATAGGCTAGGTTGCCTGGCTGTGGACTGTTGTCATGGTTGCGGGGAAGGGATAAGTCCACTGGGGTCCTGTCAGCATGAAAACACCCCCCATCATCTTATGTTTCATCTCATTCATAGGTGAGTAGAGCCAGTGCTGCCAACTCCTATTCTCCAGGGCTGTTCTCTTCCACTCCTTTGCTGGGCATGGCTCATAAAAGGCGAGCAGGAGATCCTGGAGAAACACCACAGAGCCCCACAGGGCAAGGACAGCCAAAACGAAGAGGGAGACCTCCCAGTAAGTTCTTCAAACAGATGGAACAGCGTTACCTGACCCAGCTGACAGCCCAGCCTGTCCCCCCTGGTGAGTGACCTTGGGATAGGATGGGGTGAGTATAGGTAGGAGTGGCATCAGATATGGACCATGTAGTTCCTTCCCAGTCTACCCATGTTACATAAATAAACTGTGTTCACAGAGATGTGCTCTGGCTGGTGGTGGATCCGAGATCCTGAGACATTGGATGCCACACTCAAGGCCCTGCACCCCCGAGGCATCCGAGAGAAAGCACTTCACAAACACCTAAACAAGCACAGGGACTTCTTACAGGAAGTCTGCCTACGACCCTCAACAGGTAAAATAAATATTTAACCAGCCTGAGCTGAGGAGCCCAGGTCAATTTTGAGCTGCTGCTGTGGATGGTGAACAGCCTGATGGGCTTTTCCCTCTGCTTTCTGTCTTCTCAGACCCCATCTTTGAGCCCAGTCAGCTACCTGCCTTTGAAGAAGGGATCGTGAGCTGGACCCCTAAAGAGAAGACATATGAAACAGACCTGGCTGTCCTTCAGTGGGTGGAGGAGCTGGAACAGCGGGTGATCCTGTCTGATCTGCAGATTCGGGTACCCTGGGCTGGCACTGGGTAGGGGGTTGTTGAGGAGAGGGTGTTAATCTCTTATACCCTGTTAGGAGAAACCTAGGGTTCCCATTTTGCAGTGACCTCCCATGACCCTAAATGGGTCGCATCTTTTTCTGTGCTTAATGTCCTTCTTTTATAATGAGTTTTATTTCTCTCTCCCACCTGCAGGGCTGGACATGTCCCAGCCCAGACTCTACTCGTGAAGACTTGGCCTACTGTGAGCACCTAGCTGATTCCCAGGAGGATATCACCTGGCGGGGTCGAGGCAAGGAAGGTCTGGCACCCCAGCGTAAAACTACCAACCCCCTGGACCTGGCAGTGATGCGACTTGCTGCCCTGGAGCAGAATGTGGAGCGGCGGTACCTGCGGGAGCCCCTGTGGCCAGCTCATGAGGTTGTGCTGGAGAAGGCCATGCTCAGCACGCCCAGTAGTGCCCCACAGTGTACGCCTGCAGAGATGTGAGTGCTCACCCTCCAGTTCTTGGTCTTGGGGAGAAGAAATCAATTTAATAAATCCTCCTCATCCCCAAATCACCACTTTCTCCCATCAGATCATACGAGATCACCCCTCGAGTTCGGGCCTGGCGCCAAACGCTAGAGCGATGCCGGAGCGCAGCCCAAGTCTGCTTGTGCCTGGGCCAGCTGGAGAGGTCCATTGCCTGGGAGAAGTCTGTCAACAAAGTGGTGAGAAGCCTGGGGAGCTGAAGAGATGGCAGCTGGGATGGCTGGGGTGAGTGGCAGGCAGAGAGGCTTGAGGGCTCACCCTAACCTCTCACAACCCTGGTCCAGACCTGTCTAGTCTGCCGGAAGGGTGACAACGATGAGTTTCTTCTACTTTGTGATGGGTGTGACCGTGGCTGCCATATTTACTGCCTTCGGCCCAAGATGGAGGCTGTCCCAGAAGGAGATTGGTTCTGTGCTGTCTGTCTGGCCCAGGTACATCTTCTCTCTCATCCCACTCCTGAGCAAGTTAGAGGTTTTCTTTCTCATCCCATTTACCACCAGTCTTAAAAATATCATTCTTCCCATGCCTTCCATCTCTCCTGGGAAAAGGTTCCAGAGCACGTGCTAGGAGACCTGGGTTCCGGTCCTTTTTTGCACAAGTCACTTAAATTCTACCACCTTACTTGCTTTCCTTGTAAAATGGGAGTGATTATACTTTCCTTTTTCACATAACCCAAAAGGGTGAGTAATAAATTCACAGACTGACTTATGCATGAAAGTATTTTGAAACCTCAGTTACACTCAGACAAGTAGTACTGTGCTAAGTCACTTTAGTCGTATCCGACTCTTTTGCAACCTTGGACTATAGCTTGCCAGGCTCCTCTGTCCATGGGATTCTCCAGGCAAGAATACTGGAGTGGGTTGCTATGCCCTCCTCCAGGGCATCTTCCTGACCCAGAGATCAAACCCACGTCTCCTGTATTAGCAGGCGAGTTTTTTTTACCACTTGTGCCACTGGGAGGCCCCCAAACAAGTAGGAATTGTGATAAAGTAGAGAGCAAGCAGAGTACGTATTTCCAGCTGTGGCTATTCTCACCTTTTTCTTATCCTCAGCAGNCTTCCTGACCCAGAGATCAAACCCACGTCTCCTGTATTAGCAGGCGAGTTTTTTTTACCACTTGTGCCACTGGGAGGCCCCCAAACAAGTAGGAATTGTGATAAAGTAGAGAGCAAGCAGAGTACGTATTTCCAGCTGTGGCTATTCTCACCTTTTTCTTATCCTCAGCAGGTAGAAGGAGAATTGACTCAGAAATCTGGTTTCCTAAAACGAGGCCAGAAGCGGAAAAGCAGTTATATGCTGACCTTCCCAGAGGGTGACAACCGCCGGCGCCGGCTGCTACCAAGGGGCCGAGAGAGCCCAGCAGTGCCCCGGTACTCAGAGGAAGGGCTGTCTCCCTCGAAGCGGCGGCGCGTCTCCATGCGGAACCATCACAGTGATCTCACGTTCTGCGAGTGAGTTGAGTGAATTCTGGGGACAACCGGCTCTACGTTTTCCAGTGTAGAGGGCTAGGAGGGGTCCATGGTTTGCTTCCTGATAGAGTATCATCACTGTGTTTCATAATAGGATTATCTTGATGGAGATGGAGTCCCATGATGCAGCCTGGCCTTTCCTGGAGCCTGTGAACCCACGATTGGTGAGTGGGTACCGGCGGATCATCAAAAACCCTATGGATTTTTCCACCATGCGAGAGCGACTGCTCCGGGGAGGGTAAGTAGACATCATTGACTCTCCTGGCTCTTCTGTTACTGCCGTTGCTGGTACCCCGGCTGACAGCTCTGTCTCCAACCTCTGCCCAGGTACACCAGCTCAGAGGAGTTTGCGGCTGATGCACTCCTGGTCTTTGACAATTGCCAGACTTTCAATGAAGATGATTCTGAAGTGGGCAAGGCTGGACATATCATGCGCCGCTTCTTTGAGAGCCGCTGGGAGGAGTTTTATCAGGGAAAACAGGCCAATCTGTGAGGCATGGGAGGTGGGGAGTCACCTTGTGGCATTGCCCCCTGCCCTCCACACAAACCCTGCCATTCTTACCTGCTGATGCTGCCCTGGGTCCAGACTCAAGTCAGAGGGAGAACCCTGATTTTTGACCTTGCCCTTGGCAGCACCCTACGTCTTCTTATCCTTACACCCTTTCTCCCTTTCCTCCTCTTGTTCCTCAGATAAGAGGGGCAGAGATGAGGTCCTTCTGGACTGAAAGCCAAAAAAGAAAAAATAATCTTTCCTGTTTTATTTCCTAATTAAATAAGAGGAGGAGGGAAGAAGCCCCTACTTCCTCCTCCCAGCTTCCTCACCTTCCTTGTACGTGCCCCAGCATTCTGGGGCTATTTAACAATAGCAATAGTTCTAGTGAATGTGTGAAACCGAGAAACACTCTGTACTGTGTGTGGACCCGCAGTGACGGCCAGTAAAGTGGACTTAACTCCCAAGTGTGTCGAGCCGGACACCGGGCCCTGAACATGCTGCTTCCATGTTCAGTCCCTCCCCTGCTTCTCACTTTCTCTCTCTCACTCCCCTCTCCCCTTCAGATTTGTCTCATCCAATAATGTAAAACTATGTGTACGGGTTCCTCCCTTCTCTTCCCCCAAATCTTTTTTCCCTTCAAAGGAAAAAGTTCAGAGGTCCCTGTCTCTCTCTCTTGTCCTCATCTTCCTGCCAATAGCTAGCCCCTCTATAATGTTGGATACTCCTCAAATGCTGAGTTTCTAGCCTTTCTGAAACTCAGTAAACTGGGGAGAGGGCAGGGAGGCACCCTGGACCCTGGGCCTTCCAGCCTCCTTCCCCACCTCTTACCCAAACCTCCCTCTTGGGAACTCCTCAGGGACAACTACTGCTGAGTTCGGGCACACCCCAAGATGGAGGCCAGGTAGCAATCGACTGGCCTGAGAGAGAGCTGTGTGTGGGTGTGTGTGTGAGTGAGAGAGGATGTGATTGTGCCCCTGTTTTTTGGTGGCATCCATTCAGTTTTTCCCCCAAGTATCTGTTTCCCATTGTTTCAAACCATTGAAACACCTTTCTCATTGTTCTAAACTATCACTTTGTCTTTGGGAAACCACAGGAACAGTTTTTCTGGGTCAAAGCTGTGTCTCTTCCCTCTCTCCCAGTCATTTCTGTTCCAGCCTCTTCAAACTGTGCAATCTTTTAGCAGGAACAGCTTCTCCTTTCAGTAGCTCTGAGTCCTAAGCTTTTGCAGGGAGAGGGGTAGAACTGGACCTTTTCTAATCCCATGAGCTTCCGTGGGTTTAGTTGTGCTCTCCTTCCCTTATCTACTTTATATCCTGGGACCCCTTTCCCCAGTAGCAGAGACCCCAGAGCACAAGTGAGTAAGGAGGAGAGGCTCTGGGTCCACCACTCCCCTACATGTGACTATGCCCAAGTTAAGCCCCAACATGTGAGAGGAAAGCTGCTAACTCCCAGCTATAGCCATGGGCCCCTGGCCCCCTGCTTTCCTGCTCAGCAGAGCCCCTCCCATCAGAGATTACGGGTACTTGCACTGGGGAGGTGGCTGCTGGCTGGCCCAAGCAGAGAGCTGAGGCATCCAAGAAATGTTCCATTGGTGGGAGAGGGGTGCCAGGTGAGGGGAGCATTCCTGTACTTCCAGCAGCACTGAATAGCCACTGAAGGGGGTGGGGGCAGTGTAGGTCCTGGGGCAACCCCTTTCTTTCTTTATGCCCCTACTCCCCCATAGCCTATTTCTAAAGTCGCCTTTTCTGTCAGATAAACCTCAGAACTTTTAATTTTATTTGAGATTTTTTTTTTTTTGCTTTTAAATAAGAGGTGGATTGAAGAATATTTGAATTGACTTTATATTATGCATAAATATTTATATTTTATCTAAATAACTGCTCTGTAACAAACTTTGTGTTAGTCAAGCATTTGGAACTGTTATAGTTGGGGGCTCTTTTTCCCCACGGCAGTTTTCCCCAGTATAAAATGTTCTAGATTAATTTTACTGTTGGAGGTTAGATGGACGGGGGAGTGAAGTTTCAATTGTTCCTGCTATGTGTTCCTCTCCCAGCTCCATCTCTTTCCCTAGGGACCAGGCACTCTGAAGGTGGGGTGGAGTCCTAGCCTCAGTTTGGAGTAGGGGTTGATGGGGGGGTGGGGACAGGGCATGATCAAAGGGGCCATTTCTCACTTTTCTTTCCTCATCTTCACTGCCCCTTGAGCTAGGTGGATTTTCTCTTCTTGACGAGAGTATTTGATAGGGAAGACAAGTTTTAAAAGTAAATAAAACCCACCCCTGCCCCTCTGTTTCCCTTCTCCCATCAGTCTGGTAACAGGAAGAAACCACACCATCAACACCAACAAATTTCCACGTTCCTTTTACAACAAAAGGGACTTGACTTTTTATATAACCAAATGTGGTGTTTTAGTGACTTTTTGATAATGTACAGTTTTTTGTGAATTTAAATTTATTTCTTTCTATATTTTTAGGACCAATCTCATTTTTAATAAGGTAAAAAAAGGAAAAAAAAGTCTAGAGATAAAAAAAACTCCTGTTTTTGCCATGTGATGTTCCACAAGTGCAGCTGTAGAAAAGTGCTTGTCAGTTGAATAAAAACCACATTTGATAGAGACTCAAAAGACTCCGTGTATTTATCTTCCTTCAACATAGGTTCTTGTAATTGCCTAAGGGGAGAACTGGGTGGTGTCACGGTGAGTATATGACTGGTTTGATGGGGAAGACAGCAGGCAGGACAGCAGTGTGCCCCTAAGTGTCAACAGTTCTCTCTAAATCTCCAGTCTTGGCCCTTCCTTTTCCAGGAGGCATCCAAGGCAGAATTTGTTTCTGTGAATGGTGCTTCTGGCCCAGGTGCTGGATTCAAGTGTGCCAAGTTCCTGCCTTGTGAGGCATGGCCTTGGCTTTCTAAGGCTGCCACCTGTGTTCCTGATACAGGAAAAGTGTGTGCTCATCACCACCTTCCCCAGCTTCCCACCCATGGATAAGACACCACGAGGTAGACTTTTGTGTTTTATTTCACAAGTTGAAATAAGAGAAAGTTCTACCAAATTATAGGGAAGAAACATGAGAATACCAAGGGTCAGAAAAATTAGAATGGGTAGCACTGGCACAAACATGACAAGAGTATAAAATTAGAAACCTCTGGATAAAGAAAAACTACAAAATGTGTTTTGAGGATAACTAAACTAATTTCCTGTCCAAGGTGGTAAGTGCATGTAGGAGTGCACTCGCCACCCCCAAAATTGCGTTGGGGGATGCAGACACCAGTANTAGCACTGGCACAAACATGACAAGAGTATAAAATTAGAAACCTCTGGATAAAGAAAAACTACAAAATGTGTTTTGAGGATAACTAAACTAATTTCCTGTCCAAGGTGGTAAGTGCATGTAGGAGTGCACTCGCCACCCCCAAAATTGCGTTGGGGGATGCAGACACCAGTACATGTTGTGAGAACTTTTTACAAGCTGGGAAAGCTTATCACACTGAAGGCTAGAAGTTTTGCTTTAGTGACCCTCTAACTGGAACAGGAGAAAGAATATCTCTGTTTTCAGCCCTATAAAAACCCCAGATGGCTGCTTTGGTACATGCTTACCTTCTCAGCTAGTGGCAGCCCCTGGCAAACTTAATCAAGTTATAAGCTCTGCTCCAATGCTGGTGTTCCTGGGGGTGGCTCCCAGGCATTACTTAATATCCTAAGCAGTCATCATTTGGCCTACCACAGCAATACCTAACTGAAGAGTTCACACTATTCTAGGGTGACAAATGAGGTAAAAATCTCAGAATTCCAGAAATAGAAATAACGAATTCTTGCATCTGATCGTGAGGCCTTTCTGGCCACCAGTTTCCTAAACCTCGTGAAGGGAAGGACAGTAAAGGAAGGAAACACGTGTAAACCAGGTGCTTGTGCCCATGTTGAATTGTGGAACTGTGAGGTAGATCTGTACCAAGGACAAGGAAGTTGTGGGCCATACCTAGGAGAATGGAGGTTTGTTTGAAATGGAAGTGGACAGGCAGGGAGAAGCAGCAGTGGTAACTGGGGCGAGAGGGCACCTACCTCTCATTACTAGTCTCGTGGGGAGCACCTCTAGGGAGGTGCTGCAGAATTCAGCAAAGAGGAGAAGGGCGATAGAGCTCACAGGCCTGGCTCAGCTGTTGAAGGAAGACCCTCCTACAAAAGGAAAGGGTAAAAGCTGAGTGAGGGCGAGATCTGCTAATGCCTGGAAGGAGTTAAAAGCAGGTAGCACAGAAATGGCATAGTTGGTTTAGGAGGGAGTCAGGCAGGGGTTAATGTGGCAAGGCACAAGGTTAGACCCAACCCTTACAGACTGGCTGTCATACCACCCTCTTCGAAGTTGGTCTAGCAGAGCCTGGGGACAAGTTTAGCCCTAATCATTGACCCAAGTTTACTGCCCTAGGCCAAGAAGGTTGAGGTAACCTGCTAATAAGTGCAATGCTGCTGCTCTCCCAGAAGGGGGGGCACGTGCACAAAAGAACTTATCTTTTAGATGTTTACACTCCATTCCAGCAAGCCCTCTCACCGCACCTTTGTGGAGCAAAATAACAACCCACAAGTAGGTGCTCCAAACAGCAGACACTGAAGCAGCAGGGGATAAGCAATGCAGGCACCAAGGGGCTAAATGAGCTCACTGATCAGTAAGTCAGGAAAAGAAGAATGGAACTGGGCTGAGGTGGCCTGATCCAGGGAGGGTCAGTAAAGCAACAAAGTCTAGTCCTCACACTCAGTGCAAGTAATGTCCCCCTACTACCCCATCTATTCCTGACAAGGGGTATTTGTTTACTCTTCAGAGCCACTAGACTTCCTAGTCCTGGGCAGCTCCTCCAATCCTTTGGTTAAAAATACTGTAAAAATAACGTCTCTCCCCACCGTCATTTCTACGTCTTCCCTAACCTCAACCCACACCCTCCAAAAAGCCTCGGGTCTGAGTATCCAGAGTGAGGCAGGAGCAGTAATAATATCGGCATGAGGTGGGACCGGCAGGCGCTAAGCCTAATAGAGGATTATATCATCTGAGAAAGTGATTCTAGCATGTTCTATTTGACTGAAAAGAGAAAAATACGAAGTGGTGAAACATTTTAAGAATGCTACGAGCACTGTAATAATCAAGGGTGAGATGTGAGGTACAGGTAGAGTCTGACCTGGACTCCGTGAAGACAGGATCCAGAAAACACCAGCATAAAGAGCACAACCCAAGGCTATGAGCCTGCAGANATTTGACTGAAAAGAGAAAAATACGAAGTGGTGAAACATTTTAAGAATGCTACGAGCACTGTAATAATCAAGGGTGAGATGTGAGGTACAGGTAGAGTCTGACCTGGACTCCGTGAAGACAGGATCCAGAAAACACCAGCATAAAGAGCACAACCCAAGGCTATGAGCCTGCAGACGCCCCCTACAACCCCTCCGCAGCACCACTGCCACCAGGGGGCCATTTTGAGAGAGAAAAACTGGCCCTCATTTCTTCTCTCCTTTTTCCACTCACCCATGTTATGAACTGTCAGAAATGAACTAGCAATTAGGGGGAAAGTATCATGAGTATAACCCAAAAGGGTCCAAACAAAATTCCACGATGCCATTAACCACTACAAAAATAACTTCAGGCTCTCACTCCATCACTTCCCATGCCCAAACCCGCCCAAACCAGAAACATTCATTAATAAAATCCATTAAGCAAATTCACATGAGGAAAACAGACAAAAGGTAACTTCATAATTTTAAAACAAAACAATGCAAGATAAGAGCCATTTGAACATTTAAATACAGAGAAAGTAGAACCAAGAATTCTGAGAGGCAGAGAAGGGGCAGCACCAATGTCAACAGCTTCTGCACATTAAAGGCCCTTTCACTAAACCTCCTAGCAAAGCAAGGTTCCCCTAAACTGCTATTAATTAACTGAACTAGAGTCTTCTCTTTTTCTTCAAGGCCCCTGAAGAGACCTATGGTGTACTTTTCTGACTAAGGACTAGAGACTCAGAAACAAGAGCTACCTGCCCAGGCAAACCCAGAAGGTTACTGGACTTGGGGCTGTTTTACATCAGATAAACCCTTCCTGAGGTTGGAAGTACCCATGAGAAAACTGTGACAATTTTGTCTTTTGTATTCTCCATCTTACCTATTATCCCCTACCTGCTGTCTGCTGCCTCTACTTCCTCACCCTCAGGATGCACAAGAGGACTCGGGGTGGGGAGCATCAGGACTCTCAACTCTGGGATGGGCAAAGGGAAGGGCGAGCTGGGCCCAAGCTCTGTGTACAACTGACATCACAGCTTCTTCCCGCCCTGGAGCATCTCCTTCCTCTCCCTACTGCTAGCCTACTGAACACCTGTTTCCTCATTCTCCATCATCAGGCTTTCTGTCTGAGGGAAACGCACCTGACCTGGAAGTGAAGGGGAGCAGTACTCTCCTTTCAGTGTAGAAGGGAGTGACTGGGAAGAGAAGGTGCAGGACCGACCTTCCTGGACGATGGGCAAAGGCTTCCTCCGAGCTGTCTCCAGGTGCGTAGCCAGGTCTTGCAGAAGGAGGTGGGATTGAAGAGCAAAACAGATCCTTGTTGTGAAGGGCTCCCGACCTTGGGAATACTGATATGGGATTTATTGCTCTTTTCTCTCCTAGCTCCCTGCTGTCCTTCCACAAGGAAAACTATTTTTGACATCGTGGTTCCCTGGGAAAGGAGCCCAAAGGCTCTGGACAGTTAGAAAGAACTTTGTCCTTTCCCACCCCTGCATAGCACACACAAATACAGAGACCAGCCCCCGCCTCGATCCCTCTCAATGTGTGTGTGCACGTGGCCTGAACCTTTCAAGGGCAATCCTTGCTGTATACACAGAGGTGCCAAAGGTCAAAGCCTGGGGAAAATTCAAGAACCTCAGTTCTCTCTCAACTAGTTGCCCAGGGCTCAAAAGGCACTGTGTGTCCAGGGCTGGGAATTTACCAGGTCGTCTGGTACACAGGCAGGCTTGACACTGTCTTCATCAAGGTTTCCTAACCGTGGCACTACTGACATTTTGAGTCAGAGAATTCTTTGGTTCGGGGAGCCAGGTCTCTCCTGTGCACCTCAGGATGTTCAGCAGCATCCCTAGTCTTCAGCCACTAGATGGCAGCAGCGCACAGCCTCACGCCCAGACGCGACCATCAAAAACTGTCTCCAGAGACTGCCAAAAGGCCTCTAGGGGACAAAACCACCTCTCTGAGAATGGCTGGTCTAAAGGTGAAGCCGCTGATGGTCCACGGTGGGAAAGGAACCTAAGTGGATTCAGCAAGGTCACAAATGCAAAGGCTCTGAGCATGGCAATGACATGTGACAGGGAAGAGAGGGGCCCTGAGACCCANTCTAGGGGACAAAACCACCTCTCTGAGAATGGCTGGTCTAAAGGTGAAGCCGCTGATGGTCCACGGTGGGAAAGGAACCTAAGTGGATTCAGCAAGGTCACAAATGCAAAGGCTCTGAGCATGGCAATGACATGTGACAGGGAAGAGAGGGGCCCTGAGACCCAGGGCAGAAAAGATCCTCCGGGAAGCAAAAAGCAGGTATTCCTGAAAAGCTGTAGCTGGAGAAGACATTTTCTCAGAAGGTGTGGTGCTGGCCTCGGCAGTGAGAAGAATTAGAAGTCAGTAGGTCTGTTTCTCTGGAACTTGCCAGGGAAAACCTAGTCTTCATCCCCGTTTGGATCACAGATGGCTTCCAAAGGCTGTGGAACTGTCTCCTTAGTCAGCCAAGTTCAAGGCTCTGCTTCCGGAAGCGGAGAGGGAGGAAAAGCTGCTTCCACTGCCTGCTTAGTCTCCCTGTTCCTTGCCCCACCCCTCCAAATTCCATAGGAAATTTCATTCAAAAAAGAAATCACAAAATTAAAAGCTGTAAAGAGGTTAAAGTAAGCAGGTTCTGCTGTATGGAAAAGAGAAAAGGAACAATCTGGATGAGGAAAAGGCGGCATAAAATGTATGTGAAGAAGAGATGGGATGCCTGATCTAAGAGCTTTTTATAAAACAAAACATTGACAGCCTGTGTATTCTTACACACACCTCCCCACAAAAAAAAGTCCATCGCTAAACTCAGTAAGAAGGGCCCACGAAGGACTCCATCAATGTTCTAGCACCACATCTTTCTTTTTAAGAAATAATTTTTTTTATATTAAAAAAAAAATCCTTCCCAAATAAGTCCAACACATCAAAAATGGTTTTTCACAAAGATGAGAAGTTCCAGGCACCATGTCTCTTTGGGGTAGGATAAAAGTATATTGCAGTTAAAAGCAAAACAGCAAACTTTCTTCACAAAAGGTTTTGTTGATGTCCTTGACTGCAGCACACACAACAGGTGACAGCCACCCGCCCCCACCCCCCAGGCTCCACCAGGAGTGGAGGAAGAGCAAAAGGCAGGGGTGCAGAGATGTCTTTTTCCTGGCCCAGGCCTGTGAAAACCGATGACCAAGTGTTAGTCCTCAGCTGGGCCCACAGAAGGGCTGTATTCCTGGTCAGCCCTCTGGAGTCTGGAGCATCAGCATCTCCAAGAATTCTTTTATATTCAACAAAGACGGGGGAGGGAAACCCTAAAAGAGGCATAAGCCAGAGAGGGTGGGGAAGGGAGCGACAAGCATGAGAACCAGTCTGACTTCAGGCTGCTCAGCCCACCCTGCCCTCAGTGTGCTTCTTACCATTGTTACTTGTTGAACTGGAAAGAGTAGACACCGTGGTCTGAGGGTGCATCCACCGGCACTTGACTTTGCTGGCTGCCACTCTCCTGAACCACAGGCAGGGCAGGGGAGTCAGCTAGCACATCCTTCCCTCACCTCCCACTGAAGCAGCCTCGCTAAGCTGAGTGCCCTCCCTGACCTACCCACTGCCACACACCCATGTGAGTGCACACATACACATGCACACTCACAGCATCACCTCCCCAATTTTAGAGCAACCTATCCTCATCCCAGGGCACACTGGTCAACGCAAGCCAGTACCCTGGGATTAACTGCTGTCCGGCTAAAAGAGAGGAAGGGCCTCAATCAAAGGCACTGACTAAGTCTCTCCTTCCTATATTCTTCACACACCCACCAGCTATTTATGAACACAGAATTGGCATCACTGAGCGAGGAAGATTTTAATCAGTGAAAAACCTGCCTCTGTTCATTTTCCAGTCTTCAACCCCAAGGGACTATAAGTTCTTACCTCAACTGAAACCCTGGAAGAAGGCACTGGGGTATACTGGGAGATGTAAGCTCCTTGCATAGCTGCAGCTGTTGGCCCATACTGGAATGAGAAGCATTGACAGGCTCAGAGCGGTGGTTCTTGGCTACAAGTAAAACACCTGGGGAGCTTTAAAACCTGTAAGTGCCTGTGTTCCCTCTCCAGAGATCCTAATTTAATTGTGCTTTTTAAAAGCATTTCCAATGACTCTGAAGTACACTGGCTTAGAGAGACTTCCTACATGACTGCTTTTCCTCCTCTTTCCCATCTTCTGCTTTTTCTCAACACACTGCCCTCTTTGCTTTAAGCACCCCTCCACAAACCAGAATGCACCTGAGCTTCGAGAAACCTAACAGGCTTCACCCATTCTTCCTATTACTATTCTGATAAGGCTTTCAAGAAATGTGCGTGAACTCCTACTAGATAATACATAGAAGCACTGATCCTTTAGTTACATGAAGAGGAATCAGTTAAAACGAATGAGTTTCAGAGTAGAAGGCTGTATTCCTCGCTCACAGACTGACACTTTTTCAGTTCCTCTCCTTTCCTGAGTGTGTCCTCGATGTCAGTGAAGTCATTCCCATCCTTATCCAAGAGTATTTAAACCTAAGAGTCTTACACAGGTGTTCCTTGTGTGGCAGGAGTTTATAAGAGGAATATCCTGCTTTACCGTGCCCGTGCTGCTGAGAGAGAGGTGGCCCAACTGCTGGGTAAGAGGTCCCACCATGGAGGCAGGCTGGAGAGAAATGGGATGGTCCATTCCTGGTGTCAGAACTGAACCCTAGAAGCAGCAACAAAGGGCAAAGTTAGTTGGCAGCATCCTGTGAGGCTGCAGGAAGCAGTGGTTCATGGCTACCAGAACCACTGCTGACAGACATTTAAAAATCCCAGAAAATAACAGGCAAGCAACCACCTGGCTTTGCAGCAGGAACAGACACTCTGCCTACCAGTCTGGAGGCATCCTTGTCTAAGAATAGTAAAGTCACAGAATTTAAGGTCAGACACCTGGTCACACAAAAGACTGAGCCAGGACTCACACCCACACCTCCTTTCATTAAATCCCACTGCTTTCTTTTACATCAAATTGCCGCTTTGGCTTTTGCCCGCTCCTGAACACTCACTGAAGGCTGCATGAGGTATGACTGGTGGTGCATCCAAGACGGGTTAGGCACTTGTAGAGGAGATGTCTGAGTTACTCTCTAATGCAAGCAAAAATAAACAAAAATGTTAACTTCCTGGAGACTATTATTTCACCCAATAATCTGATAATTTTCAGCAAAACACAAGTAAGTTTTGGAGTGTGGGGCTTCCCTCGTGGCTCAGATGGTAAAGAATCTGCCTGCAGTGCAGGAAACCGGGGTTTGATCCCTGGGTGGGAAAAATCCTCTGGAGAAAGGAACGGCTACCCACTCCAGCGTTCTTACCGAGAAAATTCTATGGACAGAGGAGCCTGGCAGGCTACAGTCCATGGGACCACAAGGAGTCAGACATGACTGAGTGACTAGCAATTTCAATTTCAGTGCCCGCTTAGAAAATAGAAATATTTAAGAATATTTTTAAAATATCAATAACTCTTATACTTCAAGTAACCCAATTTTAAAATGGGCTAAGAATGTGAGTAGATATTTCTCTAAGAAGATACACAAATGGCCAACGAGCACATTCAACAGGCTCAACATCCTCGGTCACTGCCGCGCTGTGCTTAGTCATTCAGCCGTGTCTGACTCTTTGTGACCCCATGGACTGTAGCCCACCATGCTCCTCTGTCCCTGGGATTCTCCAGGCAAGAATACCAGAGTGGGTTGCCATTACCTCCTCTGAGGGATCTTCCTGACTCAGGAATCAAACCCGCATCTCTTGCATTGTAGGCAAATTCTTTACTGCTGATCCACCAGGGAAGTCCCTAGTCATTAGGGAGATATAAATCAAAGTCACAATGAGATACCACTTCATATCCACTTAGATGGCTACAATTTTAAGAGGACCGAATAACAAATGCTATACACTAAAGGTGGGGATGTAAAATGGTACAGTGACCTTGGAAAACAGTTTGGCAGTTCCTCAAAAAGTTAAACGTAGAGTTAATAGGTACTTAGCAATTGTATATACCCTAGAGAAATGAAAACATATGTCCACACAAAAATTATGCACAAAAGTTCATAGCAGTATTACCCAGTAACACTATGAATATTATTATTCATAATGGCCAAAAGGTAGAAACAACTCCAATGACCATCAACTGATAAACTGATAACAAAATGGGGCATGTCGATACAATGGAATAGGATTCAGTCATAAAAAAGAATTAAGTACCGATACATGCTGCACATGAATAAACTTTGAAAATATGCTAAGTGAAAGAAAGCCCAGACACAAAGGACATTTACTATATGCTTCCACTTTTACAGTACATCCAGAAGAGGCAAATCTATAGACACAGAAAGTGTATCAGTGTTTGCCAGGGGCTAGGGTGAAGGAAGAATGGGGAATGGCTACTAATGGGCACAGAGTTTCTTTCTGAGGTAGTGAAAACATTCTGGATTTAGATAACAGTGATGGTTGCATAATCCTATAAATATACACTGTTGACTAGCATACTCTAAGAAAGCAAACTTTTTTAGTCTATAATTTATATATCAATTTTAAAAGAAAAAAGGCAATGAGAAACTAGAAATGCATCTTGATAAACGAGTAGGTCTATTCCACAAATGTAGGGATTGTTCAAAATCAGAAACTCTACAAATGTAAGTCAAAATTGAAGGAAAAAGTCAGTGTAATATTAGACGCTGAAAAGACATCTATATTTTCATCTATATTTTATAAAATCCAACAGCCATTTACTTAAAAAAAAAAAAATCACGAAGTAGGGAATTCCCTGGAGGTCCAGTGGCTATGACTCAGAGCTTCACTGCCATGGCCTGGGTTCAATCCCTGGTTGGGGAACCAAGATTCTGAGAGCCGAGAGTTACAACCAAAAATAAATTTCAAAAAACATCACAAAGTAAAACAGAGACTAAAAAGAAACTACTTATATATACTAAAGGCTATTTACCAAAAACTTAGCTGCAAGCATTAATCCACATTAAAAACACTGCAATTATGGTAACCTACTAGGTAGTGGAGTCAAAGAAATACAATTGGGATACAACTGGCATGAAACTGAAATGGAAAAGAGAGCTATTATTTTGCATCAGTGATATAACTGTATACCTAGAAAACCTAAGAGACTTAAGTTAAAAAATTACTAATAAGAGGATTTGCTAAGTGAGCTGTATACAAAATAGATGAACATAAATCAATAACCTCTCTTTGGTGTATCAATAAGCACCTAAAGATGATAATAAAAAGTACAGACCTACATAAACAAAATTAAAATCCTACCGAAGGACATAACAGATTTGAGAACATAAAAAGAAATACATCTTAGGTGAAAAGACTGTACCTTTTAAGTAGTCAATTCTCTTAAACAAATATATAGATATAATGTAATTTCAATTAAAGCCCTCCCTCACAGATTTTTAAAAATTAGATAAAATGATCATAAACTTATACAGAATAACAGATCCAAAAAAAAAAAAAAGTATGAAAAAGAGAGTGGAGAAAGTTTTATCTTATTAAATATTAGAACATATTATGAAAGCCACTGTAATCAAATTAACATATTACTGAAAAAGGAACAGATACAATGATCACTGGAAGAGTATAAAGGATAAAGAAAAAAATTCCAGTGTTTATTATATGACAAAGGTGGCATCTCAATTCAGTGGGAAAAGGATGTGGTTAGTCGCTCAGTTGTTTCTGACTCTTTGTGACCCTATGGACTGTAGCCTGCCAGGCTCCTCTGTCCATGGGGATTCTCCACACAAGAATACTGGAGTGGGTTGCCAGGCCCTCCTCCAGGGGATCTTCCCAACCCAAGGATCAAACCCAGGTCTCTGGCATTCCAGGCAGATTTTTCACTGGCCAAGCCACCAGGGAAGCCGGGAAAAAGGATGGATTATTTCATAATTTGGTGCTAGGACAACTGGTGAATACTTTGAAGGGAATACAACAGGACCCCTATCTTATGTCATATACAAACATACATTCCTGGTAACTATACATTTAAATGTAAAACAGAGAAATAAATCTTGGGGACCACATGAACAATATACAGACTGGGAAGACCTTTTGAATTAAGACTAGAAATTCGAAAGCTATAAGTAAAAAAAAAAAAAAAAAGGCAGACATATTTAACTATATACAAATGTTAAACTTTTGTATATAGAAAAAACTATTGATTCCCAAAGTATGATCTCTGGACCAGCAGCAGGAGCAACACCTGGGAACTTGTTAGAAATACAAATTCTTGCTCTCACCCTAGACTTGCTGAATGAGAAATTCTAAGTGTGGTGCCCAGTACGTTTAATAAGCTCTCTGACCTAGGTTTAATGACATCAACGACTCGATGGATAGGAGTTTGAGCAAGTTCTGGGAGTTGGTGATGGAGAGGGAAGCCTGGTGTGCTGCAGTCTATGGGGTCACAAAGAGTCGGACATGACTGAGTGACTGAACTGAGCTGAATAAGCTCTCCAACTGATTCTGATGCACAGCTGAAGTTTGAGGACCACAAAGTCAGTGGGGAAAAAAATTTGTACCAAAGATAACATTCAGAAGATTAGCACTTATAATAGTTGGGTTTTTTTTTTTTTTGGCCAGGCATGCAGGATCTTAGTTCCCTGACCAGGGACTGAAACTGTGACCCCTGCATTGGGAACTCAGAGTCTTAACCACAGGAACACCAGGGAAATTCCAATAATATTGATAGTTTTTTTTTTTTTTTAAAGCATGTGATAAAAACACATAGCTGAGCCTGCTTCCTTGCCCAGAAGCAAGCCAGGAGAAAGTCTGACAAGCGTATGTGGGTAACTTAGAAATAAATCCCTCCAGTATTCAGAATATCCCACAGGATGAGCGTGCACTGTTGAGGTTTTTTTTTTAAACTTGGCTGTGCCAGGTCTTATTTGTGGTGTGCTACAGCATGTAGGAACTTTACTTGTGGCAAGTGGGATCTCGTTCCCTACCCAGGGATAGAACCTTGGCCCCCTGCACTGGAAGCACAAAGTCTTAGCCACTGGACCAACAGAGACGTCCCAATAATACTGATGGTTTTTATAAGCTGATGGGAAAAGAACAAATAAATAGGAAAATGGGCCAACTATATGAAGAGTAATCAGGAAAGAACAGATCAAAATATGACCAAAAAATGCTTAAACTCAGCTTCAGTCAGGGAAGTGCAAATTAAAGCAACACTGTACTTTACACCTACCAAGATAGGAAAAGCTTTATAAGAGCAATGCCACCTCTGGCTGGAGGGAAATAGGTACTCTCATATGTTGCCAGTGGAAATATGAATTGGCAGCTTTTGTGGAAAGAAATCTGTAACATCTATAAAGTCAAAAGTCTGTGTATCATTCAACCTTACCACCTCACCCCTTGGGCTCTAGCCCCCAGAAACAAAAGCACTCACCTGTGAGGACACAGGCAAAAGCATGTTTACCAAAGCATCATTTGTACCAGAAAAAAACTGAAATCCACAGAATGCCCTTCACGGAGGCCTAGTGAAAGAATCCTGGTATTTATGCAGCATGAACGATAATTTGACTATTAAAAAAGAAATAATTAGCACAGAGCTGCATAGAACCACCTGGAAGGCTTGTTAAATCTCAGGCTGGTAGGACTCATCCCCTAGAGTTCCTCTGGATCTAGGGTGGAATCCAAGAATTTGTTTCTAAAAATCCCCAGGTAGGGCTGATATTGCAGGTACAGGGACCACACTTGGAGAATCACTGGTTTATGAGGGAAAAGTGTAAAAAAGACATTTAATATGGCAAATTTTTATAACATAAACAATGACTTCCAAAACCATATATTTATAGGTATATGAAAATGACAAAAAAAACAGGTGGAAACTAGCAGGAAACGAAAATGGGTTTGCTTGTGGGAATGGTGGATGGAGAGTACAAACGGTGCTTCTACAACAGCCTGTATGTGTGTAAGGGGATCATGTGTTACACCTTTATGTAAAACTGTTTGCATATAATCTGTGTAAAGGAAACAATGGAAAAAACAGCAAGTTGTTTCCAGCCTAAAATATGATGGCAGGGCAAACCCCAAGCCCTTTTCTGGGCATGAACGTACCTGATATGACGTCACAGGGGATGGAAGATACGGGGCATGAACATACCTGATATGACGTCACAGGAGATGGAAGATACGGGGACAGTGCAGATTGCGCGAGCATCCTATTGGGGGTGATGCTGTAAGGAGCTGGGTAAAACCTGTAGGAAGGGACCACATCAGTAAGGAGTCACAGGAAACTGCAAGGCAAGGGCCCCCACTGACAGATACAGCCACGAACATCAAGGCAAACCACGCGAGGGCCTGGACACACAGCTGTGGCATTTTCAGGTGGGCTGTTTACATACAACACCCTTACCCATTCTGAAGAGCCGTGGTGGGGTCATAGGTCAAAGCCATGCCACCCTAGAAAGAAAGAACACAGCACTGTGAGCGCTTAGGTGAGAACAGGAGCAGGCCCAGAATTTCAAGGCTGGGGAAGCGTTTGGTTCAACCGATTAAAAGCCAAGTCTGGACTAGTCCCCACAGTAACTGTTCCAGGGTTTTCCTGCTTGTGCAGGGTGCACAATCCCATTCACACTGAAGAGTGCGTGAAGCAGTCAGCATTGCTCATTCACATACTGGAGCTCTCAAGCCTACCCCAGGAATCAAGCCATGGAAATTTCCATTCCTTCCTTTTTTTTTCCTTGGTATCCCCATTCGGCATGCAGGATCTTAGTTCCCTGGCCAAGGAGCGAACCCATCTTCCCTGCAGTGGAAGCAGAGTCCCAACCACTGAACTGCCATGGAAGTCCCATCCATTCCGTTTTAATGTCATTAGTATTCTTATCTCCGAGAGGGCCTCTTACCATGTCTCCATTTCTTGGCCAGGCCCGTCCGTTCTGCACAAATTTTCCTTGGTTCTGTCGTTTCTTTGGACCCCCATCAGCAAATTTGCAAAGCAAGGGATCAGATGGGGCTGCAGAGAGAGAAAGCAGACAGGCAGCTGAGTCCCACCTCACTTAGCCCATTCACTCATGCAAAAAGCCTCCAGAATCTTCACAGAAGTCATAACCTGTGGCCTCTCAGCCTGATTCCCAGATGCCTCACCTGGTACTCCAGGGGGTGTCTTAATATATTTTCCATTAAAGTGGGTGATGATGGCTTCACACTTCTCTGTGGACTCCATCCTAAGGAGCACAAGAGGAGTTAGGGTCTAGCTTCTCCAGGATCTATAACCTCCCTACATTTAAAGAGAAAGCTCTTAAGTTCCCAGCCCCAAAAATGCTCCAAAAATTGTCAACTACAGAAACAGAGCTTCCTCCACACAAATTCAAGGCATCTTAGAGAAGAAACCCCAGCTTCTAATGGTTTTCTCAACTGGTTCCTCTAGGGATCCTGAAAGGAATAATGTGGGTCTGCAAGCCATGAATATTCCAAAGAAGATACTGATGGATGGGTCTAGTATTCAGTATTGTGTCTGAGTTCCTAAATAAGGATACAATAAACAGTGGCTGTTACCATTATTTTTTATTACAAAATTCCTAATGGAAACTTTCCTAGATTTTTTTTGGCTCTGTTTGCATAATCTTACTTTCCTGACCAAGGATTGATCCCAAGTCACAACAATGAAAGGGCTGAGCCCTAACCACTGTACCATCAGGGAATTTCCCTGATCCTTCACTCTGATAAAACTGTACAAGCTAAGAATTTGCCAATATTTATTTTTTTGCTCTGGCTATACTTATAAAGGTCTAATTAGCTACCAATAACTTCCTTAAGATTTCATGAGTCGGGGGAGGGAGGCTTATTAGGAGTGTGAGGTAAGCAGATACATATTTTACTATATGTAAAATAGATAAACAGTGTCATACTGTAAAACACAGGAAACTATGTTCAGTATCGTGTAATAAAGTGAAAGTTTGAAAGTGAAATCGCTCAGTCCTGTCCAACTCTTTGCGACCCCATGGACTGTAGCCTACCAGGCTCCTCTGTCCATGGGATTTTCCAGGCAATAGTACTGGAGTAGACTGCCACTTCCTTCTCCAGGGGATCTTCCTGACCCAGGGATCAAGCCCGGGTCTCCCACATTGTAGACAGATGCTTTACTGTCTGAGCCACCAGGGAAGTAATAAACCACAATGGAAAGGAATATGAAAAAGATACACGTGTGTATGCAAACGTGTATATGAAAAATACATAAACCACTTTGCTGTACACCTGAAACTAACACCACACTGTAATGCAACTATACTTCAATTATTTGTTAAATGGGGAAAAAAGATTTCATGAGTCTGTAAGAAGAAAGAGTACTAAGACAGGGTTTATGGTGATAGAACAGTGTTAGAAGCTACACAGCTAAAGTGTCTTGTTGGGGAAAGAGAAAATGAGTAAGGAATTGGTGGTGCCTGTGCACCACTCACAGGCTCTGTGAGTTAGCACATGCATGAAAGTCCTCCAGACTCACTCCTCATTTCTGCTTCAAATCTCATCTGCCTTACTATACAGCGCTCAAGTGAGATAATGTATATTAATATGCTCTATAAAGTATATGAGGGTCTACCTAAGACAAGGTACAGTATTTTCCCCCTTTTCCACACTTCAAGTAAGTCAGTATATTTTCTATGCCAATAACCACTAAAGATCTGAACAATCTCCATGTTGGCAGTTACTAGAAAAAGACCTTAAATGGAACTTTCTAGTGAAAACCATGCTGAACATTCTAGAGCAAACTGTTTAGTTGGGTCACTCCTACTCTTGAGTCTTTCAAAAGGGTGACAGCATGTAGGGTTTTAAAAGAATTCAGGAATTCAGCCTCCTCATAAACTCTTTCCTGAAATGGATGTGTCTGAGGAGTTGATCATCACTGATGATCAAGGCTGAGGCCCCCTTTCACAAGTACTCTGCTCAGTTTACTTCAGGCTCATCCCAAAGCTCAACAGGAAGTACAGAGGGCTGAGTTACAAATTGTTTTTTAAAGTTACATGTTTCCAACTCTTCCTTCCCACAAAGCTAAAGGACTCAACAAGTTGTCAATTGACACATTAAAAAAAGTCAATTTTGATGACAGATCACCCTGATTCTTGGCATATAATTCAGAAGGAACTCAAAGAATTCCTATTTTAGCAAAACTCTTTCCATTCCCATTTACTTATTTATGTGAACAAGGTTCCTTACCATGAAAACAAAACACAAATAGAACTGACATTAAATTTCATCTTGTTATAGCAATAAATAATATTCACTGATGGCTATATGATTTAATTATAAAAATCTAAAAGAAGCATTTCCAATAAAATTTATTTCATATAAAACAATTTTGTATCAACGTTTTAATATATTTATGTTGTTTGGGGCAACTGTGAACTATTTATAAAGATAATTTCCTTATGGATTAATGCATAACAATTCAGAGCCACAATAAAAAAATTAATTTATATTTTTGTTGCAGAGAAGTATAGCAGAATGATCCATACAAAGACTTTCAACTATAAAACCATTTTAAACTCAGAAGAATCAATATAGTGAAAATTAGTATACTACCCAAAGCAATCTACAGATTCAATGCAATCCTTATCAAGCTACCAGTGGTATTTTTCACACAGCTAGAACAAATAATTTCACAATTTGTATGGAAATACAAAAAACCTCGAATGGCCAGAGCAATCTTGAGAAANCTAAACATAAAAATCTGCTCAGGCTAAATATGTTGAAGCAAGTATTTCCCTATTTCTGCCATTAAAAAATGTGCAAATACACATTTGTATCCACTTGCAAATACGCTGTTCACTCCTTAGCTTCATACTACAGTGAAGAAGAAACTCAATACCACATTCTGGAATGGCCGAAAGACTCATGACCTACTGCAGCTCTTGATATACCCTATCTATTTCCTATCCCTGTTCCCCGCTCTTTGCCAGCACTCATACTAGGATTTTCCATACAAAACAATCCACATGCTGGTGGAATATGAATTATTATTCCTCTGTGGTGGCAGTGACAGTCAACAAAGGCACAGCAAGGCATGTGTATTTTTTAAGCAACTTTCAGACAACAAGACAAAAACAGCAAATAAACCTAAAAGTCATACATCCAGTGCTAGAAATGGCAGTGCTTAAGAACGATGTTGAAATTGCCAGTGAATCAGTAGATATGTAATAATAATCAAATACTAGTGGTCAAGACCTTCCCCATTGTCACTACTACGGTAAGTGCACCGTCTGATTTAAAGGCAAGAAGATTATGACCTATATTCTAATCACGAGTGCTTCTGAGTTCAGAATAAGATCACTGCTAGAGGTCATTCACTAAGACATGCTCTTCCTCTTAGCTGAGAAAGCCAAGCAGCTTCTTCTAAATATAAGATTCTAGGGAACTCCCTGGAGGTCTAGTGATTAGGGCCCAGTGCTTTCACTGCTGGGACTGGGTTCAATCTCTGGTTGAGGAACTAAGATCCTGCAAGCTGACGGTGTACAGCAGCCTCACGCCCCAGCAACCAACCAGGATGAGAGTCTAGGCCTGGGGATGACGGTGGCGCCGGGAGTACAGCGCCAGCAGAAGCAACTCCAGCAGCATCGCATCAGGCACCAAAGCACAAGCACATGAGATCACCCATCTCAGCCAGAGTTCACCCATGCCCTTTCCCAATGTGGGAGAACATTCCTAAGAGGAACCATCAATGATGCCAGGACTGTCCAAAGAAGAACCAAGGGTTATTGAGGAAAGAAAGAAATCGAAAACAGTTACTGGTTTGCTACCATGGTTATAATCTTGGTTTTAACAGTAAGGTCTTAGCCATAATCTAAAAATATGACTTAGTCATTAATAATAATAATAAAAAGGCCAGAAAAACTCCTAGAAAAAAATATAGTTCAGAAAAAAAAATTTTTTTCCTCTCTTGCTGTTCTCAAATAGCTTCTGAAACTGCTATGCAAGTTTGGCTCCAAAGAGAAAAAACAGAAAAATACTCTCTTTTCAAGAGAATTTATGAAATAAAGTTGAGCAAGGCTCTAAGTAAAGCTTATTTGGCTTCCCAAAAGAAACTATTTGGAGAGAGAATACTAACTAATGATCCATGTTTACCTATATACGTAGAAGAGAAAAGGGTAATACATATGAGAGTCCAGAGGACTGAGATATTTTTACTGGGGGTGGGAAGGGTAGGGTAGAATTATCTTCCTTGTCTCCTCCTTGTCTGAAATAGTCCTTTGAGGCCACTGGTCCTCTGTCAGGGCCTAAGCTAGAAAATGAAGAGCAAGATTTTAACTCTTTAAAGCAAGGACCCTCACATTTGGCCTAGGATCTTAAGACACCTGGGATGGTATTAAATTTGCCTTTAGAAATAAAAGATGTAGCAAAGAAATATGTAAAGTTATTCCATAGAAGAGGGTAGGCATGAGCCATGTTATGAAGGAGATTTAATTCTGGAAGTGACTGGGAAACATTACTAGGTTTTTTATAAGCTGAGAAATGACATGATATCATATATTTAAGAAAGTTAACACTGGCTGCATTATCCCAGCTGGTTCAGAGGAGTAGGAGACCAAAGGTAGTGAGACTAATTAGGAGACATTAAACATGAAGGGAGGTCAGGGAAAAAATAGGAGTTAAATTCAAACTTGCAGAGGTGGGCCTGTGCAGCGCGGGGCTGGAACCTGTGGGATATCCACACAGCCTGAGCCATGGCTGACAGTGGCAAAACATCATAGGCCTGGGCTCTCCCACAGCAGCGCCTGCACACCTGGCTGCAAGTACACCAGGCAGAGGGCGACGTTGAGGCAGAGTAGGTGGAGGTTCACAGAGGATTAGTAATCTACTGTGCTTTTTCAAGGGCGCCGATGAAGAACTTCTTCCCCAAATGGTTAATACACTGTTAAACGTGAAATGAAGTGAAACAGAAAATGGCAAGCACGTCTCTATATTGGATCTACCTGGCAACATTCTTATCATCCCTCAAGCCACCCTTGGTGGGAGAGTAAAAGGAAGAAGCATGCAGCATCGCTGTAACTCTGGAAAAGAAGAGGGGTTAGAACTTGATTCCCAATTTGTGAATAAGAGTAAAAAAGAATTAGCTGCTAATGGCAAGTGTGCTGAAGCTGGGGCTGCAGAGGAACATGGCACTTACGGCACTAGGCAGGTGTTATCGTACACACACCTAATTGAGTTTTGAAGTTTCTACAGTCGTAATTAGATTCCCTAGCCCCTTCTTCTTGATTATACTAACCTGAAGCATTTTTAGATAAGAAAATCCTGGGTCCCATCCATAACTCTGTCCTAACTGGATGAGCTTGCCAGTCACCTAAACTCTAGATCTCAGTCACCTTCCATCCCACCTTCTTCTATACTGACACTCAAAAATTTGACAAATGCCTTCTCTTCACTTTATGGTCACTGATAAGAACATGGAAATGTTCCTAGAGAGCTCTATTTAAGCATTTTGCAATGAATCATTTTGTACACTCAAGAAAAACATATTTCTTATGCCCTCAAATGTATGTAGTATGTAATAAAAATAACAATTTGTGTTAAAACTAGGTAAAAACCAGCACAAACCAATTACAATTTTGTAAAATTTGTTTTAATATTTCAGATTTCTGTATTTTGAATGAAAGAATATGCAATTTACTATTCCTTTTAATACTATCTATGAAAATATAATGCAGAAATATTATTGTACATTTTAATATTATTTTCCAAGGATATCCAAGTGCTTCAAATTATTTTAAGAAACTTTAGTTGATACAGGAACAGGGAATGGGGGACTAAGAGTTGTTTTTGTTTAATATTCTGGGTTAATATTCTGTTTCTCAGTTTTTTACCAAGAGTGTATGTCACACTGTCTGTCTCTGGTTTTTAAAAGTTACTGTTTCATTAAATTAGTGTTCATAAATTTTTTAGGAAGTTCCTTTCTTGTTAATTTAAGTTGCTATATAATAGGAATAAAAAGGGAAGCTCTCTACTGGAATTATTTGGGAAAAAAATTCAAACTTGCAGACTTTGAAGTGATCTGCTTGATGCATATATGTGAATGCTTTTTAAATTAAATTAATTAATTAAGCTCCTAACTGGATGAGCTTGCCAGTCACTTAAACTCTAGATCTCAGTCACCTTTATTCATTTAATAAACATTTAAATACCTTAGACATACTATGCAGGGAAGGCCTGAAAAGCATAGTAGTTAAGTGTTGGAGAGCCTTAAAATTTGATTTCTTAGCTAAAAGTGAACACAGCGCCTTGGAAATGTAGGCTTGCAGAGTAGGTATTAACGTTTTTTAGAAAATTCTAATATTGCACTACTTTCTGGGAAATGGAATAAATTCAGTTGTGATCCCTAAAGACAGGAGGCAATCTCAGGGCAAGGACTTTATGGCTTTGGATCTTCCAGTGAAACTCAGATACCTATGGGCAGCGGGTTGCCAAGGCAAAACAGAGAACACTGGCTGGACTGCAAAGGTGAACTGACTGAATGCAAGTGCCAGAGAACAGCAAATTTAAGGTTGGCTGGAGACTAGAATCTCTCAGTAAAAGGTGTGTGGGAACACCAGCATGGGGAGGACTTGGTTGTTTCCAGGAAAGACCACTCCCCTTGCAGAGTGAACGGCCACACATGAGAGCTGAAAGAAGGCAGAGGAGGTAGGACAAGTGAGCTAACGGATAGAGTGCTGCACACGGGGCCCACACACAGCAAGGACAAACCGCCAGTTCAGTTATTCTTTCAGAAGCTGGAATTGTTTTAAAAAATGAAGTTGTTCCATAATTAAAGGATAAAATCCTTCCTCTCAGAACATAGATAACTCATTCAAATTGAGCTATTATCTGTCTTCAGAAACTTGGTGCTTCCCTTTGCAGTTCTGAAGGACCCAAGAAAACTCTGGAAAGATGTTTTTATGAAAAGCACATGAAGAGATATGAGGTTAGGAGGCAGGAGGTGAGTAGGTCCTAACCATCTTGAGAGCTACCTCTCTCTGACCACCTCGATAGTTACTTATGTCTAGATTATAAAACAATTCCTTCTGCTTTGTTCTTCTTTTTCTAAGGCTGAGATCTTTAAGATAAAATATTGAAAAGACTTTAATTTCTTAAAGACTGGTGGGATTAAAGACTGGTGGGGTGGTATTTAAAGGATGATTAGAGAACTATGTTGTAAAAATATCCTGTAAGAATCTCTGGGGCATGATAATCTGGGGAAGGGCTTACTGCATGGGGATAAAGAAATATATAATTCCTTCATCTTCATCCAGAAAAAGAAAAAGCAAACTCCCTTCTTCCTGTAGCAGGAACTTTATGTTTCCTGTCTTGCTGAGTTACAGGAAATGAGGAGACAAGAGTGTGTTCTTCCTTCTGCTGTCTTGCAAGAGATCACAATGGTAGCAGAGATTCAAAGCCTACTTCCCAAGCACTAAGTTTTCATCAGATCTTTAAGAGAATGATCCACTCAGATGAGTTACTTGCTAATTAAAATCTAATGCAAGTAAAACACTGTCTTTATTCTGAAAGTAAGGTTCTCAGATCAACTGTTCACTTTGCCTGGTTTAAGAAAATTCACAAACCCTGTATCCATTCATTTGCTATCAAAGTCATCCTCATCCTGAGCCCTTAACTTATCACCAGAGCCAGAGAAAATTCCACCCCATGTCTAGTGCCCAGCTAAGTTCCTGGCACAGAATATAGGCATGGATATTTACTAAAAGGAGTAAAACAAATTTAGGGGGTTTGCTAATTGTGTATCATCTTAATAAACCCCTAAGAAAGTCTCACAGACACATAATCCAGTGGCCTGACATCGAAATTCCTATTACAATATGAATATTGATGATCCACAAGACAAGTTTCTGGAGCCAGTGGTCTCTGGGACATATAACACAACTGATTATTTTTATCTAAAAATACATTATTTCCTGAGTTCTCTCATGTCTCCCAATAAAGTCCACTTTCCCTGCAAAGTATCAATCCTCCTAATATTCACTCATGAGGCCCTTTGCATTATTTGAATCATTCAATAAATATATGAATGCCGAATATGTGTAAGCTCTGCTTGATGCAGGGGGGACTCATAGATGAATAAGTGTATAAGTGAAATATTTCATAATAAATTTAAACGCATACCCACAAGAAGCCATTGGGATTCCCTGGTGGCTCAGAGGGTAAAGGGTCTGCCTACAATGCAGGAAACCTGAGTTCGATCCCTGTGTCGGGAAGATACCCTGGAGAAGAAAATGGCAACCCACTCCAGTATTCTTACCTGGAAAATCCCACGGACGGAGGACCCTACAGTCCATAGGGTCACAAAGAGTTGGACATGAGTGAGTGACTTCACTTTCACAAGAAGCCACTAAGTAATTCACAAACCAGAGCATACAACCTAGATAACTAGCAGAACAAAATGTGTGTGCTTTTTATGGAGATCCAAGAAAAATGGTATGAGAAAATGAAAGAAAAACAATTCCTAAGGGAAAAGTTTCTCAAAGAAAATGTTCTGGGTTTTATCTTGAAAAATGAGTAGGACGGTAAACTTTTAAAAGGGAGCCACAGGGAAAATCAAATCAAAATCATAATGAGATACAACTTCATATCCACTAGAATGGCTATAATAAAAAGATTATGGCTTTAATCAAAAGTAACTTTGATGGCTACAATAAAAAATAACAAGTGTTGGTGAGGCTGTGAAGAAACTGGAACCCTTGTACACTACTGGTGGGGATGTAAAATGTTGCAGCTGCTCTGGAAGACAGTTTGGCAGTTCCTAAAATAATTAAACACAGGGTTATCACATGACTCATCAATTCCATTCCTACGTATGGACCCAAGAGAACTGAAAACATGTGTCCAACACAAAACCTGTACAAGGATTTCGTAGCAGCATTACCATAGCCCAAAGTGAACACAAATGTCTATCAACTGATAAAAAGGATGAATAAAATGTGGTAAATCCACATATGAGCCTATTAGTTATTAAGAAGGAAAGAAATACAGATACATGCTATGATGTGAACCTTGAAAACATGCTAAGTGAAAGAAGGTAATCACAAAATACCACCAATTATATGATTCCATTTATATGAAGTGTGTAGAACAGGCAAGTCTTTAGAAACAGAAAGTAGATGAGTGATTACCTATGGCTAGGAGAGGGGGATAATGAAATTGGGAAATGATGGCTGTGTGAGTGAGGTTTCTTTGGGGGGCTGGTACCAAAAATGCCCTCAAAGTATTAATGGATGCATGATTCTCCAAATATACGAAAAGCCACTGAATTGTACCATTTAAATGGGTGAACTGTACACCATGGGAATTATATCTCAATAAAGCTGTTATAAAAATTTCATAGAGAGACTTCCCCAGTGGTCAAGAATCTGCCTGCCAATGCAGGGGACGCGGGTTCAATCCTCTGTCTGGTAAGACCCCATATGCCTTGAAGCAGCTAAGCCCGTGCACTCGAGCTGGCACTCTCGAGTCTGGGAGCCACAACTACTGAAAGCCCGTGCTCCACAACAAGAGAAACCACTGCAATGAGAAGCCTGCGACCGCAACTGGAGAGTAGCCCCTGCTCACCACGGCCAGAGAAAGCCATGCACAGCAACAAATGCCAGCACAGTCAAATAAAGAAGTGAATAATTTTAAAAAATCTTCATAGAGATGGGTGGAGAGGAGAGGACATTCCAACCACTGAAAACGTCCTACAGGCTAGCATGACCTAGCACAGGATCCAGCCTAAGTTGGCATCACCCCCACTTCATTTACAGGTAGAGAAGTCTTAAAATTAACATACTTTATTGAAATTCAAGTAAAAATATGAATTAAACATTACATCATATCAGAACAAAAAAGGAGTATTTTCAATAATCCTTCCTTCTGGAATAAAAGAAAACAGTAACATCAAAAACAAAACAGGGGGCTTCCCTGGTGGCTCAGTGGTAAAGAATCCACTTGACCTGGCAGGAGACACAGGTTCGATCCCTGATCCAGGAGGGCCCCAAATGCCAAGAAGCAACTAAGGCTGTGCACAACAACTACTGAGCCTGTGCTCCAGAGCCCGGGAGCCACAACTACTGAGGCCACATGCTGCAACTAACGAAGCCCATGGGCCCTAGAGACTGTGCCTGTGCTCCGCAACAAGAGAGGCCAAACAATGAGAAGCCCGTGCAAAACAGCTAGAGGGTAGCCCCTGCTCGCCACATTGAGAGAAAGCCCTTGTAGCAACAAAGAACCAGCACAGCCAAAAACAAATAAATAAAATTATCAAAAGGCAATAACAGAAAGGTTGCTCTGCAACATGCAGAGCCTAAGCCAGAGAACCCACACCACAGATCTACCCAACATACCTGGTCTTAAAACCTGACTCTCAGCACTTCCACTACTTCCTCTCAGCTCAAGTACGCCTGCCACCACCTCCAGCTCATCTCCTCCCCACTTCTCTTTCACGGCTCTTACCGCTATAACAGTAATCTGTTTTCCACATTCCTTTAATGCCAGAGGGAGTCACTCACATCCACACCAGGTAATACTCAAACGAGGTCTTAGGTATAAAATCGACATTTTCAAACCCTAAGTCAAAATAACTAAAGAATCCTCAGTTAATAAAACAATCAAACTTATTGCCCAGGGATCCATCCATTTGCCCTTCCAGATCTGCTTGCCACTCCTGTCCACCTTGCTTTGTGGCTAGGAAGCTGACCACAAAGAGTGTATGAACAGGCTCCCTTGTCCTGTGGATTCCAGTTGGGTTTGGTGAACCAGATACACACCAGCAGGATATCAAAGGGCAGGAGGAAAAGGAGATCAGAATGTTTCTCTTCCTAGCTCCTTCCCCTGCCAGAACACCATGGTTTGCCTACATGCTGCTACTGGGGCCCAGCGTTCTCTCCATACAGCTCCTCTCAGATTCTGGCAATCTCCCTCAGTTCCTTCCCCCTTTAGATCTAACGTAGGCTCTGTAATTGCTGGCCACAGGGTACTCTGCTCACTCTCACTGGTTTCCCTAAGTCTCTTTGTAAATAGTATCTTTATTACATCTTTCTCAAATTACTCTGCTTGGGTACGCCATCTGTTTCCTTTTGGGTCCCTGAATGATGAACAAACCATTCTACCTTAAAGACTCAGGTGCAAGGGGATCTGTACCAGAAACTCTTAAGAAACTCTGCTTTCTTCAAGACTGGAAAAAGAACCTCCTCACTACTGTAGGCACAGTTTGATGCAGAATTTTGTACTATATCTTTTTGTCTAACAATTAAACAGTATCTTAAGTCCTATAACATTTATGATTTCATTTGATCTTCCCAAAAACTCTGTGAAGTAGAGCAGAGAATATGTTATTAGTTTCCTTCTAAAACTTAGAAACTGAGTCTTAATTTTATTTCAACATTCCCTTTGGTATGTCACTTCACTTTTTATTAAGCAGAACCAAGTAATGGAAACCCTAAGACTGACAGTATCCAAATCAGTGCAGAGAGCTGAGTAAAACAGTTCTTTACATGACCCTACATCCTTTTGTCTCCCTTCTGGGAAGAGGATAGTTCTAAGTTCCCTGGGAAAAGGTAATGTCGAGTCCAAAGCAGAACATTTAAGAAACAAAGGCATTTGAACCGTGACCCAAATAAGTTAAGAGTAAAACCTACATAAGACTGGTGCTTACATAGATGACCAGAGCAAGAGCCCTCAACTGAAATATGTGGACAGTGTTATGGGGGCACAGCTCTCTCAGGCAGCAAAAGCCCATGCCTGTATCCCAAGGAATAACCAACTATGCCATCAGTGTGTAGGTACACGTCAGTGTGGCAATATCTCATATGAACCAGGAAACAGACAAAAAGTTTAATTTCCAGGACAGGAAAAGGAGCTTTGAAGGTTAAGCAGCTTGTCTGAACATGACAACCAACTGCTTAGGCAGAACATGGCTGGGACACAACTGAGTCCCCATGGAGTGTGACTCTGCATAACAAAACCCCTCCGCTGTTCAGCCTGGCGGGTGGATCAGCTGTGTTCAGGAGGAGATAAGGCTGAAGAAGGAACTGCAAAGTGGAAAAGGGTAACAGAGCTTGCAGAGAGGTGTGTGTGGCTCTCTTCCACAAAACGGTTGCCTTAGAGAAAAGATGAAGGAACAGATAATGTCTGCCTAGAGTTTATTTTGTTGTTGTTGTTTGTTTTGTTTTGTTTTAAATTTTTTTTTTCTGCCTAGAGTTTATTTTGTCCTCCCTTGTCTTTTACCCTATTTTCATCATTTGACACAATTTAATTTTGGTAAGACGTACAGAGATCACAAACCCTTAGAAATTAGGAAACACCAGCATCCTCTTCTTCATCCTTATGCTACCCACAGGAAGAATACTTAGATTGGTAGATTAGGGGTCTAGTTTCATCAAGGCCTAAAATCTCAAAGTCATGAAAATATTCTGTTCCTGTGGTCATTAAAGAAATATTTTTGTTTCACCAAACAATAAATACTGGCAACACTACACATTTGAAGGAAGTAGCCTAGCCCAAGAATATGAAAGGTATATGTGCCTAGTCTATCTTCAGATCAAAATAAAATGCATATATGCAACCACCTAGCTCCCCATTAACTATATCAAGTTTATTCTTTATCTATACTTATCTTTACAAATCACAAAGGACTTTGTAAATAATTTTTCAAAGTTTGATATAATATACATAGAACTATCTCTAGAAAGCTACACAAGCAGCAGTTAGTAATGATGGCCACTAGAAAGACAAACTAGGTATATGGAGGATGGATTGAAAACAGACTTTTTCTTTGCTTCCTTTATACTTGTTTGAACCTTTTCTATTTTATAACAAATCTATACATCTATTATCTATTTAAAAACAAACAAAAGTCTCTTAAAGTCTGACATATTTTTTTTAAAAAAAAAACTAGAACGTTAAAACACTTGAGTCCATACAGGCCTGACTCCTGGACCCACATTCTCATAGTTTCTAACATACCCTGAATCTCAAAACAGACAGTGATCTGAGTAGAACTACTCCTTAGGAAAGTGTTAACCTAGTTTATCCAATTCATGGTTTAAATCACAATTGGGAATGAGGCAGAAGTTGGAGGTAAGGGATGGAAGTAAGGACTGGTTGCCAAAGTAAGAATTGAAAACCAAAAGTCAATTATAAACAAAGGGATAAGGTCTCCAAAAGAGGAAGAGAAACTTCTGTAAGGTCTGTCTAGTTCCTAGATAGTAATGTGGAGGTTCTGTAAGAATTTTTGTAAGATTTAGTATCCATACCCACATAAAGACATTATTTACAGAACAGTCACAGTATGCTTAATCCATTAACAATACAGAAAAAGGGGAAATCTCTATTCTTTTAGGCTGATTTACTAAAACAAAACAGCTATTTTCCTCTCTCCTTATTACAAAATAGTTTTGATAGAACTTACAGAGCAGAATCTCAGGTTCCTGCTTACTTTTGGTACCCTTCAGAGGTGAAACCAGATCTCTGGGAATACCAGACCACCTGACCTGCCTCTTGAGAAATCTGTATGCAGGTCAGGAAGCAACAGTTAGAACTGGACATGGAACAACAGACTGGTTCCAAATAAGAAAAGGAGTATGTCAAGGCTGTATATTGTCACCCTGCTTATTTAACTTATATGCAGAGTACATCATGAGAAATGCTGGACTGGAAGAAACACAAGCTGGAATCAAGATTGCCGGGAGAAATATCAATAACCTCAGATATGCAGATGACACCACCCTTATGGCAGAAAGTGAAGAGGAACTAAAAAGCCTCTTGATGAAAGTGAAAGAGGAGAGTGAAAAAGTTGGCTTAAAGCTCAACATTCAGAAAACGAAGATCATGGCATCCAGTCCCATCACTTCATGGGAAATAGATGGGGAAACAGTGGAAAGAGTGTCAGACTTTATATTTTGGGGCTCCAAAATCACTGCAGATGGTGACTGCAGCCATGAAATCAAAAGACGCTTACTCCTTGGAAGAAAAGCTATGGCCAAACTAGACAGCATATTCAAAAGCAGAGACATTACTTTGCTGACTAAGGTCCGTCTAGTCAAGGCTATGGTTTTTCCAGTAGTCATGTACAGATGTGAGAGTTGGGCTGTGAAGAAGGCTGAGTGCCGAAGAATTGATGNGCCTCTTGATGAAAGTGAAAGAGGAGAGTGAAAAAGTTGGCCTAAAGCTCAACATTCAGAAAATGAAGATCATGGCATCCGATCCCATCACTTCATGGGAAATAGATGGGGAAACAGTGGAAACAGTGGCTGACTTTATTTTTTGGGCTCCAAAATCACTGCAGATGGTGACTGTAGCCATGAAAATAAAAGACATTTACCACTTGAAAGGAAAGTTATGACCAACCTAGACAGAATATTAAAAAGCAGAGACATTACTTTGTCAAAAGGGTCCATCTAGTCAAGGCCGTACAGTAGTCATGTACAGATGTGAGAGTTAGACTATAAAGAAAGCTGAGTGCTGAAGAATTGATGCTTTGAACTGTGGTGTTGGAGAAGACTCTTGAGAGTCCCTTGGACTGCAAGGAGATCCAATCAGTCCATCCTAAAGAAGATCAGTCCTGAGTGTTCATTGGAAGGAATGACACTGAAGCTGGAACTCCAATACTCTGGCCACCTGATGTGAAGAGCTGACTCATTTGAAAAGACTCCGATGCTGGGAAAGATTGAGGGCAAGAGGAGAAGGGGACGACAGAGGATGAGATGGTTGAGTGGCATATCCGACTCAATGGAAATGAGTTTGGGTAAACTCTGGGAGTTGGTAATAGGATAGGGAGGCCTGGCGTGCTGCAGTCCATGGGGTCGCAAAGAGTCGGCCACGACTGAGCACCTGAACTTAGCTGAAAATCAGTATAGGAATAAAATCTTCAAATATATAGCATGCAAGTCAGAAGGCATGATGAATATTTTAGTGCTCTTAAGATTCGTGTTTTTCAAAATGAATATAAAAATATTGATTGAACTTTGTTTTTTAAAGTTAAGTATGTTAACTATGCTTATCGATCACTTCTAGATACAAATAACAAAATAGATGAGGAAAAAATTTTTAAATCAGAAGAGGAAAAAAGTGAAATGAAGGGAGAAAAAACAACACTGTCATGTGAAAAGAGGGCAAGACACGGTGCAAAAATTCAAAAGCTGGACAAGGAGAAAACACAAAACAAAGTGATAAAGATTAATCCAGATTTACCATTAATCAAAACAAATGTTGGCAGAATAAAAGTCATAGTTAAAAGACAAATAGTGTCTGACTGGATGAGCAAACCAACAAATAAACTTCGGTGCAGAAAACTTGGATATACACAGCCCACATAAAAAGATACAGCAAATTACAAGCAAGTAAATGGAAAAAATTACACCAGACAAATAAGGCCTTTAGACAACTAGAATAGCCATATTAATACTAGAAAAAATCTATTGTAAGTAAGGCAAAAGACAGTCTAGAAAATATCTGGAGAACGTCATATTGAAAGAGCTTCAAAATTTGACAAATTTATAGTAATAGACAAACCAACCATCATAGTGAGAGGCTTCCAGACTACACCCTCAGATGTTTACAGACAAGGCAGATAAGCGCTCAGTAAGTGTGTAGATTAACCATCTCTAATGAACATATGTGGAAATCTTCCCCCAGCCAGCAGAGAGCATACAGATTTATGAAAACTAACCTTGTTCTTAGATATCAGGCAATTATCAACAAAAATTGAGGGTGAATGTCATTTACAGCCCATTATGTAAAGAATACAATTAAGTTAGAAATTGATAACAAAAGTATAATTTTGAGAAACAGTATTGATTAAGAATTTAGAAATACACTCCTAAATCTCCCAGGAATCCAATAAGAAACCAAAATAGAAGTTAGAAAATACGTAAAATGACATTTCATGACATTGCTTTTTATGAAAATTTGTAGACAGTTGTTCAACTTCAGTTGATGATGCCATATGGAAAGGGGGATGCCAGAACTTCTGGATTTCAAAGGATCTGGGGAACTGGGGAGTTTTAATGGGAAATTTTCTGATCTTTACAATGTTGTGTATGCTTTTCTGAACAACACAGTAAGACATTAGCAGGCCTGCAGGTCACCTGTAGGTCACCTGTTTGCAGTTTCCAATGTGGGAAGTGGGAAATCATTGAAAGTTTACTGAACTGGAGAATAATACGATCACACTGATCTGACTCAAACCTCTCAAGGGCCAGTGCAATTGCATATACATTTATACATATATAGTTCTTTAATCTGAACTATATATGCATTAAACATTGTATCAGTTCAGTTCAGTCGCTCAGTTGTGTCTGAATCTTTGCGACCCCATGAATCGCAGCACATCAGGCCTCCCTCTCCATCACCAACTCCCGGATTTCACTCAGACTCACGTCCACTGAGTCAGTGATGTCATCCAGCCATCTCGTCCTCTGTCGTCCCCTTCTCTTCCTGCCCCCAATCCCTCCCAGCATCAGAGTCTTNTGCTACTCTTACCCTTTCTCCAGAATTTTTCCTTTTATGCTGTAACCACTTAGCTTCTGAAATCTTCCCAGTTGTACACTATCATTCACTGTTCTCTGTCCAAAGTACAATGCCAATTTAATTAAAAATAGGGGGCAGTTATTCATTGTTGAATTATTTTAAATGGAAAAAATGGTTAAAATGGAAGTCAAAGTATCTAAAATAGTACATAAGAAAATAAGAGAAATAAACTTTATATACTATTCCACTCCCCAAACCACAATTTTACTACATGTTTTTGTAAAACATAACATGATCTTTGAACATAGGACAGAACAAGGGAAGATAAAGGACAGAGCAGAATATACTGAAGAGGTCAAAAATATCCCCTTTGAATGACTAATATAAAGATATGGTAGTGTTTCTTAAGATCTCATTGACCCTCTGATTTTATATTTCTGCTCCAATTCTGCACTATAAACTCAGGTTTTATTTTTAAGAACAAATTTTAAATTAACTCTACATATATGCTGATGATAAGAATGTTGTAAAAATTCCTTGGAAGATAAAGATCTTCTCTGCTGTTTTGTTTTCCGCAAATGGGGAGATATCCCTAATTCAAAATACAACTTCAGAATCAAAACTACAGTCATCTTCCAGAGAAATGACCACATGACTAATAGACAATCTTTTTTTTTTCACTTTTTAAGAATTTCTCGCAGTTCATATCCTTTTGAAATATCTCTTCATATTTTACTTATTCTTCAAATGTATTCTAAAAGTAATATAGGAAATATAGGCATACAATGGGCTCAAGTCTTGGCCACCATGTATGACCTGTGTGATTTTTATTAAAACCTAAATTTTCTTATCTACCTTACAACATTATCTGGTGATAATCCTTATAAGTAGGGAAAATATCATATCCATAATGAATCTCCAGCACATACCAGGCACTTACACAGTGTTGAATAAATGAAAGAAGAAACCAACCCCAAATCACTACATACACTAACACAATCTATCATTATTAATTAGTGAAAAAATGTTAAAAGACGGTATATATATATATATATATATGACACCTAGCACACCACATAGTATATCTTATACATTAATTAAATTATACTGCCTCTTTCACCTATTGCATTCCTGATTTGCTCTCTGGTTTTTGAAAATAAGAAAGTTAATCAAGGATTCCTGGTTATCTGTATCTGAATGGGACAGTGAAAGACAATCTTATGTTGCACTTTTCACCATTGTTACTTAATTATAAGGAACTTTAAAATAGCACATATGAATTTCCTAGTTATGTTTCTTACTTAGTACCTTTTATGTATAAATAACTTTTCTTCCTCATTTACTCTCTGAAATTTGGACAATAAAGTAGCTAATCATGGTTTGCTGGGGAGCTACACTTAAGAAAGGTGCAAACTGAAGGAAGTACTAGCAGTAAGTGAGCAAAAAGAAGGGGTTGGCCAAAGGAAGTAAACTCTGGAGTTCAGCCTTCATTTTACCTGATCAAAGCAGGAATGGATGATGAGGAGACTAGGCGTGCAAAGAGACTAAAAGGGAAGATAGGAAAAAGCTACAAAATGTAATGAGGCCTTCCTATGAGCCAGATGTTTTCAAATAATGCCACATTTAACACTTAACAGAACAATATTAAATTTGACTATTGTTATATTTTCCTGTTTAATCCTATGATATGCTCAACTCTACCCTCAGGAGTATTTCAAATTCCTAATTCAGTGTAGCATATTCTCCATCTCAAATATAAGCATTACTTTGTTTTGATTTATACTAGGAATGACATTAAATATGATCAGTTAATCAATTAGAAAGGAGATAATCTCAGAGAAAGGAAGAGGTGTAAATCTTCCAGTCATACAAAATGAAGCAAGGGACTTCTGATTTCTGTTGGGCTCACTGTGGCTGAATAAGCTCCTATAAGACTCAAGCATGTCAGAGATAACAACTATAAGCTTTGCACAAAGTATCAAAAAAATTACTGAGAAGAAGTAATGTTTATGTGTGAGTTTCACATCTGTATGGCTATAGGCTGAGCTAAGCATTGTATGGAGTGGGAAAAAAAGAAAGAAAAAAAAAAAAGAAACTCTGATATTAAACTGGCACTCTTTCTGGAAAAGCTAGCAATCTTCTGGGAAAACAGCCATTGTAATATAAGTGAGAAATCCCACAAAGGGGAAATATAAAAGAGGACGCATCAAATTCTATGTTAAAATCTTGATCAAGTTCTATAATTGACCCCTGTGCCATGTATGTATAATTCAGCTAAAGATGAAAATAAAGTACATGTTGGACTCAAACATGAACTCTTAACAAAAAGACCCACTTTGCAATTTCAGGCAAACCACATTCATCATGGGAAATAGATGGGGAAACAGTGGAAAGTGTCAGACTTTATTTTGGGGGGCTCCAAAATCACTGAAGATGGTGATTGCAGCCATGAAATTAAAAGATGCTTACTCCTTGAGAGAAAAGTTATGACCAACCTAGATAGCATATTGAAAAGCAGAGATATTACTTTGCCAACAAAGGTCCATCTAGTCAAGGCTATGATTTTTCCAGTGGTCATGTACCGATGTGAGAGTTGGACTATGAAGAAAGCTGAGTGCCGAAGAATTGATGCTTTTGAACTGTGGTGTTGGAGAGGACTCTTGAGAGTCCCTTGGACTGCAAGGAGATCCAATCAGTCCATTCTGAAGGNTGTATGGATGTGAGAGTTGGACTGTGAAGAAGGCTGAGTGCCGAAGAATTGATTCTTTTGAACTGTGGTGTTGGAGAAGACTCTTGAGAGTCCCTTGGACTGCAAGGAGATCCAACCAGTCCATTCTGAAGGAGATCAACCCTGGGATTTCTTTGGAAGGAATGATGCTGAAGCTGAAACTCCAGTACTTTGGCCACCTCATGCGAAGAGTTGACTCATTGGAAAAGACTCTGATGCTGGGAGGGATTGGGGGCAGGAGGAGAAGGGGACGACCGAGGATGAGATGGCTGGATGGCATCACTGACTCGATGGGCGTGAGTCTGAGTGAACTCCGGGAGTTGGTGATGGACAGGGAGGCCTGGCGTGCTGCGATTCATGGGGTTGCAGAGAGTCAGACCTGACTGAGCGACTGAACTGAACTGAACTGGTACGTGAAAATGGAACTAAACTGAGGAATCTGATCATCACCCTCACTGGGGGAATCACTGACTGCCCACTCCACTGCGCCTTTCCATGTGAACAGACAGACATCAGCATACCATCCCTGGTGGGCAGGCAGCTCTATTCTGGGGGTACAGTTGCCTGAAGGGAGCATGCATTCAGCTTTGCTACCTTACACACTGGCGAGGTTTCACAGGGGTTGCCTCACAAGGGAGGACCATAGCTTTCTGTTTGGTTTGGTTTTGATCACTGCTTGCACCTAGGTGGAAAAATCTGCCTAATTCTGGCAGTATTAGAAAATTTACTGGCCCACAGATAGGAGGTACCATCTTGAATATTAGTTTTATCAGTAATAAAGGTGTTGGTTTTATTTCCATTTGTCAAACGTTTTTCTTATTTTTCAACTGGAGTGGAGAAGAAAGATGCTGCAAACTGAAACCCTCAAACCCTACCAGTCTTTAAGGGTTAGGCAAGTATTTGATGGCTGAAGTGGAGGCCAGGGTAAAATGTTAGCATGCCTAGCCATACCAATCTACAAATTCTGTAAATGTAAAATAATGGTTTAGTATTAATTAAATTTGGGACAACAAAAAAAATAATTTTCATTTGTACTGTAAGATATGTTACAAATAAGAAAAAAAATAAGATTCAGTTTTTATATAGGCACTCAATTATTTCACTATTCAATTAGCAATTGAGTAGGGAATGAATCAATGTCCACTAAATGTTTTTTCAAAAAGTATATTTCTTGTCTATAGAGCCCATTAACTAGCAGAAAGTAGTTAAAACACAGGCTCAAAAATTAAAAGACTGAGGTTTAATTCTACTATTGCCATGTGTGAGCTGTGTGACTTTGCTAAGTTGCTTAAGCTTACCTGCAAAATATAGACAGTAACAGCAACTGTGTAGGATGGTTAGTGTGAGGATTAAAATACATACAAATAAAGCAGGCAATGCCAAAGAATGTTCAAACTACTGCACAATTGCACTCATTTGACATGCTCCAAGGTCATGCTCAAAATCCTTCAAGCTAGGCTTCAACAGTATGTGAACCAAGAACTTCCAGGTGTACAAGCTGGACATAGAAAAGGCAGAGGAACCAGAAATCAAATTGCCAACATCTGTTGGATCTTAGAAAACAAGGGAATTCCAGCAAAACATCTGCTTCACTGACTATGCTAAAGCCTTTGACTATGTGGACCACAACAAACTGGAAAATTCTTAAAGAGAAGGGAATATCAGATCACCTAATCTGCCTCCTGAGAAACCTGTATGCAGGTCAAAAGGCAATACTTAGAACTCTATAATAGACTGGTTCAAAACTGGGAAGAGAGTATGTCAAGGCTGTATACTGTCACCCTGCTTATTCAAGTTATATGCAGAGTACATCATGCGAAATGCCAGGCTGGATAAAGCCAAGCTAGAATCAAGATTACTGGGATAAATACCAATAACCTCAGATATTGATATGAAGTGACACCTCAGATGACACCATTCTAATGGCAGAAAGCAAAGAGGAACTAAAGAGCCTCTTGATAAAAGTGAAAGAGGACAGTGGAAAAAGCTGGCTTAAAATTCAACATTCAAAAAAACTAAGATCATGGCATCTGGTCCCATCACTTCATGGCAAACAGATGGAGAAAAAATGGAAACAGTGACAGACTTCATTTTCTTGGGCTCCAAAATCACTGTGAATGGGGACTGCAGCCATGAAATTAAAATATGCTTGCTCCTTGGAAGAAAAGCTGTGACAAACCTAGACAGTGTATTAAAAAGCAGAGACATCACTTTGCCAACAAAGGTCCATCTAGTCAAAGCTATGGTTTTTCCAGTAGTCATGTATGGATGTGAGAGTTGGACTATAAAGAAGCCTGAGTACCAAAAAATTGATGCTTTCACACTGAGGTGTTGGAGAAGACTCTTAAGAGTTTCATGGACTGCAAGGAGATCCAACCAGTCAATCCTAAAGGAAATCGACCCCGAATATTCATTAGAAGGACTGATGGTGAAGCTGACACTCCAATACTTTGGCCACCTGATGGGACTCATTGGAAAACGCCCTGATGCTGGGAAAGATTGAAGGCAGGAGGAGAAGGGGACGACAGAGAATGAGATGGTTGGATGCCACTACCAACTCAATGGACATGAGTTTGAGCAAGCTCTGGGAGTTGCTGAAGGACAGGGAAGCCTAATGTGCTGCAGTCCATGAGGTTGCAAAGAGCCACAGCTGAGAGACTGAGCAGCAACAGCAGCTCTTACAGTGCCTGAAATATGAAAGGAGCCCACACTCATTCATTCAATGGATACTTAATACCCATTTTAGAGTACCAGGCACTATGTCAGGTGCCAAGAACAAAACGCTCACAAAGATGATCTGGAGACAAACACATGAGATGGTCTTGGTCCTAAGGGAATTCAGTATTTAGCAGAGATACAGCCATTAATCAAATAATTACAAAGTAACTGAATAATTACCGAGTGTGATAAATGGGCTAGGGGGAAAAAAGATCAGAAGGCTATGACCTACTTTAGTTATTATAGTCAGAAAGGTGACATTTAAGTGAGACTTCAAGGACAAGCAGAAACCAGTCATTCAGAGAATGGAATAAAAGATCATTCCAGAAAGAGAAACACACAAAAGACACAAAGTGAGATTTTCAACTGAATCTGAAAGAAACAGAAGGCCAGTGACACTTGTGTAGAGAAGAATGAAGGTGTAGGTACAAACTTTCAGGCTATCTTAAAGTGTCTGGATTTAATTCAACCCTATAGACAGTGAATAATTTTATGTAAAAGAGAAGTTATAAGATCTGATCTAGGTTTTCAAAATGCTACTCTGGCTACTACGGAAAGAATAAACAAGAGTACGACAGGAGTTGAAGTGGCAAGCTCAATTAGGAGGTCCCTGTAATAGTCCAAACCAGAGACAATATAGCCTATAATTGGAGAGATGGCTGTAAAGATGGACAGTTAGCTTGTATAATAAATTAGATGTGGGAAAGTATAGTGTCTAGCTTGAGTAACTGGATGGATGGTGGTATCATTCACTACTACTATAGAGATGGGGGTGCAGAGCCAATTTGAGGACTACAATCATCACATTTTGAATACATTAATTTTAATAATTTGTGAGACTCCTAGGGAAAAAATACCAATTAAGAAGTTGGATACACAGAGGAGAAGTCTGGTCTAGTAATTATCGGTAAACCTATTAGCATAGCAACAAGTGAAATTTAGAAAGAAGGTATATTTAGAGAGAGAGCAAGAAAGCCTAAAGAACTACAAATACTCAGAAACTGAGTAGGGTAATTGACAAGAAGGTCAAAAAAGGAGGAGAAAAGGGCAAGACCCAAGAAGGTGGTGTCACCAGAAGGAACAAAAGACAGCGATTCAAGAAATGGGGAATGGTCAACTCTAGCAATGCCACTAAGAGTTATGTAAGACAAAAGACAACAAAGAAAATACTAGTTGGATTTGTCAACTTAAAAGTACTATGGATTAGACCAAGCAGAACAAAGAATCAATGAGCCTGAAGAGAGATCATCTGAAATTACCCAGCCAGAAGGAAACAAAACAAAGCCAGAATGAAGAGCAATGAAGAAAGCCTACGGACCTACAGGGCACATTGACAGAAACCATCTACACACCACTGGAGTCACAGAAGAAGAGAGGGAGAAAGGGGGAGAAAGCTTATTCAAGAAGTAATGGCTGAGAACTTCTCAAATGTGGGGAGAGATGTGGACATCCAGGTTCATCAAGCTAAAAGCTCACGTCAAAATGTCAATCCAAAATGACCTTCTCCAAGATGTATTACAGTAAAACCATCCCGCATGCCACAGAGCAACTACTGAGACCTGCACACCCTGGAGCCCACACTCTGCAACAAGAGAAGCCACTGCAATTAAAAGCCCACACACCACAACTAGAGTAACGAACCTCCACTTGCCACAACCAGAGAGAGCCCATGCGCAGCAACAATGACCCACTGTAGTCAAAAAATAAATGCATAAACAAAAAACCTTTTTTTTAAAGTCTGGAAAAAAAATGTCTCTCATACAGGAAAGTCTCCGTAAGACTACGAGCTGATTTCTCATCAGAAATATTGCATGCCACAAGTGAATGGGACGATATATTCAAAACGCTGAAAGAAAAAAAAATGCAAAACAAGAAATACTTTACCCAACAAAGTTGTCCTTCAGAGGTGAAGGTGAAATAAAGACTTTACCTAACAAAAGTTGAGAGTTCACCACCACTTAACCTGCCTTAACAAGAAATGCTGAAAAGAATTCTTCAATCTGAAAAGAAAGGATATTAATTAATAACATGAAAATACACAACACACTGATAAAGGTTAACATAGATTCAAAATACTCTGCTACTGCTACTGCCAAGTCACTTCAGTTGTGTCCGACTCTGGGCAACCCCAGAGACGGCAGCCCACTAGGCTCCCCCATCCCTGGGATTCTCCAGGCATGAACACCGGAGTGGGTTGCCATCTTCTCCAACGCATGAAAGTGACAGTGAAGTCACTCAGTCGTCTCCGACCCTCAGCAACCCCATGGACTGCAGCCTTCCAGGCTCCTCTGTCCATGGGATTTTCCAGGCAAGGGTATTGGAGTGGGGTGCCATTGCCTTCTCTGAACTAATAACATGAAAATACACAACACACTGATAAAGGTTAACATAGATTCAAAATACTCTAGTATCATAATATTAACTACTTAACTCTAGTATAGAAATTAAAGGACAAAAGTATTAAAATACCTATAGCTACAATAATTTGTTAACAGATACACAATATAAAAGGATGTAAACTGTGATATGAAAAACATAAAATGGGGGGAGGTAAAGGGGTAGATTTTGCATGCAATCAAAGTTAAGTTGTTATCAGCTTAAAAATAGATTGTCACACCTGTAACATGTTTCAGGTGAGCCTGACGGTAACAACAAAACAAAACCCTGTAATAGATACACGTAAGATGAAGAGAAGGGAATCAAAGTACATCATATCAGAAATCATCAATTTCAAAATAAGACAGTGAAAGAGGAGAGGAAGAAAGGACCTACATGATGGCCAGAAAACAGTTACCAAGATGGCAGTGATAAGTCCTTAGTGTGTGTCAGTCGCTCAAGTCGTGTCCAGTTGTTTGCAACCTCATGGACTGTAACCCACCAGGCTGCTCTATCCATGGGATTTTCCAGGTGAGTATACTGGAGTGGGTTGCCATAATAAGTCCTTACTGAGTTATAATTACTTTAAATGTAAACGGATTAAATTCTCTAGTCAAAAGGCAAGAGTAAAGAGTGGCTGAATGGATTTTTAAAGGCCTAATGTTTATGCTGCCTACAAAGACTCACTTTGCTACAAGGACACACATAAGAACAAAATGAAGGGCTGGAAAAAGATATTCCATACAAATGGAAACCAAAATAAAGCAAGGATAACTATACTTATATCAGGGGGAAAAAAAGTCAAAAACTGTAACAAGAGACAGAGAAAGTCATTATATGATTATAAGAGTGTCAATTCATCAAGAGGATTCACAGCACTGGAAGGATTGATGCTGAAGCTGAAGAAACTCCAATACTTTGGCCACCTGATGCAAAGAACCAACTCACTAGAAAAGATCTTGATGCTGGGAAAGATTGAAGACAGGAAGAGAAGGGAATGACAGAGGATGAGCTGGTTGAATGGCATCACTGACTTGATGGACATTAGTTTGAGCTAGCTGTGGGAATTGGTGATGGACAGGGAAGCCTGGCATGCTACAGTCCATGGAGTTGCAAAGAGTCAGACACGAGTGAGCAATGGGACTAACCTGAAAATATTAAGAGGACCTAAACATCAGAGCACCGAAGATATTAAGCAAATATTAACACATCTGAGGGGAGCAACAGACAATACAATAATAGTAGAGGATTTCAATATCCCATTTTCAATAATGAATTGATCACCCAGACAGAAAATCAATATTAGAAACAAAGGACTTGAACTATACTTTAGATCAAATAACCTAACAAACATATATAGTCTTCCATCTAAAAATAATAGATTACATCTTCTTTTCAAGTGCACCTAGAACATTCTCCAGGATAGAGCACATGAGGTCACAAAAAATCTCAGTAAGTTTAAAAATATCATTAACTATACCAAATATCTTTTCTGACCAATACGGTATAAACTAATAATAAATAACAGATGGAAAACTGGAAAATTCACAAATGTGTGGAAATTAAACACACCCCTGAACAACCAATGGGTCAGAGATGAAGTAAAAAAAAATCTTGAAACAAAAGTGGAAACACAACATACAAAAACTCATGGGATGCAGCAAAAATATAGCACAGAGGGAAGTTAATGCACAGGTTAAGAAGAAAAACCAATCTCAAACTACCTCATGAAAAAGGACATATTAAGCCCAAAGTTAGAAGAAAGAGGGAGGTAACAAAGATCAGAGCAAAAATAAAAACAGGAATAGAAAGACAATGGGAAACTAAGTGCTAGTTTTTTTAAAAAGATAAAATTGACAAGCCTTTTGCTACACTTACAAAGAGGACTCAAAGAAATAAAATTTAAAATGAAAGAGGAGATATCACAACACCACAGAGGATCATAAGACACAATCATATGCCATCAAACTGGACAACCTAGAAGCAATGTTTGATCTACCAAGTCTTAGTAATATAAAACACAGAAAACCTGAACAGACTAATAAGGAGACTGACAATCTTCAGGACTAGATGCTTTCACAAGTGAATTCTACCAAACATTCAAAGAATTAACACCAATTCTCAAACTCTTCCAAAAAACTCAATAGACAGGAACACTCCCAAACTCAGTTCATGAGACCAACATTACCCTGATACCAAAGCCAGATGAGGATACTACAAGAAAACAACAGGCCAACATCCATGACGAGGATAAATGCAAAAATTCTTAATAAACACTACCAAAACAAATTCAACAGCATGTTAAAAGGATCATACACCAAGACTGAGTCTTTTTTAATACTCATTTATTTTTGGCTGTGCGGGGTCTTCATCGCTGCAAGCAGGCTTTCTCTAGTTGCCGTGCATGGGCTTCTCATCACGGCGGCTTCTCTTGTTGCAAAGCATGGGCTCCAAAAGTGTGGGCTTCCATAGCTGTGGCGGATGGGCTCGTTTGCCCCACAGCATATGATATCTTCCTGGACCAGGGATCCAACCACTGTTCCTTGCATTGCAAAGTGGATTCTTAACAACTGGACCACTAGGAAGCCCCAAGGACACATTTTATTGTTGAGATTGAATAGGTTGCTTTTTGTTTTGTTTGAACATTTGAAAGAATTTAGTCTTAAATGGGGCTTCCCAGTTGGCACTAATGGTAAAGAAACCAATGAAGGAGATGTAAGAGATGTGGATTCAGTCCCTGGATGGGAAATATCTCCTGGAGAAGGGCAATGGCAATCCACTCCAGTTTTCACGCCTGGAGAATCCCATGGACAGAGGAGCCTGACAGGCTACAGCTGGTCCATAGGGTTACAAAGAGTCAGACATGACTGATGCAACTTAGTACCCATGCAGTCTTAAACACTTTCGGATTTAAAAAATTTAGGACTTCCCTGGTGGTTCAGTGGTAAAGAATCTGCCTGCCAATGGAGGAGACAAAGATTTGATTCCTGGGCCAGGAAGATCCCCCACGCCAAAGAGCAACTAAGCCCGTTAGCCACAACTACTGAGCCTGTGCTATAGAGCTGGGAAGCCATGACTGCTGACGCCTGCATGTCTAGGGCCTGTGCTCTTCAACAAGAGAAGTCACTGCAATGAGAAGCCTGTGTGCTGCAACCAGAGAGTAGCCCCCACTCACCACAACTAGAGAAAAGCCTGAGCAGCAACAGAGGCCCAGCACAGCCAAAAATAAATAAATAAAATTAAATTTCAAAACCCTTTACAAATTTTTTAAAACTTTAACTTTTGTGTATCAAGATGCTTTTTTCCCTTCACTGTAGAACTTGTTTATAAAAATTCACTTCCTGAAAGAGAAATATTTGCAAATCATATACCTGACAAGGTATTAATATTCAAAATATATAAAGAACCCCTAAAACTCAATAACAAAAATATCCCACTTTAAAAATGGACAAAGGGCTTCAGTATTTCTCCAAAGAAAATATACAAATGACCAATAAGCACTTGAAAAGATGATCAACATCACTAATCATTAAACAAATACAAATCAAAATTATAATGAAATACCTTCTCACATCCATTAGGATGGCTACTATCAAAAAAATGGAAAATAAGTGTTGGCAAGGATTTGGAGAAATCGGAACTTGTGCACTACTGGTAGGAACATAAAATGGTATATCCACTAAGGAAAATAATATGGTAATTCCTCAAAAAATTAAAAATAGAATTAACATATGATCCAGCAATTCCAATCTGGGAATATACCCAAAAGAACTAAAAGCAGAGTCTGAAGAGATGTTTATACACCCAAGTTCACAGAAACACTATTCACAATAACCGAAAGAAGGAAGTAACTCAAGTATCTCTCACAGATGAATGGGTACACAAAATGTGGCATGTACATTCAATGTAATATTATTCAGCCTTAAAAAGCAAGGAAATCTTGGTATATGTTACAACATGGATGAACTTTGAGGACATTATGCTAAGTTATGTAAGTCAATCACAAAAAACCAAATATTGTATGACTACATTTATATGAGTACTTAGAGAACTCAAAAGACAGAAAGTAGCATAGTGGTTGCCAATAGTTTGGGGGGAGGGGGGAATGGGGGAGCCATTTAATGGGGTAATTTCAGTTTTGCAAGATGAAGAGTTCTACTAGAGACTGGCTGCACAATGTAAATGTATTATACTTAACACCATTACACTGTATACTTAAAAATGGATAAGATGGCAAGTTTTGTTATATATATTTTACAATTAAAAAATAAAAAGAGTGGAATGTAATGAAGCAGAGATTGTAGAGGAACTCCTTTTTCAAGAAGGTGGATTATAAAAAGGATTATAAAAGGATCAGAAAAATGGGACAGTAACTGGCAGAAGAAATGGGATCAAGCAGGGTTTCCACTGTTTTGTTTTAAGATGAGAGAAACTAGAAGCTTGTTTATATACATACAGGAAGAAAAAGAATGAATATCTTCCATGGGCTATTTTAATGATCATTTACTATGTATCAGGCATTAATTACTAAGAGTCCAATAAAGTAGGTACTAGTGTATTATGCTATTAGATATGGGGCTGTAGGAGAAAGAGAACAGTCATGGATAAGTCAAGAAGTTTGGCTTGAACACCTGGAGAAATGAAATTTACAGTAAATTTACATTTACTTAGATGGAGAAGACAGTGAGAAGGACAGCTGCGTCAGAGTAAGGAGGAAGAAGGCAGGTGGGAGCTCTGTTTTAAACATGTCTGATAAACATCTAAACGGAGATGTGGTGTTAGAATATGAATCTGGACTGCAAGAGGGCAGCCCAGGTTGAAATCTAATTTGAGATTTGTCATCCTATGGGTGATTTTTTTTTTAACTTAAGGACAGATGATTTACAGCGTTGTGGTAGTGTTAGATATACAACAAAGTGATTCAGTTATACATATGTGCATGTGTGCTTAAGTCGGTTCAGTCATGTCCAACTCTGTGATCCCGTGGACTACAGCCCGCCAGGCCCCTCTGTCCGTGGGATTCTCAGGCAAGAATACTGGAGTGGGTTGCCATGCCCTCCTCTAGGGGATCTAGGGGATCTTCCTGATCCAGGAATCAAACCCACATTTCCTATACCACTGGCAGACTCATTACCCACGGAGCCACCTGGGAAGCTCTGTTATATGTATATGTATGTATATAGTCTTTTTCAGATTTTCCATTAGATATGGATAATATTTAAAGCTATGAGACTCAATAAAATTATGAGTGGAGAAGTGTAGCTAGAAAAGAAACTCAAGGACTGAGTCCTGGGGATCTCCCAACGTTCAGATATCAGGAAAATTAGGAGGAACCAGCAAAGAATCCTGCAGAGAAAAGGCCACAGACACTAGAGAAACAGGAGGGTATGGTGGTCTGTAAACCAAATGAAGAAAGTGTTTCAAGCAATTGTGTGATCAAATGTGTCAAGTGTCGACAACAGATTAAGTAAGATGAAGGTTATGAACTGACCACTCAGGAAAATGAAAAGTCATTGCAGACCTTTGTAAAAGCAGTTTTGGTGGAGCGTTGGGAATAAAAGTCAAATTAGATTGAATTTAAGAGAGAATGAGAGAGGTATGACATTTTCAATAAGTAGAGAGGCTACAAATCTACAGTAAACTTTATATTGCTGATGGAAACAGTAGTATACTTAGAAAGCAATTTAGCATTATCTCTTTTTAAACTGGGGTTTCCAAGGAGGCACAGTGGTAAAGAATCCGCCTGCCAGTGCACAAGATGAAAGAGACTCGGGTTCTACCCCTGGGTCAGGAAGATCCCCTGGAGTAGGAAATGACAACCCTCTCCAGTATTCTTGCCTGGAAAATTCCACAGACAGAGGAGCCTGGCGGGCTACGCTCCATGGGGTCTCAAAGAATCAGACACGATTGAACATGCACATGTATTTTAATTTTTTTGGCCACACTATGGGGCATGTAGGATCTTAGTTCCTCCATTAAGGATCCAAGCCATGCCCCTTGCAGTCTTAACCACTGGACCACCAGGGAATTCTCCAGCATCATCTCTTAAAAGTCAACATTCACAAACTATGCTCCACAACCCCCCTCCTACATATAAACTCCAAAGAAATTTTTACACAACTGTGCCACATATATGATAATACTCTGAGCAGCTATATTAGGAACAGCAAAAACAAACAAGTCTGGAATAGTCTCATTGGTGGAAGAATGGATAAACTATGGTATATTCAGAAAATGAAATATTATACAACAAAAAAAATGAACAAAATATACAACATGAATGAATCATGAAGACATAATATTGAATGGAAACAAACAGGAAGACTGTGTTGCAATAAGACAATAAAGAAGAGGTTGACAGCACAGATTAGGAGCCAACAATCTGAGTTCACATCCCAGCTGGGCCATTCACTAGTAACGTGATTATTAAGGGCTCTGTAGTGCATTTTTTCTNAGTAGGTACTAGTGTATTATGCTATTAGATATGGGGCTGTAGGAGAAAGAGAACAGTCATGGATAAGTCAAGAAGTTTGGCTTGAACACCTGGAGAAATGAAATTTACAGTAAATTTACATTTACTTAGATGGAGAAGACAGTGAGAAGGACAGCTGCGTCAGAGTAAGGAGGAAGAAGGCAGGTGGGAGCTCTGTTTTAAACATGTCTGATAAACATCTAAACGGAGATGTGGTGTTAGAATATGAATCTGGACTGCAAGAGGGCAGCCCAGGTTGAAATCTAATTTGAGATTTGTCATCCTATGGGTGATTTTTTTTTTAACTTAAGGACAGATGATTTACAGCGTTGTGGTAGTGTTAGATATACAACAAAGTGATTCAGTTATACATATGTGCATGTGTGCTTAAGTCGGTTCAGTCATGTCCAACTCTGTGATCCCGTGGACTACAGCCCGCCAGGCCCCTCTGTCCGTGGGATTCTCAGGCAAGAATACTGGAGTGGGTTGCCATGCCCTCCTCTAGGGGATCTAGGGGATCTTCCTGATCCAGGAATCAAACCCACATTTCCTATACCACTGGCAGACTCATTACCCACGGAGCCACCTGGGAAGCTCTGTTATATGTATATGTATGTATATAGTCTTTTTCAGATTTTCCATTAGATATGGATAATATTTAAAGCTATGAGACTCAATAAAATTATGAGTGGAGAAGTGTAGCTAGAAAAGAAACTCAAGGACTGAGTCCTGGGGATCTCCCAACGTTCAGATATCAGGAAAATTAGGAGGAACCAGCAAAGAATCCTGCAGAGAAAAGGCCACAGACACTAGAGAAACAGGAGGGTATGGTGGTCTGTAAACCAAATGAAGAAAGTGTTTCAAGCAATTGTGTGATCAAATGTGTCAAGTGTCGACAACAGATTAAGTAAGATGAAGGTTATGAACTGACCACTCAGGAAAATGAAAAGTCATTGCAGACCTTTGTAAAAGCAGTTTTGGTGGAGCGTTGGGAATAAAAGTCAAATTAGATTGAATTTAAGAGAGAATGAGAGAGGTATGACATTTTCAATAAGTAGAGAGGCTACAAATCTACAGTAAACTTTATATTGCTGATGGAAACAGTAGTATACTTAGAAAGCAATTTAGCATTATCTCTTTTTAAACTGGGGTTTCCAAGGAGGCACAGTGGTAAAGAATCCGCCTGCCAGTGCACAAGATGAAAGAGACTCGGGTTCTACCCCTGGGTCAGGAAGATCCCCTGGAGTAGGAAATGACAACCCTCTCCAGTATTCTTGCCTGGAAAATTCCACAGACAGAGGAGCCTGGCGGGCTACGCTCCATGGGGTCTCAAAGAATCAGACACGATTGAACATGCACATGTATTTTAATTTTTTTGGCCACACTATGGGGCATGTAGGATCTTAGTTCCTCCATTAAGGATCCAAGCCATGCCCCTTGCAGTCTTAACCACTGGACCACCAGGGAATTCTCCAGCATCATCTCTTAAAAGTCAACATTCACAAACTATGCTCCACAACCCCCCTCCTACATATAAACTCCAAAGAAATTTTTACACAACTGTGCCACATATATGATAATACTCTGAGCAGCTATATTAGGAACAGCAAAAACAAACAAGTCTGGAATAGTCTCATTGGTGGAAGAATGGATAAACTATGGTATATTCAGAAAATGAAATATTATACAACAAAAAAAATGAACAAAATATACAACATGAATGAATCATGAAGACATAATATTGAATGGAAACAAACAGGAAGACTGTGTTGCAATAAGACAATAAAGAAGAGGTTGACAGCACAGATTAGGAGCCAACAATCTGAGTTCACATCCCAGCTGGGCCATTCACTAGTAACATGATTATTAAGGGCTCTGTAGTGCATTTTTTCTCATCTGTGAAATAGGGAAAATAATCATCAAACTGTCATGAGAATTAAGTTATACATGTAAAGCACTTAGAACAATGTAAAAAAGCAAACTAAACATGATTTTAAACTATATTTTTAAAAAGCAATAGAATGATAAATATAAAATTTAAGAGTAGTTACCTTTAGAAGGGAGGTAAGTGGTGGGATGGGGAAAAACTCCTAAGTATATGTAATTTACAGGCAATGATTATAGTTCTTAAGTTGGAAGATGGGTTTACAGGTGTTCCTCTTTTTAAATTATTTTATTTATTTTTGGCTGGGCTGGGTCTTTGCCACTGCGAGGGCTTTTCCCCAGCTGTGGCAAGCAGGGTCTGCTCTCTAGTAGTAGTAGCGCATGAGCTCTCATTGTGGTGGTTTCTCTTGTTGTGGAGCACAGGTTCTAGGGTGTGTGGACTTAAGCAGCTGCAGCTTGTGGGCTCAGTTGTTGTATCTCCTGGGCTCAAGAGCACAGGCTTAGTAGTTGTGGCATATGGGATCTTCCTGGATTAGGGATCAAACCCATGTCTCCTGCATTGGCAGGCAGATTCCTTACCACTGAGCCACCAGGGAAGCCCACAGGTGTTCCTCTTATTATTATGCTTTATCAGTTTCAGTTCAGTTGCTCAGTTGTATCCGACTTTTTGCGACCCCATGGACTGCAGCACCCCAGGATTCCCTGTCCATCACCAACTCCCAGAGCTTACTCAAACTCTTGTCCATTGTGTCAGTGATGCCATCCAACCATCTCATCCTCTGTCATCCCCTTCTCCTCCTGCCCTCAATCTTTCCCAGTGTCAGGGTCTTTAATGAGTCAGCTCTTCGCATCAGGTGGCCAAAGTATTGGAGTTTCAGCTTCAACATCAGTCCTTCCAATGAATATTCAGGAATGACTTCCTTTAGGATAGACTGGTTGGATCTCCTTGCAGGTCCAAGGGACTCTCAAGAGTCTTCTCCAACACAGTTGAAAAACATCAGTTCGGTGCTCAGCTTTCTTTATAGTCCAACTCTCATATCTGTACATGATATGCTTTATAGTTACATGTAATCTTGTTATTAAATAATATATTAAAGATAATAAAAGAGAAGTAATGGAAGGAAATAAATTGGAGACAGCTAGTATATATAACTCTTAAAAAAATTCTTTCAAGATAGTTTATATAAAGAGAAGAAGAAAAATGGAACAGCAGCTAAAGGAAGAAATAGCTCCAAGAGAAAGGGTTTTTTGTTTTTGTTTTTTTTTTTAATAAAAGAAATAACAGTCTATTTACATAGGTCCTAGCACATTCTGGAGCTATTTAATGAATGTGAGTACGATGAACAAATAAATAGTGAAAGGCCATTCCAAAAGGAAGGAACAACAACAAAAAAGTATCAGAGGCTGAATACTACATGAAGCACAAAGACAACAGAATCAGAGAATGGGAGGGACTATGAATAAACACATATATTTGGAAAGTATCAAGTAACTGATCATGAACCTTTTTACATTTTGGCTTCTGAATCTCCCACCTTTAAGAAAATTCTCCCCACATTACCAATATCTTCTTCCAGCCTTCATCTCATTTCTCTGCTCCCCATCTTTTTAAAATAACAACTTGGGACTTCCCTGGTGGTCCAGTGGCTAAGATTTCATGCTCCCAATGCAGGGGGCCTGGGTTTGATCCCTAGTCAGGGAACTAGATCCCACATGTCACAGCTAAGACCCAGCACAACCAAATTAAAAATTATAAATAAATAAAATATTTAAAAATAAAAATAACTTTATTGAGATATAATTTACATACCATGTAATTAACCCATTTAAAATATAATTTCAATGGTATTTGGATCACTATAATCAATTTTAGAACATTTTCATTACCCCAAAAAGAAACCCAATACTCTACTGCTGCTGCTGCTAAGTTGCTTCTGTTGTTTCCGACTCTGTACGACCCCACAGACAGCAGCCCACCAGGTTCTGCCGTCCCTGTGATTCTCCAGGCAAGAATACTGGAGTGGGCTGCCATTTCCTTCTCCAATGCATAAAAGTGAAAAATGAAAGGGAAGTCGCTCAGTTGTGTCCAACTCTTAGCGACTCCAAGGACTGCAGCCTACCAGGCTCCTCCATCCATGGGATTTTCCAGGCAGGAGTACTGGAGTGGGGTGCCATTGCCTTCTCCCAATACCTATTACCAGTCACTTCTTTGCCTCCAAACTCTCCTACTCCATCTCTAGGCAACTGCTAATCTCCTTTCTCTCTCTCTGATTCTGGACATTTCATATAAATAGAAGCATCATATACAGCTGATCCCTAAACAACAAGATTTTACGGGTCCACTTACATGTGGATTTTCTGCTATTGGTTTAATCTGAGGATGCAGAACTATGGATATGGAGGAGTGATGGATACGGAGGATCAAATATAGCTTATATGTGGATTTTCAACTGCACAGGGCTGGTGTTACAAGCCCCACGATGTTCAAGTGTCAAATGTATGTGGTCTTTCATGACTGGCTTCTTTCACTAACAATTTTTTCAAGGTTCTTCCATTTTGTAGACTGTATCAGTACCCTATTACTTTTTCTTTTTTTTTTGGCCACATCACACAGCAGGTACGATCTTAGTTCCCCAAGCAGAGATCAAACCCACGCCCCAGAGTCCTAACCAGTGGACTTCCAGGGAAGTCCCAGTACTCTTACTACTTTTTAATCACTGAATAAAATCCAAAATTCCATTGTATGGGTAAATATAGTATTTTACTTATCCATTCATCAGTTGATGGATATATGGATTGTTTCCACTTTTCGGCTGTAATGAATAATGCCATTATGAACACTGATGTACAGGTTTTTTGTGTAGACATTATGTTTTAATTTCCCTTAGGTATATACCTAGTTCAGTTCAGTTGCTCAGTCGTGTCCGACTCTCTGCGACCCCATGAATCGCAGCACGCCAGGCCTCCCTGTCCATCACCAACTCCTGGAGTTCACTCAGACTCACGTCCATCGAGTCGGTGATGCCATCCAGCCATCTCATCCTTGGTCGTCCCCTTCTCTTCCTGCCCCCAATCCCTCCCAGCATCAGAGTCTTTTCCAATGAGTCAACTCTTCGCATGAGGTGGCCAAAGTACTGGAGCTTCAGCTTTAGCATCATTCATTCCAAAGAAATCCCAGGACTGGTCTCCTTTAGAATGGACTGGTTGGATCTCCTTGCAGTCCAAGGGACTCTCAAGAGTCTTCTCCAACACCATGGTTCAAAAGCATCAATTCTTTGGCGCTCAGCCTTCTTCACAGTCCAACTCTCACATCCAAACATGACCAGAGGAAAAACCATAGCCTTGACTAGACAGACCTTTGTTGACAATGTCTATACAGAGTGTATTTAACCTTTTAAGGAACTGCCAAAATGTTTTTCAAAGCAGCTGCACCATTTTACATTCCTATCAGCAGGTTATAAGGGTAACATTACACCACGCTATTATCTGTGTTTTTTATTACAACCATCCTTGTGGGTGTGAAGTGGTATCTCACTGTGGTTTTGATTTCCTTGAAGGCTAATGACGCTGGACATCTTTTCATGGCTATTTGTATTTCTTCTTTGATGAAATAGCTATTCAGACATTTTGCCTTTTTTTTTTTTTTCCTGCACTTTCATCTCAATCCAAATTCTTAAAAGATCAGTCTATATTTACCATCTATACTTCCTTACTTTCATTCACTCAACAACCCACTCCAACCCTGCTTTTACTCCTCAATCTGGAATTGCTTGTTAAAGTCACCAACCTCTCCACTGACAAAATCATGACTATTCATCAGTCTTCATCTTCCAGGACTAACTCTTACGGTTTGCACATCTGCATTTTAATTCTAGCTGACTTTTTTGGGCCACACTGCACACGCACAGCATGTGGGATCTTAGTTCTCTCACCAGGGACTGAAACCGGGTGCCCTGCGTTGGAAATGTACAATCTTAACCACTGGTCCACCAGGGAAGTCCCTGACTTCTTACTCTGATTTATATTTTCTTCTGTTTTGTTTCTTTTCTATATTTTTCTGTCTTACAGCATATTTTCTTAGGAGATTAGAAATGTAAACCAACAACCAAAGAGTACTGCCAGAGAACTGCAGATGACACAACTGGTTCAAGCAGCGTCAGTGTAATGACAGCACGCAGGGGAGGTGGGGAGGTAAGGAAAGCTGGACCAACAGTGGGCACTAGGCTCAGCAGGTAATATACACCCATCCAGCAATGCGGGAGACTCAGTTTGATCCCTGGGCCAGGAAGATCCCCTGGAGAAGAAAACGGCAACCCACTCCAGGATTCTTGCATGGAAAATCACATGGATGGAGGACCCTGGCGGGCAACACCCCATGAGGTCGCAGAGGGTCAGTCAGACATGACTGAGCAACTAACACACATATGCCCATCAAAGGTTTTTACACAAGAAATGCTCAGCACTATACTGTTGGAATGCTGGAAGATTATTCTGGTAGCAGGTATAAAGTTACTTGGGGACAAGGGGTAGGGAGTGGAGAAACAGGAGACGGAGATCCTTTGGGATGTTTATTACTGTGGTAATAAGGGCCTAAGTTAGTGTAGTAGAGCTAAAAAAGGGGGAATCAATGGAGAGACATTACCAGTAAACTTTAACCAACTGAGTTCACTTCATTACTGATAAAAGAACTATTAGCTGCCACTGGTCATCAGATGTTGGACTTTAAAAGTTCCATCAGGGAATTCTCTGGCAGTCCAGTGGTTAGGACTCTGTGCTTCTACTACAAGGGGCACAAGTTCAATCCTTGGTGGGGAAACTAAGATCCCACATGCCACACATTGTGGCCAAAAAATAAAATTAAATAAAAGTTCTACTAAATTTGAATCAATGGGAACTAGATGAAAATGTAGGAAACACAAAAATTCTCTCTCCCTGTTAGAAGTATAAACAATTCTAGTATTGCTTCCCACTTTCTGCTCTCCTGAGTAAACTCTTCCAAAAACTTCAGGTAACTCAAACTTCTTAAAGAGTGAAAATCTGGCAGTGCCTACCAGCCAGTTCTGCTCTCATCACAGCCTCTGCTCCTCCACCCCACCCGACTCCCCGCAACTCCCCACCCCAATATGGCCTTCAATATGTTAAGATCAAGAAGAAATAGAAATTTATGCAAAACAGGTCAGGGAAGGCAAATTATCCCAAGTTAAACAAAGTCTCTTTTCTTCTTTCCAAAGGGAATGGTTGTTGATGCTGTGAGGAGTTAACTTATAATAACACATGCCAGGAAGATGATGTCAGGGAAGGTGTGGTTAGGCTCTTTACAAGTCTAAAATTCCTTTACTCACAAACACTTCCTCTTTCAGTCTCACCTATACACAAATCCCTCTACTGAGGCAACTCTTTCAAAAGTNGTTAACTTATAATAACACATGCCAGGAAGATGATGTCAGGGAAGGTGTGGTTAGGCTCTTTACAAGTCTAAAATTCCTTTACTCACAAACACTTCCTCTTTCAGTCTCACCTATACACAAATCCCTCTACTGAGGCAACTCTTTCAAAAGTTGGAGGAAGTGTTGAAACCTTAGAACTCTGATCTTTTACCTTTAGTCTTTTCTTTTTTTTTCTTTAAGAACTAAGAATAATTAAGATAGATTTTTTTTTTAAGTACCATAATTTTTCAGAATCTCTCTTTGAAATTCACATTTTCTCCTTTCTATGATTTAGAATTCTCCAGGCAAGAATACATTTCCTTCTCCAGGGGATCTTCCCGACCCAGGGAATCAAACCAGTATCTCCTGAATTGACAGGCAGATACTTTACCACTGAGCCACCAGGGAAGCCCTTGTGATAATTTAATTCCATTAAAAAGAATGGATATTCAACAGTACATCCTGAGAAAGAATGTGTGTGCCTTTATCAGGCAATATATATCTATTGATTGTATAGCTATATTTACAGCAGCCAAGAAAGAATAAGAAAACTGTAATTGTCCTTGGCTCCTCAGGAAACAACTTCTCTGATAAAATATACAAATATGTTTCAAAATAAAACAATCTTTTTTTTTTTTTTTTGCCGAATTGCAGGACTTACACGATTTGCGTTCCCTGACCAGTGACTGAACCCCAGCCATGGCAGTAAAAGCACTGAGTCCTAACCACTGGACTGCCAGGAACGGCCCCAAACAATTCTACTTTTAAAAGACATTAAATAAAAATTAATGAAGTTACAAAAGTGCTGTACAAATAAAGTTTTTCAAACTGAGCTCACTCAAGAAATTATTTTTATTCCACTAACCAGAAGTGACAACTACTGTAAATTACGATATAAAAATACTCCTTAAAGAAAACAGACCTCTACAGATCTGCTACTTACAGATTTTGGTACAACAAAATGATGGAAAAGAAAAGCAGATATTTGTAATGTGTACCTTTTCAGAAATTTAGAATTTTATTTCAGTTTTTCAAATGTTCCAGAGATCTCCAAAACTTTTCACATAGACTTGTCCTACCTGACAAACTTAGGTATTAATAGAAATGGCAAATAAGCCAATGTCAAAATTAAAACTTTAACTTGTCACTGAAAAAAGTCTGGTAGAAGAGACAAAGCAAGCTGCTACTAATTACTTCCCTTACCGGGTGGGATTTAGATAACTTCAGCACATGAAGGGAAGATTTTTTTGTTTTATATACCTCTTGATGCTTAAATTTTAAAAATAAATATATCTTATGTTTATTACCTAAAACTAACAACTTATTTTAAAGCTAACCTTCAGTATATAAACACCCAAATTACATGATCAGATTTACTCAAAACATTCTCAAAAAATGAACACATTAAGCTGTACATAGCAACAAAAAGACACAGTAATGTAGTAATCACTTCATTTAAATAGGCCCAATACCTACAAACCTATATATACACACAAGTTGTCACAGTCACAAAGTGATGTCATCGTAACGCTGACCTATAAGAACCCAAAGAACATTTGACAAATACCCTGAGTAATTATGATCTACCCCATCCCAGGTTTCTTACTGCGCTTCTCAAACCTTACAAGTTATCAGAAAGAGATATACTTGAATCTCAGTCCACAATAATAACGCTCGTCCCCTACATCAGTGGTCCCCAACCTTTTTGGTACCAGGGCCTGGTTTTGTGAAAGACAATTTTTCCACAGATTGGCGTGGGGGATGGTTTTCAGATGATCCAAGAGCATTACATTCATTGTGCACTTTATTTCTATTATTCCTACATCAGCTCCACCTCAGGGCATCAGGCATTAGATCCCAGAGGTTAGGGACCCCTGCCCTACAATACCCTAGACTTAGAAGCTGGTTAAATGTTTCATATACAACAAGGGAAAAAGGAAGTACAGAGCTAAGAAACAAGAATATTTTAGATATCATCCAATACATGAGTACTAACAGGAAGAAAACAATTTCTGGAATTCATTTTACAGTATTTTAATGGGTAATCTGAGAGAACTGGAGGGAAAAAATTAGGAAGGAAACTATATAGTACTATACAAGATCTGAAGAGAATAAAGACAGATGAGCTATCCCTCTGTCAAAATCATATTGATTTATGTGTGTGTATAAAAAATTGATAACATATGAACCCGTATTTAAGGATATAAAATGTGTGTGTGTGTGTGTGTGTGTGCGTGCGTGCACGTGTGTTAGTTACTCAGTTGCGTCCGACTCTTTGCCACCCCATGGACTATAGTCCACCAGGCTCCTCTGTCCATGGAATTCTCCAAATAAGAATACTGGAGTGGATTGCCATTCCCTTCTCCAGGGGATCTTCCCGATCCAAGGATCAAACTCTGGTCTCCTGCATTGCAGGCAGATTCTTTACTGTCTGAGCCCCCAGGGAAGCAATGACAGAATGAATACCATATAAACTAACACCAGGTGTTTCGGTTCCAAACATTTACCCACTGCCTTGATCAGATACTTTGTTCACCTATATCAGTCTTGTTAGGTATATACGAAAGTATCAAGAATCCCTTCCCATGCCCCAACAATCCAACAAATGAGCAAAATATCCTAATATATATATATGGCACCTTTTTTCTACAAAGAACAGCTAGAAAATCAAGACAGAGGGTAAAGAGTCTTTCTGCTACAGCATAAAGTTCCTCCTAGTCAGCACTGTGTGCACTGAAATGCCAAGAAACTGCCCAAGATATTCCTTGGCAACTGTGGGCACAACTGTATACCTCTCCCCAGACTGCCCCTGTGCCCAAGCATAGCACAACTCTCTGGCAGCTGTAGGTTAATCAAAAAGACTTCAAAGATGCCTGCTGAGCTTGGCTATCTGCAGAGCAGGAAGCCCCAGCTTAGCAGAAGACCCCAAAGAATCCCAGAACTTTCTGCCTTAATTCCCAAGGTCTTCTCTTAAAAGCTCCTTGCCTACAGGCTGGGTGGAGTAGGGTCTCTATCTAAGCTCCAAGAGTAGACTCAGTCCTCAAATGAAGCTGTGATTTCACTGACTGTATTCAAGCTACCTGGTAACACTGATGGAATGGTAGGAAGGAAGGTGGGCTGGAGGAGAATGCAGTTAATCAAAACAATGAAATAACCTTGGAGCGAGCAGGCTGGGGGCCAGGGTTTGAGGTGACATATTTTCCCTGTGAAAATTGGATACATCAGCAGGAAGTCAAACTAACTTCACAAAGCTCCGAACTTGCAAAGTTTGATTTGTTTTTAATTCCACTGCCTTCTTAGGCCTCAGGTAAGGGACTGTAAATACCTGGAACTTTGGAACCAGGTAAGAAAAGATGACCAAAAAAAGTGGTGGAGAAAGAGAGAAGCTGAGAGGAGAGGAAGCCTGTTCCTCTCTTAAGGAGAATGCTAAAGCCAAGGGCACTCCCCGATCCCCAGAAAAGGAAGTAGCTGAATTCCAAAAAAGCACTTTTCCCTACCTTCTTGTTGTTCTTGTTATAGCCAAAAGTCGAAATCCCAGGCCTGGACGTCACTGATAGCAGCATTTTCTCTTTAATGTCAGGAAGCTAAGAGAGAAAGAGGGAGAGGGAAAGGGAGAGGAAAGAAGGGAGAGGAGGAGGGAGGGAGGGAGGAAGAGAAGGGAGAGGGAAAAGGGAGGAGGAGGAGAGGGGGCAGGGAGGGGGAGTAAAGAATGAGCTAGGGCTGCTTGTTTACGTCACTGATAGAAGTTAACCCCGAGTCTGAGTGCGGCTCTTCCACTGGGTCCTAATGCCCAAGACCTAAGTTATTTTTTAATTTTTCAGAGGCTTAGCAGTCAGACCAAAAAGAAGTTTTTAGGTCTTTCAACTCTATCCCCTTTCCTATTTATTTTGTACAAGTTCAGATTCTCATGGAAAACACAAAGACATTTTCTCCTTAGATCTCAGCTATAAGATTCCAAGCTTGATTTTAAAGGGACACTGCTTTGGAGAACATGTGAAGAAAATAAGCTTAGTACTCCCCTCCCCTCCCCACCCCCGACTTTATATTTACAGCGAGCTTAACACACAGAATAACAAACAGAAGAGCAGAGACAAGCAAAACAGAGGATGGGGAAATAACTAGTTTCAGATCTTTCGACAATTTTATTCCTCTTGGGTCACGCTGATGGGCTGATGCTTCTTAATCCTTTCAGATTCCCCCAGGTATGACTTCAAAAATGATTTTCAAACTGGATTAAGTCATGAAACTTGATGCTTAGTGCTTTTTCCCCCCAGCTTTACTGAGACATAATTACCTAGTGATTTCTTTGACAATTGTAAGCTATCTTACATGAATCTTCATCCCACTATTCTGAGCTTCAAGGTCCATGAAACTGAAACGATTACTCACCCAATCTGAAGTTTATGCCCAAGCTAAAGTTCACAGAGTTGGGATGTTTGCTTCAAGCTGTCTCTAAACTACAGAAAAATAAATAACTTTTTTAAAAACATGCTTCACAGAGAAGAAAAATACAAAGATCTTAGGAGGAAAGGAACATTAACTTTAGAGTCAAAAATTTAACACAATTGCAACACTTACCTCTAATAGTACTAAAGGAATGTGCTGTAGAAGGTGCCGTAACAATAAAATAAATTTGTAGGAAACCAAAAATTTAAGAACGCTATCCAGTAATTTACCAATCTAGTCCAAGTGGAACAGGGATATAGGATGAAAGCCTTCGAATCCCTTCTTAAGGCCCCCTCACTGTCATAGTGGATATTCTAAGAAATAAAATTAACCTGTCTGCTTTGCCACAACAAACATTAAGGCCAAACTCTCCCTTAAATGAAGTCCCAGTCTCTATTCTAGTTCTCCTGTCACCTTTTTGCTATAATAAAGGGACAAACAGTACCAACATTCTGCAGAGTAAATACATACATACCACACCCCCAATCTCTAACTTTCATTTCTAATAGGACAGGAAGTGCCTGCTAAGCTCAAGGGACACAGGAAGGGTGGGAACAGCCTCAATGTGGGAATTGCAACTGAGACTGGAAGCACAGCAGCCAAATGCAGTCAATAAATCAATAAAGGCATCTCCCACGGATACCATATTTTTTTAAGTCCCTTTTCTGCCCTCAGAGGTTCTCATTCACTATATGCCAAGTTACCACTGTCATTTAGTTCCTTCTCCCTTAGCCTAACAATGTGGCACCAAACCTTAGTCTTTAAGACCTGATTTATAATGGGGTTTATCTTTCAGTGTTTCAGACTCTGCGTTCCCAATGCAAGGGCCCTGGGTTCAATCCCTGGTCAGGGAATTAATTACTATATAGAGCTGAAGTGAAGTGGGGGTCGAAAAGAGTCGGACATGACTGGGTGACTAACACTTCACTTCAACTCTATATAGTAATTAGAGCATAATCCTCATTCTGCAACTAAAAAGATTCTATGTGCTACAACTAAGACCCAGCAGAGAGAAATAAATATAATGAGGTTTATAACAGCACTCAACCTAATTTCTTAAAAATTCTAATATTCTCAATGTGTTGTGTTCTCTTACTGCGTTCCTTAATGCTCAACGATATCTTAGAATTTAAGATAGTTAAAACCATAAGTTTTAGAGAAAAGCAGACATGCATTCAGATCCTGACACCACTGTTAGTTACTGTTTACGTAACTTTAGGCCAAGTTACTTAACATCTCTGATGCACTCATTTCTAAAACGGAGATAACAGCTCCTTCATTAGCCTGTAGGGTCAAATCTAAGTTCTGGTTCAGTCTTCTCATTCACAAGCTGAGTGACACTGGGAGAATTACCTCACATGTCTGAACCTCACTTCGCTCATCTGTAAAATACAGTAAATAAATAGTCTCTCCTTCCTAAAACTGTAATGAAGTGAAATAAGGCAATGCATATAAAGCCCTTAGGAAGGTATATGGCACACTTGGTAAACACTTGGTAAAAAGCTAACAGATGTTAGCTCCATTTAGATTAATTACTCTGTCTCCCAGTGTGTATCCCTCTGGGTATTATATAATCCAGATTTTATGATCTGATGTGAACATTTCCAAAAACTAGTATTTTAGTTACATTCAAAAGATCATACTAGGACTAGATAGGCTGAACTATATACGTGGAAATACTAAATAAGAAATTTCAGGACTCATCCAACCCAATTTCTTTTCTCTATCTTCCAGAAGCAAACAATCTGATTATTTGAAAATTCTTTTCATAACTCCAATCTTCTGAAATTGGTGGAATATCTCTTATCTCTAAGGAAATAAAAAAGGAAACAAAATAATACAGAATCAAAGCACATTAGAAAAGACATCCCAGCTCCCGTTTCTCAAGAGTCCTGCTACTTTAAGAAACTGAAATAGATTTTTAAAAGAGGAAGATCTTCATATACCCTAAAATTTAACACCTTTCTGCCATTCTAAAAGTAGATAAAGAAGGATCCAATTAAATAAATTCTACTATATATATATATATGTTTTTATTTGTTAGGCTGTGTTGGGTCTTAGTTGCCGCTCACAGGATTTTTTGTTGTGGCCCACGGACTCGCTAGATGTGGCTCAAGAGTTTAGCTGCTCACGGCATGTGCGATCTAGTTCCCAGGCAGGGTTGGAACCCAGGCTCCTTCATTGAGACTACAGAGTCTTAGCCACTGGACTACCAGGGAAGTCCATTTTAAAGTATATTTTTAAAGCAGGTAGGGACTCCCCTGGTGGTCCAGTGGCTAAGACTTTGTGCTCCCAGTGCAGGGGGCCCGGGTTTGATCCACACTGCAACTAAGACCCAGTGCAGCTAAATAAATAAATAAATATTTTAAAAATAAATGAAGGAAGTTATAGAATCTTATGGAAGCGACAGAGAAGGTGATGGAGTTCTGTGGTTAGATTCTGAAAGTGTATGAGTAGAGGAAGAATCCTATTTCTTCCAGTGTGCTTACTTTGATACGCTCCCGCCCTCATCTGCTTTGCAGATTATGACTGCTTACATTTTTCTAGATTTAGTTAATGCTTCTCAAATTCTTGGTTCTTTTGGGCCCAGCACCAAGAGTTTTTCTGAGGTGGGGAAAGTAAAATAGTTCTTTGGGACTAAGTTCTTTGGGACAACAGTCTACCATCTTCTCCATCTGCTGGCTTTCCAAATAAAGTCAGTATTCCCTGCCTCAACAACTTGTCTCTCGATTTATTGGCCTGTCCTGTGACAAGCAGTACAAGCATGAACTCAGTAACAAGACAACGGTTTTAAGTGTCTCAGGTAGAGCAGTCAGAGGTCTTGGGACTCCTCTGATGGTCTGCACTTCCACTGCAGGAGCATGGGTTTTATCCTGGGTGGGGAACTAAAGAAAATCCTCTGAGGGTTATCTTTCCTCTCACTGATTAACTTCTGCGATCAAAAGTCTGAGTAATGACAAAAGACCGGAAAGTTCAACTTATTTAATGGTAAAGAGATGAATAATGCCTCAAGAAGTGTGGGGGGCGGGGAGTATAACACATCAGCTTATTCAAGCAGGAATATTTAAAGATCTGCATCAAACAACTAGAACAACTTAGCCTTGTTCCCTTCAGATGTAGGATGGAATGAAAAAATGACAAAATGGGTCTAAAACTAGAAACTGAGAAAGTTCGCCCTTTCAACTCCTTGACATAACTCATAGAAAAGAGAGGGAAAAGACAGGCAACTCTGAAGAATTATTTAACTCATACCCTGGATATGAGTGCTAATAGTATATTCTCCTCTTCCATAATAAGATACTTCTGGCCAAAACTCCTCACAGAGAAAACCCTAACAAAACTTTCAATTAACTCTTCCTTTGACAGACACTAAAGAAATACAGCAATCAAATCATCTAGCATTCATGGACCAGAAAATTAGCATAATGTAGAAAGAAAAGACTAGACTGGATTCTACGCACACCTAGAATGGACTGCACTGATAGGTAATATTATAGTCTCCAAATGTACGTTTCCTTCACACTTGAGATATTAATTTTGTTTAGCTTCAGCTATCCCTAAAATAGGACTGATGTTAAAGCTGAAACTCCAATACTTTGGCCACCTCATGCAAAGAGCTGACTCATTGGAAAAGACTCTGATGCTGGGAGGGATTAGGGGCAGGAGCAGAAGGGGACGACAGAGGATGAGATGGCTGGATGGCATCACCGACTAGATGGATATGAGTCTGAGTGAACTCCGGGAGTTAGTGATGGACAGGGAGGCCTGGCGTGCTGCAATTCATGGGGTCGCAGAGAGTCGGACACAACTGAGCGACTGAACTGATCCCTAAAATAAATAATCACAATAAAAGCCCACAACTGAATTCAACAATTAGACTGAACCTACATAGGCTGGCTATGTAGGTTAAACACAGAATCTTTTCAAATAGTCAAATACTGGTAATTTCATGTGATTAAACCCAACATTGCAAAAAGTGTGAGGCAGCGAGGATGATAATGAATCAGAACACTGGTGAATTGGATACCTCCTTTCCTTTGTCCTGTCTCATTTTCAGATTAAAAAAAAAAAAAAACCCAGAGAGGTAAACTCACTTCCATAAGGTCCTGGGAGTCAAATAATATCTGACACCAGAATCCAGATTTTGTCTTAATTCAGCATTGTTCCCATATCAGTGTGACTTGATTGTAAAATCTAAAATTCTGATAAATATATATGTTTTTAAGTCACTTCAGTCATGTCTGACTCTGTGCGACCCCACAGACAGTAGCCCACCAGGGGGATCCCAGGAGAATCCCTGGGACTCTCCAGGCAAGAACACTGGAGTGAGTTGTCATTTCCTCCTCCAAAGCATGAAAGTGAAAAGTGAAAGTGAAGTCGCTCAGTCGTGTCCGACTCTTAGCGACCCCATGGACTGCAGCCCACCAGGCTCCTCCACCCATGGGATTTTCCAGGCAAGAGTATTGGAGTGGGGTGCCATTGCCTTCTCCAAATATATATTTAGGAGTCATAAATAATAAAGGAATAATTCTAAGATTCCAGAGGTGAAAGTTCAACTGTTTTCCTCAAATCAACTCTTTATCTCAAGTAGTAGAGATATCTAATATTTCAGTCTGTTCCTAAATTGCACAATGGAGGATATTTCTAGGGATAAGCCTATAATGCAAACAAGAAGATTTATAGAAAACTACAGTTGTTGGGAAGTGCTGCTAATTAAATATTCAAGATTNATATATTTAGGAGTCATAAATAATAAAGGAATAATTCTAAGATTCCAGAGGTGAAAGTTCAACTGTTTTCCTCAAATCAACTCTTTATCTCAAGTAGTAGAGATATCTAATATTTCAGTCTGTTCCTAAATTGCACAATGGAGGATATTTCTAGGGATAAGCCTATAATGCAAACAAGAAGATTTATAGAAAACTACAGTTGTTGGGAAGTGCTGCTAATTAAATATTCAAGATTCCACCTGAGGTTTGATTCATTATACATTTAGAAGATAATTTGCTTGAATTCTGCTTTCCTCTCAGGGATAATTTGTAGCATAGCGTAACCTGAAACTCTCAGATGAAACAAGATTTGAATATAAGAAGTTGTTTCTAAAACATCAATATACACTATTTATGAGGTTACTAGTCACTAGTAGGTTTTGCCAGAATCACAGACTTGATGAGGACAGGGACTGTGACTATTTTGTGTACCCTATTGTATCCCCAGTATTTAATAGTATCTGGCTAAAGTAACATTTAAAAATATTTGTCAGCAGTGACAACCTCCCCATGAGAGCTTGCTTCTTGAAAAGGATCTCCTTCATCCCTTTCTAGAAGAAAAGAGGAGAAAGGAAACTCCATCTAGAGTGGAACCCTAATTCCTACTTCGTGGATGCAAAATGCCCAGATGCTATAAAATCAACACTCTCTTTAGTCATGCACAAATGGTAGGTTTGTGTGTTGGCTGCTCTACTGTCCTCTGGCAGTCTCAGAAGAAAAAGCAAGGCTTACAGAAACATGCTCCTTTAGACAGAAGCAGCAGTAAAAAAACACCCTGAGACTTTCCTGGTGGGTCCAGTGGTTAAGAAACCACTTGCCAATGTAGGGAACACAGGTTCGATGCCTGGTCTGAGAAGATCCAACATGCCACATAACAACTAAGCCAGTGCATCACAACTCCTGAGACTGTGCTCGAGAGCTCAAGAGCCGCAATTCCTGAAGCCCGCTCGCCCTGGAGCCCATGCTCTTCAACAAGAGAAGCCCTCATACTCATCTAGAGTAACCTTGCTAACAGCAACTAGAGAAAGGCCTCTCCTGAAGCAATGAAGATTCAGCATAGCCAAAAATAAAAAACTAATTAATTTGAAAAAATAAAAGCGCCCTATATCAGGAAATAGATGGGGAAACAGTGGAAACAGTGTCAGACTTTATTTTTCTGGGCTCCAAAATCACTGCAGATGGTGATTGAAGCCATGAAATTAAAAGACGATTACTCCTTGGAAGGAACGTTATGACCAACCTAGATAGCATATTCAAAAGCAGAGACATTACTTTGNTTTTTTTTTTTTGTCATTAGGAGATAAGAAAGCTAGAATTTACCTGTGTCTCTCATCTGTGTACTAGGTAAAACTATACCCCCATCATCATATAAAAGACACCACCCAAAAGGCCCACTATAAATTTGTATTCCTACAGCAGTTTATACACAATTTTGTAGGCTTTTAACTCTTACTTACTGCCCCAACTCTTGTATCTACATGGTGACTTTCTAGGAAGCAGACACCAACTTTATTCATCCTTTTATCTTTAACACCTAAACATAACTTATGCTCAAGAATACCAGCTGGAAGAATACAATTTTCAATTTCTTTTAAGTATCTCCAGTGTGAAAGTGAATCTCAATGAACATTAAGAGAACACTGCCACCTCCTGGGTAATATAGGTTGTGCATTCTTTAGCAAATACCAGGAAGAGAAAGCACAGAATTTCTATATAGATAGATCAGAAATTCGAAATTTAAACCCAGCTCTATCATTTGCTGTGTTAAACTGGAAAATCTCAATCAGTTTTTCCTTCTACAAAGTTAGCATAGCACCTGTCCTACTTCTCAGGAATAATCATGACAGTCAAATTATAATGTCTGTAAAAGTACTTTGTTGATTATAAAACATTTTCCAAGTATGAGACCATAGTTGATTATTTACTCTGCTATACTGAGGATAATAAATCCATCTTTTTTTAACTGAATATTTTATTAACCTAATAGTTGTTTTAACAAATCCATCTTACTTCTTATCACAAATCTAACTAAATAACCTGCAGGTTGAGGATCAGAGCCAACTCATTAAATTGTAGATGCCTAATGGCAAATTTCTTTCTTTATATGTTAATGTAGACTGTCATTAACTTATTAAAATGTGTTGTTTAGCATAAAATTAAAATTACTTGGAGACACCACTTCTCACCCACCAGACTGGCAAAAATCCAAAAGCTTGACAACAGACTGTTAGAGTGTGGTAAAAAGACTATCATATATTGTGTGCGGAAATGCAAAACAGCAAATCTCCTTTTGCACTATTAAGCAAAAGGACATATACTTTTACCCTTTGTTAACTTACAAATAGTCATAACTTAAAAATTGAACAATGTTTTATTCGGAGGGAATTTTTTGGACTTCAAGCCGAGGAGACAGCTATTTCAAGTGACTGACAGAACTGCTCAGAGGCAGCAGAGGAAGGAGTTAGGGTTATACAGAAGTTTGCAATAAGGGGCAAGTAGTCTGAATATCAAAAGATTATTGTTAATTAAGAAAAACTAGGTATATCAAGTGAAGGAATTTATTGCTTTTCTATTTTAGGGAAGATGCAGGAGTCTGGGCTTGCTGAAGTAATTTCTTTCATATGTATCTCAGCTATTTGGGGCCAGTATTCCCAGTATTTCACATCTTTGAAAAGGCAACATCAAAATCGTAAAATTGACATGTGTTATGAACCATATCTAAAACTAAGTATAATAGAAATTTTATTTCCTGATTTTATTTCAGGAGAATTAATGTTTAGGAAATCTATTACATGAATCTTCTATAAATTACTGTTTCTATTTTCGGTCATACTCTAATGATTGCAGCAAGCTAGTCCTATCTAATATACACATCAAACCTCAGTTCAGTTCAGTTGCTCAGTCATGTCCGACTCTTTGTGACCCCATGAATCGCAGCACACCAGGCCTCATCGCAGCACGCCAGGCCTCCCTGTCCATTACTAACTCCTGGAGTTCACTCAGACTCATGTCCATCGAGTCAGTGATGCCATCCAGCCATCTCATCCTGGTCTCATCCACCCTTCTCCTCCTGTCCCCAATCCCTCCCAGCATCAGTCTTTTCCAATGAGTCAACTCTTCGCACGAGGTGGCCAAAGTACTGGAATTTCAGCTTTAGCATNACACCAGGCCTCATCGCAGCACGCCAGGCCTCCCTGTCCATTACTAACTCCTGGAGTTCACTCAGACTCATGTCCATCGAGTCAGTGATGCCATCCAGCCATCTCATCCTGGTCTCATCCACCCTTCTCCTCCTGTCCCCAATCCCTCCCAGCATCAGTCTTTTCCAATGAGTCAACTCTTCGCACGAGGTGGCCAAAGTACTGGAATTTCAGCTTTAGCAACATTCCTCCCAAAGAAATCCCAGGGTTGATCTCCTTCAGAATGGACTGGTTGGATCTCCTTGCAGTCCAAGGGACTCTCAAGAGTCTTCTCCAACACCACAGTTCAAAAGCATCAATTCTTCGGCACTCAGCCTTCTTCACAGTCCAACTCTCACATCCATACATGACCACAGGAAAAACCATAGCCTTGACTAGACGGACCTTAGTCGGCAAAGTAATGTCTCTGCTTTTGAATATGCTATCTAGGTTGGTCATAACGTTCCTTCCAAGGAGTAAGCGTCTTTTAATTTCATGGCTTCAATCACCATCTGCAGTGATTTTGGAGCCCCAAAAAATAGTCTGACACTGTTTCCCCATCTATTTCCCATGAAGTGATGGAACCGGATGCCACGATCTTCGTTTTCTGAATGTTGAGCTTTAAGCCAACTTTTTCACTCTCCTCTTTCACTTTCATCAAGAAGCTTTTTAGCTCCTCTTCACTTTCAGTATCCATTAAAAATCTTGTAAGGTCCCAGGTAATTTTCACTTAATTATTCATTAAAGAAACACTTACTCTCCTATCATAAACAGTGTGAAGCTCTTGCTGTTGTTGTTGTTTTGAAATTATTAATTAATTTTGGGCCACATCCTGAGGCATGTGGAACTTCCCCAACCAGGGATCAAACCCACATTCCCTACCCTGGAAAGGGTCTTAAAAACCAGATCACCAGGGAAGTCCACAAGTGTGAAGTTTTTTTTTTACTGTTAAGATCTGTCAACCATAAAAAAAAAAAATTACTGAGGTTGTGTCAAAGGATTCAAGACTCAACTTGAGGGGACTCCCATATCCAGAGATGGGGTATTTGAGCATCAGAAAGAATAAAAATTGCAAAGAATGTAAATATATTTTAGTTGTTCAAATTCATAGTAATTTCTAAAACTTTGACTGATCACCTTTGATATTATGGAACCAACTTATTATTCTATAAATTGGTAAGTAAAGATAAACAAATCAAATATACAGCCTACCTTTTCTATATGAACTGTATCCCTAAATGACTAAATACTTGATGAAGCAAAGTCTTTATTTATACAAGAATTCAAAATAATAAATAAGGAATGATAGAATAAACCCTAGTGAAACAGTTGGTCTGGACAATGATTATCAAAGGGTATGAAAAATCATTAAATTAAAAACTGATTGGGATCATAAGGACAAAAACTATATACAAATATTCCTTATGAATGCAGATATAAAAAACCTCAATGAAATATTAGCAAACTGAATTCAGAAACATATAAAAAAAGGTTTAAACACCATGACCAACTGCAGTTAGTTCCAGGAACCCAAGGCTGGTTAAATATCCAAAAATCAAGTAATGTAACATGACATATTAATAGAATAAAGGAAAATCCCCATGAACTTCTAGATGTTCAAGCTGGATTTAGAAAAGGCAGAGGAACCAGATATCAAAATGCCAACATCCCCTGGATCATCAAAAAAGCAACAGAGCTCCAGAAAAACATCTACTTTTCCTTTATTGACTATGCCAAAGCCTTTTACTGTGTGGATCACAACAAACTGGAAAATTCTTCAGTTCAGTTGCTCAGTCATGTCTGACTCTTTGAGATCCCAGGGACTGCAGCACCCCAGGCCTCCCAACCAACGCCAACTCCCAGAGCTTACTCAAAATCATGTCCATTGAGTCGGACATGCCATCCAGCCATCTCGTCATCTATCGTCCCCTTCTCCTGCCTTCAATCTTTCCCAGCATCAGTGTTCTTTTCCAATGAGTCAGTTCTTTGTTGACCGTATAGAACTTCTCCATCTTTGGCTGCAAAGAATATAATCAATCTGATTTCGGTGTTGCCCATCTGGTGATGTCCATGTGTAGAGTCTACTCTTGTGTCGTTGGAAGAGGGTCTTTGCTATGACTCAGTGTGTTCTCTTGGCAAAACTCTATTATTTTTGCCCTGCTTCATTCTGTACTCCAAGCCCAAATTTGCCTGTTATTCCAGGTATTTATTTCTTAACTTCCTACTTTTGCATTCCAGTCCCCTATAATAAAAAGGACATCTTTCTTGGGTGTTAGTTCTAGAAGGTCTTGTAGGTCTTCACAAAACCATTCAACTTCAGCTTCTTCAGCATTACTGGTTGGGTCATAGACCTGGGATTACTGTGACATTGAACGGTTTGCCTTGGAAACAAACAGATCATTCTGTTGTTTTTCAGATTGCATCCAAGCACTGCATTTTTCACTCTTTTGTTGACTATGATAGCTACTCCATTTCAAGAGATGGGAATACCAGATTACCTGACCTGCCTCCTGAGACTTCTGTATGCAGGTCAGGAAGCAACAGTTAGAACTGGACATGGAACAACAGACTGGTTCCAAATCAGGAAAAGACTATGCCAAGGCTGTATATTGTCACCCTGCTTATTTAACTTATATGCAGAGTACATCATGTGAAATGCCGGGCTGGTTGTAGCACAAGCTGGAATCAAGATTGCCGGGAAAAATATCAATAACCTCAGATATGCAGATGATACCACCCTTATGGAAGACAGTGAAGAGGAACTAAAAAGCCTCTTGATGAAAGTGAAAGAGGAGAGTGAAAAAGTTGGCTTAAAGCTCAACATTCAGAAAATGAAAATCATGGCATCTGGTCCCATCANTAACTTATATGCAGAGTACATCATGTGAAATGCCGGGCTGGTTGTAGCACAAGCTGGAATCAAGATTGCCGGGAAAAATATCAATAACCTCAGATATGCAGATGATACCACCCTTATGGAAGACAGTGAAGAGGAACTAAAAAGCCTCTTGATGAAAGTGAAAGAAGAAAAGAGTGAAAAAATTGGCTTAAAACTCAACATTCAGAAAACTAAGATCATGGCATCTGGTCCCATCACTTCACGGCAAATAGATGAGAAAACAGTGGAAAGAGTGACAGACTTTATTTTTTGGGGCTCCAAAATCACTGCAAATGTTGACTGCAGCCATGAAATTAAAAGACACTTGCTCCTTGGAAGAAAGGCTATGACCAAACTAGACAGCATATTAAAAAGCAGAGATATTATTTTGCCAGCAAAGGTCCATCCAATCAAAGCTATGGTTTTTCCAGTAGTCATGTATGGATGTGAGAGTTGGACTAAAGAAAGCTGAGTGCCAAGGAATTAATGCTTTTGAACTGTGGTGTTGGAGAAGACTCTTGAGAGTCCCTTGGGCTGCAAGGAGATCCAACCAGTCCATCCTAAAGGAAATCAGTCCTGAATATTCATTGGAAAGACCAATGCTGAAGCCAAAACTACAATACTTTGGCCACCTGATGGGAAGAATCGACTCACTGGAAAAGACCCTGATGCTGGGAAAGAATGAAAGCAGGAGAAGGGGACGATAGAGGATGAGATGGTTGGATGGCATCACCAACTTGATGGACATGAGTTTGAGTAAGCTCTGGGAGTTGGTGATGGACAGGAAATCTGGTGTGCTGCAGTCCGTGGGGTTACAAAGATTAGGACACGACTGAGTGACTGAACTGAAATCCCCATGATCATCTCTGTAAATGGAGAAGTAACATTTGACAATATGCAATACTCATTCACGATATAATCTCCTAACTAATAATAGAAATTTTCATTTTAATAGACAAAGAATAAATATAAAAACCCTACAGCTAACTTCATGCATGCATGCATGCTAAGTCACTTCAGTGTGTCTGACTATGTGAGACCCTATGGACTGTAGCCCACCAGGCTCCTCTGTCTATGGATTCTCCAAGCAAGAATACAGGAGTGTGTTGCCATGACCTCCTCAGCTAACTTCAACTTAATGCTAAAAAACTGAACGCATTCCCCCTAAAATCAGGAACAAGGCAAAGGTGACTGCTCTCACCATTTCTGTTCAACACTAAGCTGGAAGTTCTAGACAATGCCCTAAGAAAAAGCAAGCAAACAACAACAAAACCAAATAGCTGAAAGGCATCCAGATTGGAAAGGAAGAAATAAAGCTATCCTTATTCATAAACACGATTGTCTGTGCAGAAAATCCTAAGGAAACTACAATAAAACTGCTAGAATTAATAAATGAGTCCAGTGAGGTCACAGAATACAAGATCAATATACAAAAATCACCTATATTCCTATACACTAGCAATAAATAAACTCAAATGAAATTAAGAAAATTCTGTAGATAATAACATCAAAAGGAATTAAATGGAAATAAATTTAATCAAACAAATGTAAAATTTATACAGTGAAAAGTATAAAACATTGCTGAGAAAAATTAAAGAAGTAATTGTTAAGATGATTAATTTCTACTAAATTAATATATAGTTTCAATGTCAAAATCCTAGTAGGCTTCTTTGCAGAAGTTGAGAAGCTGTTGAAGCTGCAAAGGACCTAGGATAACCAAAATAATTTTGAAAAAGAAAGAAGTTGAAAGATTTACACTGAATTCAAAACTTACGAGAATGTTAAAGTACTCAAGAGAATGTGGAATTGTTATAAAGACAGGAATGTAGATCAACGGAACAGAATTGAGAGACCAAAAGGAAACCCTTATATTAATGGTCAACTAATTCTCAACAAAGGTTCCCACAAACAGTGCTGGAATAATTGGATATCCACATGCAAGAAAGAAAACTTAGATCCTTACATCACACTACTCACAAATATTAATTCGAAATGGATCACAGAATTAAATGAAAAAGCTAAAATTATAGTCTCCTAGATGAAAACAGGAGAACATCTTCATGACTCTGGACTAAAATTCTCAGACACAACACCAAAAGCACATAGCATAAAAGAAAAATATGATAAATTGGACTTTCATTAAAATTTTAAACTTCTGACTTTAAAAAGATACTATCCTAAAAATGAAAAAAAAAAACAAGTCACTGGCTGCAAGAAAATATTGCAAATTACATATCTGATAAAAGACTTGAGTCCAGAATATACAAAGAACTCTTTAAAACTGAATAATAAGACAATAATTCAATTTTAAAATGTACAAAAGACTAGTGGTGCCCAAAGACATTTCATCAAAGACATTCAAAAGACTAATAAGTACATAAAAAAGGGTTTAGAATCATTGGCTTTTAGGGATATGCAAATTAAAACCACAATGAGAAACTACTATATGCCCATTAAAATGGCTCAGAAGTAAAGAATCCGCCTGCAATGCAGGAGACACAGGTTTGATCCCTGGGTTGGGAAGATCCCTTGGAGAACAAAATGGCAACCCACTCTTGTATTTCTTGCCTGAAAAATCCCATAGACAGAGGACCCTGGTGGGCTACAGTCGATGGGGTTGCAAACAGTTGGACATGATTTAGCGACTAAACAACAACAATAAAAAAGACATTAAGTGTTGATGAGGATATAGAGAAATCAAAGCTCTCATACACTGCTGGTGGGAATGTAAAACGGTATCGCCATTTTAGAAAACTGGCAGTTTTCTTTAAAAGTTAATCACATTATTACCATATAGCTTAATAAAAGTTTTGATATCATGTGGAGAAGTCCAGACCCTTCTTCACTCTTTTTCAGAATTATCTTGGCTTCTTTTGTTTTCTACTGAGATTTTAGGATTCATGAAAATTCTGTGCAAAACCCTGTTGAGATTGGAATTGGGTTAAGATTATGTTACTTTGGGGAGAGCCTCCATCTTTTTGATTGTTTCCCTCGATTTAACACTGTATGTGTTTGGTTACTTGCTCAGTCGTGTCCAGCTCTTTGCGACCCCTCGGACTGTAGCCCGCCAGGCTCCTCTGTCCATGGAATTCTCCCAGGAAGAATACTGTAGTGAGTAGCCATTCCCTTCTCCAGGGGATTTTCCCAACCCAGGACTCGAACCCAGGCCTCCTGAATTGCAGGCAGATTCTTTACCATCTGAGCCACCAGGGAAGCCTCTTTAGTTGTCTATCACTACATAAGATATTACTGTAAACTTAGTGGTATATAACAACACATATTTATTATCTCACAGTTTCTATGTGTCAGTTGTCTGGGCATGGCTTAGCTAAGCTACAATCAGTGTTGGCCAGGGCTGAGTTCTCATCTGAGGCTCAAAGCAGGAAGGATCCATTGTCATATTTGGCAGCATTCAGCTCTTCACTTTCACTTTTCACTTTCATGCACTGGAGAAAGAAATGGCAACCCACTCCAGTATTCTTGCCTGGAGAATCCCAGGGACAGAGGAGCCTAGTGGGCTGTCATCTATGGGGTCTTATAGAGTCAGACACAACTGAAGTGACTTAGCAGCAGCAGCAGTTCCTTCCAGGCTTTTGAATGAGGGCCTCACTTTCTTGCTGGGTGTTGGCTGAGAGCTGCCTTCAGTTTTTTAGCATGTGGCTTTCTCCTTAGGACAGCTCACAACATGGCAGCTTGCTTCNCTTATAGAGTCAGACACAACTGAAGTGACTTAGCAGCAGCAGCAGTTCCTTCCAGGCTTTTGAATGAGGGCCTCACTTTCTTGCTGGGTGTTGGCTGAGAGCTGCCTTCAGTTTTTTAGCATGTGGCTTTCTCCTTAGGACAGCTCACAACATGGCAGCTTGCTTCTTGAAAGCCACGAGGGAAAGTAATGATTGCTGTATTCTGTTTATTAGGAGCAAATCAGAGGTCCCATTCATACTTAAGGGAAAGGTTTACACAGGCATAAATATCAGGAGGTAGGGATCATGGGAGCCAGCTTAATATATGGTATACCTTTCCATTAACTAATTTCTCCCTAAAATTCTTTTATTAGGTTTATTAATTCTATATTAGGTTTATTCATGTATACTTCTTAGCATGTAACACCATCATAAAAAAATAAGCATAATTATTACTTCAACATAGCAATGCTACTGAATTTTAGATACTGATCTTTTTATCTAGCAACTTTGCTAGACCTCTAGCAAGCCTCTAATAAGAGGTTGCTAGATTTCTTATTAGTCCCAATAATTTAACCGTTACTTGGATTTTCCTCATAAATATCATTTGTGAATAATGACAATTTTGCTTTCTCATAATCTTTATACCATTTATTTTTCTTGTCTTACTGGACAATAATAAGACCTTCAATAAAATATTTAACATAAATAGTAAAACCAAGCCTGTTCCCTGATAAACCTTTTGTCAGGTTTATCAGGATATTTCTTTCCTTGCCTAAGAACTTTGAAGATGAACAGGTATTTAATTTTATCAAATATTTCTTCTGCAATGATCTGGAGGATCAGATAGATTTTCTCTCTTAATCTACTGATTTGGTAATTATGTACATTTGCTAGTATTAAACCATTCTAGCATTCCTGGGGTAAAGATTTCTTGATTACAAAAATGTATGTTTTATGATTTTTACATCTATGTCTTTAAAATTAGTTTTCCTGAACTGTTCTTGTCTGGTTTGGGTTTTAAAGTATATGGTAATTTAACAAAGCAGGTTGTAAAGTTTTTCTTCCTTTTTTCTTTTGTGGGACAAAGCAAGTTAAGATTGGGATTATCTGTCCTCTGAAAGTTTCACAGCACTCCCACATAAACTGTCTATATATTTTTTCTGTATAAAATGTTTAAACTACAAACTTCTCATCTCAACAGGCTCTTAATTCTCAACACTCCTAAAAGACTCTAGTTAGTGCCTTCCCTTAGCTCTACAACAGCTGTTCTAAGTACTTACCAGTCTCAAGCTTTCTACCTCCCTTCTTCCTGTAATCTCAGCATATAATATTCACCTCCTATCTTCAACCTTTTCATCTCTACTGCCTTTCCTCCTCCACATACTGAGATGATGGTTTTCTTAAAAAGACAAAACAAAAACAAATATTGAAAACAAACAGAAGCCCCTTCCCTGAACTGGACATTCTTCTCTAGCTAGTCTTGTTCTTTTTTTCCCCCACAGTTAACAGCTATCTACATTTGCTAAGTGTCCTCATCTCTCATGAGAAAACACTCTTCCTGTTCTTTTCTTTTTTTTTTTTTTTTAACTATATTTTAATTTATGCTAGATTTGGGAAACCATCAGTGGGTTCTATAAAAACAAAACATAATCAGATTTGCATTGCTAAAAGGTCACTTGTGGCTCTGCTGTAAAGAACAGACTGGAAGTGAGTGAAACTGATGGGTTCAGTTCAGCTCAGTCGTGTCCGACTCTTTGTGACCCCATGAATAGCAGCACGCCAGGCCTCCCTGTCCATCACCAACTCAGACTCACGTCCATCGAGTCAGTGATGCCATCCAGCCATCTCATCCTCTGTTGTCCCCTTCTCCTCCTGCCCCCAATCCCTCCCAGCATCAGAGTCTNAGGTGTTTCTTGACTTCCTACTTTTGCATTCCAGTCCCCTATAATGAAAAGGACATCTTTTTTGGGTGGGAGACCTAAATTAAGAAACTTAACTAAAAAAAAAGAAGAAGAAAGAAACTTAACTAGACTAGTAGCAAAGGGAATGGGGAGAAGTAACAGTTTTGAGATCTATTATGGAGAAGGAAAAGGCAACCCACTCTAGTATTCCTGCCTGGAGAATTTCATAGGCAAAGGAGCCTGCCAGGCTACAGTCCACGAGGTCACAAAGAGTCCGACATGACTAAGCGACTAAACACATAACACACACAGAGGATCTGAAGGATGAGGAAATCAAAGATTATATATTTCTTGCTGAAAAATGATAGTCATTGAGTAGAAGATACAGATGGAGCAATCTGACTACATAAAGATTAAAAATTCCTATATGGCAAACTACAACTGGAAAACCAAAAGTCAAATGATTTGAGAGGGATGTATGGAACTCGTTTCACAAAAAGCTAAACACCAAAACTCTAATAATCAACAAAAACATGGGAAAACATGTAATTCATAAAAAAGGAAACACAAAATGCTCTTAAACACATAAAAAGATGCTCAACCTCATTTGTAATTTTTAAAAAGTAAAATAAAAACAACACTGAGATACCATTGTACACCTATTGGAAAGAAACATTTCTTTAAAAGTGATAATGAACTGAGGTAAAAGTGGAAAAACAAGTACTCTCCTGATCACTGGTGAGACTGGAAAATGCTATTACCAATATGGAAGGCAACAGTTCAGTTCAGTCGCTCAGTTGTGTCGGACTCTGTGACAGAGCAACATCTATCAAAATTGCAAATGTATATACGTTTTGACTCAGCAATTCTACCTCTAGGATTAAACTCAGTTATATTTGCAAACCTGCAAAATAAAAAGGTATACATTCTTATCCACTGCAACATTGTAACAGCTAAGGTAACCATAAAACATATTGTTTTGTCCAAATCAGGACCCTTTAAAAAAACAAGAGCCCTGTTAATATTTAAACTAGGACAATCGGCATAGATGAGATTGTCCCAAACAAACCAAGAAATGAAGTCATTCTAATAATAATAGAAAAGGGAAAATAATACAAAAATTCACCAGTAAGGGACTTTCAAAATAATAATGATACATCTAGACAATGAAAGAAAGCACAGTACATACTCATTTGGAAGGTTCTCCAAGATGTACAGTAAACAAGATACATAATCATTTTCAATTCATTCCATGAATATGTCAGAGTTTCCAGTACTTGTATTTTATCCAGTAAAAGACAATATTATCTGTTACAAATGGAGAAACTAGTCAGNACATCTAGACAATGAAAGAAAGCACAGTACATACTCATTTGGAAGGTTCTCCAAGATGTACAGTAAACAAGATACATAATCATTTTCAATTCATTCCATGAATATGTCAGAGTTTCCAGTACTTGTATTTTATCCAGTAAAAGACAATATTATCTGTTACAAATGGAGAAACTAGTCAGGAAGGAATGTACACCAATAGCAACATTAGCAGCCATGAAATTAAAAGATGTTTGCTTCTTGGAAGAAACGCTATGATCAACCTAGACAGCATATTAAAAAGCAGAGATTACTTTGCCAACAAAGGTCCATCCAGTCAAAGCTATGGTTCTTCCAGTAGTCATGTATGGATGTGAGAGTTGGACTATAAAGAAAGCTGAGTGCCGAAGAACTGATGCTTTTTAACTGTGGTGCTGGAGAAGACCCTTGGGAGTCCTCTGGACTGCAAGGAGATCAAACCAGTCAACCCCAAAGGAAATCAGTCCTGAATATTCATTGGAAGGACTGATGTGGAAGCTGAAACTCTAATACTTTGGTCACCTCATGCAAAGAACTGACTTACTGGAAAAGACCCTGATGCTGGGAAAGATTGAAGCGGGAGGAGAAGGGGACGACAGGGGATGAGATGGTTGGATGGCATCACCAATTGGATGGACATGAGTTTGAGTAAGCTCCAGGAGTTGGTGATGGACAGGGAAGCCTGGCGTGCTGCAGTCCATGGGGTCGCAAAGAGTCAGAAACAACTGAGCGACTGAACTGAAAGCAACATTAGCAAAACAAACACTAATGAAAAAATAACTTATATGAAATAATCTTTCACTCGGACTGAGATTCTAACTACAGTCTAAGAGTAGAACAAATGAGAGTCTCTAAATCATAACAAATAAACAAGCTCCAAACATAAGCATCAAGTTTCTAATTTTGTACCACAGAAGATACAGCTTTTTTGATTTTAAAAACTTGAAATCCTCCTCCATATACCATGAAACTTTAGCACAACCAGGGACTGACCTAAAAATCTACTATTAGAGATACCTGAGTTTTCCTTCACTTGTGAAAAGTCAGATCTAGCTGGCCATGTCACAGCTGGCAAGTATTTCTGCAAAGATTCAACTAAATAGGAGCTTTTCCAATCAGAAACAGAAAAAGAACTTGACACTGCTAAACTCTAACCACCTAGGATGACCAACTTGTATCTTCTTAAATGCTGTAGGCTTCTCAAGTCACCAGTCATCCTCATGCAAAAGCAGCTATATTATAATGGAAGAATCAGTTCAAAAGTCAAAGAATTCTATGCAGAATCCAAAGTCTCTATGAAAAGAACCTCCCCTTCTACCTGTAGATTTTTTTCACTGCCCAACCAGTTCCCACTATCTGAGAGAACTGGGGAGAAAGAGAGTGAGGAACTTATTACTGATTATAATTAAAGCTAATTCAAAAGAGCAGGGGCTAGGAAATAAAAAGAAGCAAACACTTTCTGGGTAATGCTTAGAAATGCCCTGACACATGTCATGTTTTTCTTGACAGCTCAAAAAGCTTCAGAGAAATAACATTCCTGTGAAATAAGGATAAGGTTAGCCTACTACATTTGGAAAAAATGAATGCTGGCTCAAGTTTACACTAAGTATTAAGACCCAGAACTTTCTTAAAGAGTCAATAGGCAACACTGTAAAGCAATTATCCTCCAATTAAAAATAATAATAAAAAAGAAGTAATGGGCAAAGCCATTAATAAGGCAGCCAAGGTATGCTGGAGTCCCTGAGTCCTACCTAAGGAGAAGGGATAGGGCAGTCAAGGAATGACTACAGCAGAGAAAAACAAACAAACCAAACCAAAAGAAAGGTCACTCTATTTGGTTTCAAACTAAATAACATTTCAATCTTAACCAAGCCAAAGGAGAACTGCCTTTCCACAGAACATACCAGCATATGGTTTTGTTATTTCTTTTCCCACAGTTATCCTTGATGCTCATTTTAATCCAAAAAGGAAAGCTAGTGACATTCTGTGATACAGTAAGCCTCTAACCAACTCTTAGTATTGTATCATACTGACCCCACACAAATCTTCCTTCAGGAAAGAGGTCATTTCCTGGGATAATTCAATGGTTAATTTTGTTAAGGGCTGCATGGTGGAGAGGGCCTTGAGGTCAGAGACTTGAGTCTGATTCCCAATCCTGGTACCTATTAGAGGGGTTATCGGAGTCAAAGAAAATCTTAATTTCTGAGTCTTAGTTTCCTCATCTTCCAAATGGGACTAGTAACAGCTATTCTTTAGGTCTCTGGTAAAAAGGGGGGAGACTATATAAAGCGGTAGACACACCATAAGAGTTATTATTCCCATGAGCTTCTACTAAATCCTGTGAAGATACGGGCGAATGCTCTCCTTGTTGCAAATGATAAAATTTCTGAATGTGCTTAGTTTTCAAAATCCTTTTTGTATATCTTTTCTAACCGTGAAGAATACAGAGGCAAGCAATTAAGATAAAATTTTGGGAGCACCTAACGGTTTATAAAATGCTTAAGGGCTCAAAATTAAGGACAGTTCAGTTTAGTTGCTCAGTCGTATCTGACTTTTCGCGACCCCATGAATCGCAGCATGCCAGGCCTCCCTGTCCATCACCAACTCCTGGAGTTCACTCAAATTCACATCCATCGAGTTGGTGATGCCATCCAGCCATCTCATCCTCTGTCGTTCCCTTTTCCTCCTGCCCCCAATCCCTCCCAGCATCAGAGTCTTTTCCAATGAGTCAACTCTTCGCATGAGGTGGCCAAAGTACTGGAGTTTCAGCTTTAGCATCATTTCTTCCAAAGAACACCCAGGGCTGATCTCCTTTCGAATGGACTGGTTGGACACCTAAGTCTTAAACAGCCACTAAGGAGCAGAAATAAAACGAAAACTCAGACACCCTAGCAACCTAGGGTGATCTTTCCTCCGCCCACTGATCTCACTTAAGTGCTGCAGGCTGTTTCCAGTCGGGGTAACTGCCGGCCATCTGACTCCTCACTCACCAACACCACGTGCTAGAGACTCGGCGTTCCGCCTCGACGCCGCACTAAGAGGGAGGGTACTGAGGGCTGGTCCTGGCCTTCGAATGTCGAAGGTCACGTAAGAGGCCTCTTGAACACGGCTCACTCTTATCCGAGTGAGAAGGGGTATCGCTGTCCCCTCTCTCCGAGACTTCCATCGTTCTGACCGCCACCGCGTCCTTGGCTCGCTCAACTGCCCCCACTTCAGCTTTCCCGCCCTCAGCGCCTGCATGTACTGCTAGCCGCAGCGCGCCAGAGCGCGGAGGAATCGGTCCGCTTTTATGGACGGCCCACCGCCTTGCTTTCATTGGGTAGCCTCATCTTATCTCCGCCCCCAAGTTTTTTTTTTTTAACTTTCCCAATGATTGGACCTGGGCATTGTCCATCCCAACTCTCAAGCACCGCCCCCTTCTCACCAGCTGCTAGACCCCTGCCCGAATGCGCCTCCGCTCCATCGCGTGCGCGCCTCCGCGATGCCCTGTCAAGGGGAATTGGATGCTCCTGGCAGTGTCCCGAGCCTAGTAGAGACCGGCCCCTCCTCCTGCACCAACCCCACCCACCGGGCCTCTCCTCTCCACTGCACTCCATCACTGAGCTCTCCCCACCTGGTCTGCGGTTCTTCCGGCCCTCCCTCCAACCACCTCTCAGACGCCCTGGGCGCTCGGGCTGAGCAGGCGGCGAGCTGGGGGCATGCGCTCTGTCAAGGCTCTACAGAATTCGCTGAGCAGGGCTGGCAGTCACTGCCGGCGGGGAGGCTGGGGTCACCTGAGCCAGAACCCTCTCCTTGGCTGGGGCGTCCGGCACAACCTCAGTGAGGTCGCGGCGCAGGGCAAGGAGACGCCGCACAGCCACCAGACGCAGCATCAGGATCAGTAAGACTCCCGGGACAGGGGCAAGGGACAGGCTCGCTCCCACTCCCACTGCGGTTCCCGCTAGCTTCCGAGTCCTGTTCCCTCAGGAGCGCATCCCATCTCCCTTCTCCTCTCCTCGCTTACTGTCCTGCGATGCCTTTTCCTTTAGATTTGGGGCTTTGGGTCCGACACGCTCGGGCGGTAAATTGTCATCCGCCCGGGAGGGCTTTGGGGCAGGTCGGTGCTCGGGATGGTGCCTATCCAAGGTGCGTACTTAATTGGGAATGCTGGTGGGCGCGGAGTGTTGCTTGGTGCACGTGTCTGAGTGCAGGGCAGTGTGAGCACTGCCCATCCTCACCCTCCTTTTCTCCCTGATCCTCGTGTGTATTTTCGGGGATGCGTGGGTGTGGAACAGCCTGCCTCTTGTCCTGGTGTACTTAGATCTGTGTGTGACCTATCTGTGTTTCGGCATGTAATGTGTGATATTCGAGTGTTATCGGTACGTAGATACGTGTGTATGTCGTCTGTGTATGTGTTGTGTGCGTAATCTAATCAGGACTCCCTAATCTAGAACAAGAGTGGTTCTCCGATTGGTTTTTGAAGGAGGAAAATCTATAGTGGAGGGGAAGATCATAAGACGCAGAACTCCAAACCAGAACTAGTCAAGAGCCATTAAACGTGCTGCTCAGGCGGCTCCCTGATTTAAGGTGTTTTCTTCCTTTGGTCTCAATCAGCCCTAGAGGCTGAACCTCTCTCCCCCACCACCCAGGAACACTTGGTGGATGAGCCTCTTGTCTTCCACATGCAGAAACAGACTGAGCAGGAAATTTTGTTGTCCCCAGAAGCCAACACAGTCACTATGCAGGTAGCCCCTGCTCTTTTATAGCAAGAATAAGGAATGAACCCAACTCCCCTGTCATTGACATCTATTGGGGACAATCAGAAAGACATGCACACTATAATTAAAGTAACCAGACAGACCACGCTGTCCTCTACCTCACCACCACTGGATTTCCTGTCCTGGACTGTTGATGGAATTCTCCAGGCCAGAGTACTGGAGTAGGTAGCCATTCCCTTCTCCAGGGGGTCTTCCCAACCCAGGGATCAAACTCAGGTCTCCCACATTGCAGGCAGATTCTTTACCGTCTGATCCACCCAGGAAGCCCCGTCCTGGACAGGTAACATTCAATAAGCTTTATCTATTTATCCTTGATGGCTCAGTGGTAAAGAATCCACCTGCCAATGCAGGAGACTCCGGTTCTGTCCCTGGGTGGGAAGATCCCCTGGAGAAGGAAATGCAACCCACTCCAGTAGGCTACAGTCCATGAAGTCGCAAAAGAGTTGGACAAGAGTTAGCAACTAAACAATTTATCATTGGTAAGAATTGTTACCATGCTATACATCAGTGTGTGTGTGTGTGTGTGTGTGTGTGTGTGTGTGTTTAACTGGAGTATTTGATTTGTGTGTGTGTGTGTGTTTAACTGGAGTATTTGATTTACAGTTGGAAGTGTTCTTAGGAAACTTGATTCTCCTACCTATTGCTGCCTGTGCTCCCAGAGACGTCTTGGTAAAGGCCTTGGACTGATACTCCTTTGGGCAGAAGGGGTTGAGGGCATGGAAAGGGATGGGTTCTGGGAATGTGGCACCCTCCATGAGGGGAAAGTGTTCTTGGTGGAGAAGGAAGGTAGCAAAGAGAAAAAGCCCTGTAATTCAGGTTATTGTTTTGTTTTTTAATATTTAGCTTTATTTCTAATTATTAGAGAAAAACAAGGTAAATAGAGTATCAAGGAAAAAATTAAGGTCGCAATATTAGAGGTAACCATATATCTGTATTCAATATAAATCCATGATTTATATCCACATATATAAGCAATGGCACCCCACTCCAGTACTCTTGCCTGGAAAATCCCATGGACAGGGGAGCCTGGTAGGCTGCAGTCCATGGCATCGCTAAGAGTCGGACACGACTGAGCGACTTCACTTTCACTTTTCACTTTTATGCATTGGAGAAGGAAATGGCAACCCACTCCAGTGTTCTTGCCTGGAGAATTCCAGGGACGGGGGAGCCTGGTGGGCTGCCATCTATGGGGTCACACAGGGTTGGACACAACTGAAGCGACTTAGCAACTTAGCAATAGCAATATACTATATGCTATATATGGATATATAAAAATTTAACAAAAGTAGGATCATAGTATTCCTATTCTTTGATAGCTTATTTTTTCCATTTATAAACAGCTTTAAATGTGATTTAATGTGTGCATGCATGATATTGTCCTTTTAATGGCTGTGTTTTGTCATTGTAAGATTCCATGGTATTGAGATATCCTAATTTATTTAACCAATCTTCAGTTTGGTTACTATATATTCTTATGCAGTTGTTCAATTATGTCTTAGAGTAAATTCTTAGGAAATTTTGCTCCACAGAGACATCTGTCATTGATATCTTGTACAACCTTCTAGAGATATTTTATGCAAATATCAACAAATATATGTTGATATCTCTGGTAGGGGAACTAAGATCCCGAATGCTGCCTGGCCCAGCCCTGTCTCCAAAAAAAAGCTAAGAAGACACAACAGTAGAGCAGGGAAGATTGTTTTCTGTCAATAAGATGGTATGTTGTGTCATACCAGCCGCATAAGCAAAACCTAGGAGTTTGGGGNAACTGGAGTATTTGATTTACAGTTGGAAGTGTTCTTAGGAAACTTGATTCTCCTACCTATTGCTGCCTGTGCTCCCAGAGACGTCTTGGTAAAGGCCTTGGACTGATACTCCTTTGGGCAGAAGGGGTTGAGGGCATGGAAAGGGATGGGTTCTGGGAATGTGGCACCCTCCATGAGGGGAAAGTGTTCTTGGTGGAGAAGGAAGGTAGCAAAGAGAAAAAGCCCTGTAATTCAGGTTATTGTTTTGTTTTTTAATATTTAGCTTTATTTCTAATTATTAGAGAAAAACAAGGTAAATAGAGTATCAAGGAAAAAATTAAGGTCGCAATATTAGAGGTAACCATATATCTGTATTCAATATAAATCCATGATTTATATCCACATATATAAGCAATGGCACCCCACTCCAGTACTCTTGCCTGGAAAATCCCATGGACAGGGGAGCCTGGTAGGCTGCAGTCCATGGCATCGCTAAGAGTCGGACACGACTGAGCGACTTCACTTTCACTTTTCACTTTTATGCATTGGAGAAGGAAATGGCAACCCACTCCAGTGTTCTTGCCTGGAGAATTCCAGGGACGGGGGAGCCTGGTGGGCTGCCATCTATGGGGTCACACAGGGTTGGACACAACTGAAGCGACTTAGCAACTTAGCAATAGCAATATACTATATGCTATATATGGATATATAAAAATTTAACAAAAGTAGGATCATAGTATTCCTATTCTTTGATAGCTTATTTTTTCCATTTATAAACAGCTTTAAATGTGATTTAATGTGTGCATGCATGATATTGTCCTTTTAATGGCTGTGTTTTGTCATTGTAAGATTCCATGGTATTGAGATATCCTAATTTATTTAACCAATCTTCAGTTTGGTTACTATATATTCTTATGCAGTTGTTCAATTATGTCTTAGAGTAAATTCTTAGGAAATTTTGCTCCACAGAGACATCTGTCATTGATATCTTGTACAACCTTCTAGAGATATTTTATGCAAATATCAACAAATATATGTTGATATCTCTGGTAGGGGAACTAAGATCCCGAATGCTGCCTGGCCCAGCCCTGTCTCCAAAAAAAAGCTAAGAAGACACAACAGTAGAGCAGGGAAGATTGTTTTCTGTCAATAAGATGGTATGTTGTGTCATACCAGCCGCATAAGCAAAACCTAGGAGTTTGGGGAATCCTTTGCAGAGTTAATAACATTTGATATGGACTTTGTAGGATGAGCAGGACTGTACAGGTGAAGGAGAAAAAGGTCTTTCCATGCAGAAGTTTCAGTATACACAACAAAGGCAAGGAAGCCTGACAGTGCCTTAGCCCATTTGGGGAGCCACCTATTTATTACTTGTACCATACTATGGTAGACTTAGACTTCCCTGGTGGCTCAGATGGTGAAAGCATCTGCCTACAATCAGGAGACCTGGGTTCCATCCCTGGGCTGGGAAAATCCCCTGGAGAAGGAAATGGCAACCCATCCAGTATTCTTGTCTGGAAAATCCCATGGACAGAGGAGCCTGGTAGGCTACAATCCATGGGGTCACAAAGAATCGGACACAACTGAGCGACTTCACTTCACTTCACCATACTATAGTACCATTGTATAAACAGTGTTCTTCAGCTTGCTTCTTTTATTTAATATTACTCCTGGCATAACTGGAGTGTGGGGCATGGTAGAAAGTAGGAAAGGAATGTTGGCAGGTTTTAAAGAGCCTTTAATGCCATACTAAGAAATAGAACTTATTTTTAGGTACTAGGGACCTATCAAAGGTCTGATTAGAGAAATGATATTTGAGTTTTAGAAAGATAACTGTCACATTGTGAACAATGGGTTGCAAGTAAAGAGAATGTGTAATTGATAAACAAGGAGCCACTAAGCATCTGCTTTGTGAAAGAGTTTTTCATGGAATGTTGTTGAAATTAAACCTCACATTACCCATGTGAAGCAGATATTAAACCCTTATTTTAGAGATGAGGAAGCAGGTTCAGCTGGATTAAATAACCTGACTTACTATCCATGTTAAGATCATATAGTTATTATGGGGCAAACTCTGTACTTTCTGCTACCCCATTCCAGCAGAGGGGGAGAGAAGAAAAGCACATGGATTTGATAGATTCATCCAGGTTTGGTTATGAGTGTAAGGTATGGGGATTGTCCAAATGATTATACATTTCCAGCTTGGCCTGTGGGTAAGTGGTAACACTCTTAATCCAAGTGGGAAACACAAGAGGAGGAGCAGAGGGAGGGAGCCAGGCAAGACGACCTCAGACTTAGACATGCTGAGTTTGCAGTGCTATGGCACATCTAGAAATGCAATTATCTAGGAGGCAACTAGAAACAAATGTCTGAAGTTTAGGAACAAAAGAAAGCTGGAGAACAGGACAGATGTTAGAATTCTAGGGATAGATCAGAAGGTTCAGGGAGGTGGTGTAGGCCGAGGACACCTCCCTACTGATCAGCCCTTGTTCTAGCAGGAGGAGCAGGAAGCAGTTCTTAGGTTCCTGTCCTTCTCCCCTGTCTCTGCCTTCAAACAGTGACTCTTCAGAGAGTGGCATGCTGTCCCGTCTGGGTGACCTGCTCTTCTACACTATTGCTGAGGGACAGGAACGAATCCCTATCCACAAGTTCACTACTGTAAGTTCCTCTCCACCTGCTCAGGGTACTAATCCCTTAGGATCTCTGGAAACTGGGAAAAGGTAGGACAGGTACAAGGCAGCTAATGGGAGGCTTCATTATGAGGGTGGAAAACAGCTGACGATAGCAGATAGCCTAGGCTGTCCCAGAAGGGGTTATTCAACCCTCTGACTCTGCCTATCTTCTTGGTTTGGCATATATATCCAAGGGGTTCAGAAACCAGCTGCCTTGATGAAAAAGGGCAGGAAACCCATGTTAGCTTTCAAAATTGTTATACTCCATCCTTTCTTAGTCTACAAACCCATTTGTTCCACCTGTTGTAGTAGCTGGGGTTGAGCTCATTGTTATCGATTGGGGAAAATGATTAGGATTGGATTATTGTCCTTGTAGTTGACCTTACCAGGCTTCTTTCCCCGGAAGGCACTGAAGGCCACCGGACTGCAGACGTCAGATCCCCGGCTCCGGGACTGCATGAGCCAGATGCGCCGCATGGTTCGAGAGTCCAACAGTGGTGGCCTCTTGGACCGAGATCTTTTCCGAAAGTGAGGGCCCGGGAAACACGGGCACCCCGTCTCAAAACTGTTCTGGGGACACAGACTTTAACAGCCAGGAGGGATCCTAGGGATTCAAGTCGACCCCTCACTTAATTTTATTATTTACTGCTTACACAAGCAACACGTGAATATTCCTATACTTATTATAAAAATTCAAACAACAGAGAAATACATGTTCTCTTTTCCTTCTCTCCCTGATTCCAGTCCCTTTTTCCAGAAGTAAACAGATTAGCAGGTATCTTCTAGGTAATGTCTATATACATATGTAAACATTTAAGATTTAAAATATAAAACCTACTTACAGATTATTTTTTTCCTCCTATCCCACGACACTATATCTTGGAATATCTTTCCATATCATTACAACCCTTCATTTTAGAGGCATAGAAACAAGACCCAGAAAGATCCAGTGATAGACCAAAGGGTACATACACAGCTGTTGGTCCCAAACCCGACGACCGCTCACATTTTTTATTCCCAACCCCCATCCCTCCACATGAGTCACAGCTGTGTCTCTCCAGCCCGCTAACCCAATCATGTCTGGGATCCAGGTGTGTGAGCAGCAACATTGTGCTACTGACTCAGGCCTTCCGAAAGAAGTTTGTCATTCCTGATTTTGAGGAGTTCACGAGCCACGTGGACCGCATCTTTGAGGATGCCAAAGAGCTCACTGGGGGCAAGGTGAGGCCCAGGTGATAGAGGGAGGGGCAGGGGCTCTGGACCAGGTATACCTTGCTTCTCAGAGATTTCCTGGCGCTGGGAATCCAACTGATGAGAGATGAGAAGAAGAACCTCTAAAAGTAGGGGACAAGGGCTTTATGTACTTTTACCTGTGATTTCGAGAGCAAGTGAGGGAATCTGATGTTTTTATGGAGACAACTGACATAAGGATTCAATAGAATTTTGAAAGAGACTATAGGGTAATTGAGCCTAAGGAGAGAAAGGAAAGCTAACCCAGTATTCTGTTACTACCTTCTATGCGCTTTACTGCTATCTCTATAGGAGTGGGTCTGCAGAAGGGTAAGGCCTAGGACTTAAGGCTTTGGTGTCTCTAGGAATACCAGGCAGGAGGAAACTCTGTTGTCCTGCAGAAGTCAGAATTTTAGCTTTTATCTAAAAGATTCTCCTGATCCTGAACCTCAGCTCTGTTCCCCCTCTTCACATCCATTTCTCCATTCTGTCTCTTTTGTCTACCCACTCCTACGCAGGTGGCAGCCTATATCCCTCAGCTGGCCAAGTCAAATCCAGACCTGTGGGGCGTCTCGCTGTGCACTGTGGATGGCCAACGGTGAGATGCTGGCTGAGGATGGGGAGGAAGGGAACAGGTGCAAAGCATAGTCCAGCCCCTTTCATGGCCCTTTGCCTCCAGGCACTCCGTGGGCCACACAAAGATCCCCTTCTGCCTGCAGTCCTGCGTGAAGCCCCTCACATATGCCATCTCCATAAGCACCCTAGGCACGGACTACGTGCATAAGTTCGTGGGCAAGGAGCCCAGCGGCCTGCGCTACAACACACTGTCCCTCAATGAGGAAGGTGAGCACTCCCTGGGCCCAGACGAGACTCTCAGATGTCCGCTTCTTATCCCACCCCTCTCCCAAGGGTATGTGTTCCTTTGCCCTTCCTTCTCTTTTTAATCTCTGGCTGCACTAGGTCCTCATTGCTGTACAGAATTTCCCTAGCTGTGGCGAGCGGGGCTACTCCCTAGTTGCGAAGCACTGTCTTCTCACTGCGGTGGCTTCCCTTGTTGTGGAGCACAGGCTCTCGGGCTCTCAGTCTTCAGTAGTAGCAGCACTCGGGCTCACTAACTGCAGTGCACAGGCTGAGTTACCTTGTGACGTGTGGAATCCTCCTGGACCAGGGGTCAAACCCGTGCCCCCTGCATTGGCAGGGGGAGTCTTTACCGCTGGACCACCAGGGAAGTCCTCTGCCCTTCCTGATCAGCTCTGTCACTCCATCCTCCCCAGCAAAGAAACCTTTCCCATCTACCCTGCAGAGTGGGCAGGCTGTAAAGGTTTTACTCAGTGGCTGATAAGACTCTGGGTGGTTTGTATTTCCCCAGGAATACCCCATAACCCCATGGTCAATGCTGGTGCCATTGTCGTGAGCTCCCTGATCAAGGTCAGTGCTACCTAGGCTTCTGGAAGGTACTGCTCTCTAGCTCGCCTTGTTCTTCTATCCTTCATATCTGCCTGTCTCTCCAGGGAGATTGGTGGGGCCCTGATTCCTTTGAGGGTGCCCAGGAAGCAGTGAAGACACAGCAGGGACTCATAAATTATGCTGAGGACATTAGTAAGAGGAACTGTATCCCTGCCCCCACCCATGAGTCTGGGGCCCAGAGCTTCCTGGCCCAGAGAGAAGACAGCAGGTCCTGACCCCAGCCTAGAACCAAGGGCTGAATGCCAGACACAAGGGGAGGACTGCTCTGTTAGGTACTGATTGGCCACTTCTGGGTGAGGGACTCACAGAAAGAAGGGTGAATGGCCAGACCGGGGCAGCTGTTCACGTCACCCGGAGCTGTGAGTTGGCCTTGAGCAAGGATGTCAGGCCAGCCTGTCAGCTGTAGGTCTCCCAGGGCTTGAGCAACACCCTGAAAGCAGTGTGGGCAGCAACAATCCAGAGCCAATCACAGCCCCTCCTGAGGAAGGTGGTGTTAGGAACCCTCCCCCTAGGGACTCAGGTGTCAGAGTTCCTGCAGTGTTGACACTGTAGCTGACACGGACAGGAAGCAATTGGAGGTTTGGGGCGGACCAGGCTCTCCCCTCTCTCTGGGATCACTCTGTCTACAGCCCAGTATCTGGGACCTGCCTTATCCCATCCCCCTCTAAACAGGCCCTACTGACGTGACCCTCAGCTAAAATCTTTAACTTTACTTCAATTATCAATATAGTTTATATAGTTGAGTATTACAGTGTATGCAACACACACCCTCCTCCCATTCCCCTCACTCACTCCGGTCTTGGAGACGGCTGTGGGCGTCAGGCTCCAGTAGTGGAATAAGCAATGAGGATGGGGAGCAGGAATAGGGGCAGGGCTTGGGGACAGGACTGGAACCAGGAACATGAAAGTGGGAGTGAGGGATGAGGATTGGCATTGAGGATGGAGATGGGAGTGAAACCCAGGGATGGGTGAGGCTCACAGAGATGGAATGAAATTATCTGTACTCATTACTTGATCATAAACTCTAAATGGTTTTTAAGATCACTACATAGGCATGGATACAAAAAGTCTCAGTTAAAAAAAAAAAAAAAGTCATCGTAAAACGCAACACATGCCCAGTAGCAAAACCAATCTAACAGTTTATCTCCACTAGGTCCTTCTGGCCCTCCCTGTCAGCCTCCTAGGCTTAGAATACTGACAGCTCTTTTTGTTGCCTTGCAGATGGATTGTAACAAAGCAGAAAAGTTTGACTTTGTAAGTTCCCTCACTGCTCAGCCCCTGGCTGCTTTTCTCTGTGGCAATGTGTCCATTCCAGCTGCCCTGGTGCCTGGCTTTAACCACACTTTGATGGTGCACCAGCCCATATTAGAAGCCTTATTTCCAGAAGTGTGGGGATCTGGTGTCAGGGAAGACCTTCAGAAGCCCCTGCTGGGATAAGGACTGAGGAGTGTGGAGGGTTAGGAGTGCAGAAGCCTGTGTGTGTTCACTAGGGGTCTTCATGCATGGGGAGCCTCCCATGCTTGCTTTTCTCTTCCAGGTCTTGCAATATCTGAACAAAATGGCTGGGAATGAATACATGGGTTTCAGCAATGCCACGTAAGGCCCTGTTCACAGGACTGGCTAAATGTGTGTGTGTGGGGGGGTGTTTTGAGTGTGCACACACACATGCTGAGGGGCGCCGTTGCTGGCGAGAGCGTGTGGTGAATAAAGGAGGAGGATAGAGTGTTAGGAGGAAGGAATCCCAGGGGAACTTTGACCTGCCAGGTTCCTCCCTGCCCCATCCTCGACATTTGTTTGCTTTGTAAAATAATTTGTTCCATTTCTGTTTAGTACTTAACATGAAAAACAGCGTGAGAGGCTGCACCTGGGCCCTTTCTTGCCAAGCTTCACGAAGCCAAAAATGTCATTTTCCTAGGCTAGGTGGCCACACCATTCGGGCTTGGCTATTTTTCACACTACCATAAAGCTGGGCCCAGTGCTGGCTTAGGTTCACACATTTCCTCCAGTATCACTGGGAGAATTTATAAAAGGGCTGATTTAGTTTGACATGTGCAATCTAGTTTTCTCTTTGAAGGAAGGTATTTTCCCCCTTCTCACACCCATCTTTCAAATGTCAACTACTAAATGGGGTGTCTGCTTCAGATTCCAGTCAGAGAAGGAAACGGGGGATCGGAATTATGCCATCGGTTATTATCTAAAGGAAAAGAAGGTAACCGGGACAGGCGGTAGAGAAAGTCCCTGGGAATTCTGCGGCTGGTATAAGGGCAGAGGGGGTTGGGGACTTGCGGCAGTGCGACAGGGACTGCTGATGGCTCTCCTCTTCTTCCTTGCAGTGCTTTCCTAAAGGGGTGGACATGATGGCTGCCCTTGATCTCTACTTCCAGGTAAGCAAACACCGCCATTCAGCCCAGGGCCAAGGGAGTAAGACAGACTGCTTTCCTTCCTGTGACCCACAAGATGGTCACCAGGGCTCCCGGGGCCCTTCAGAAACACCAGGGCAATTTGTTGAAGGGTCAAGGTGTCGAGAATATTGCTGTCAACCTCAGAGCACAGCATTCAGGTCCACTCCGCACCTTCACCTCTGCCTCGTCTCCACAGCTGTGCTCTGTGGAGGTGACCTGTGAATCAGGCAGTGTCATGGCAGCCACCCTGGCCAATGGTGGGATCTGCCCCATCACTGGAGAGAGCGTGCTGAGCGCAGAAGCCGTGCGCAACACCCTCAGCCTGATGCACTCCTGCGGCATGTACGACTTCTCGGGCCAGTTTGCCTTCCATGTGAGTGCGTCTGGCCCTGTCATCCGTTTGTCACGAGCCCAGAGCCAAGAAGGACGGACACTGAGTCTCTGAAGGTGGAGAGGTGGATGTGTGTTCCTGCCTCTCACTCACTAACCTCCAGCCAGGCAATTTAAGCAAAGAATCCTTAGGGGAGTTTGCCAAACACAGCAAGCCCCTCAAACACATAAACGCAGGAGGGTACAATTTCAGACCCACTCCGCTGCCGCCCTTCACATGGCTGGAGACTCTTCAGGTCTCATACAGGTGGCCACTTCCAAAGAGAGGCTTTTCTGACCACCTACTTGTCCACTGGGCACCTCCCTCTCTCCCCCTACTTTATCCTCAATCACAGCACCCTGCTCTTTTTCTAATGTGATATCCTAAGTTGTGATTATTTATGTCTTTGTCTACCTGTTTATTGTCTACCTCCTACCACCTGAATGTAAGTTAACTGACAAACTTTGTCCTAGCTCTAGGACAGCTTCAGGCACAGAGTAGATAGGTTCCTTACTGAAGCCACAAATTTAAAAGAGGGCAGGGGAGGACAGGAATAAGAAAAGCTAATTAACAAGCCAACAGTTTGAGATGGGCGTGGCCTTGCCCATGCAGTCATTTGGGATTGGCTAAGAGTTGGGCATCCCTGGCTCATCCTCAGTTCCAACTTTGTCCCCAAGGTGGGCCTACCGGCCAAATCAGCTGTGTCAGGAGCCATCCTCCTGGTGGTGCCCAACATCATGGGGATGATGTGTCTGTCACCTCCACTGGACAAGCTGGGCAACAGCTATAGGGGGGTCCACTTCTGCCAAGTAAGTTACTTTGCATATAGTACTTCGTATTTTTGAATGAGAAAATAAAAGCAATTTCAAGCTCCTACTAAGTGCAGGGAGGAAGTAAACAATCTCTTTGCCTTACAATTCCAGAGATTGGTGTCTCTCTTCAATTTCCACAACTATGATAACCTGAGGCACTGTGCTCGGAAATTAGACCCACGGCGTGAAGGGGGAGAAGTCCGGGTAAGGAAAACCCTTGAGGCCAGGTGGTACTCATAAGACTATTTCAGAAAAGAACATTACATAACACTTCAGTAAAACCCTAGGCTAAGTTAACCCCTAAGGCTAACCCATGAGGGAGGGGGACAGGGAAGAGCTGGGCTCTTCAAAGTCACAGTTCATCTCAGGCAGGTCTGATTTGTTTTCCAGAACAAGACTGTGGTGAACCTGTTATTTGCTGCCTCTAGTGGAGATGTTTCAGCTCTTCGAAGGTACTTTACTCTGACCAAATAAACACAATAAATACTCCTAGTCAGAAATCTCATTAGCCGTCAACATAGCCAAATAGTTAAGTGCTTCAGCCTTACAGTCAGACTGAATGGTCAGAGACTGTATTTAAATGAGTTTTTTCTTTAAAGTACACTGACTGCCATGTGATAAGAACTTAATTAATGGTAGCCACTGTTGTGATTAATCTGGGTGTTAAAAGCAGAGTCCTAGGAGATCAGTAAGGACCTTGCCTCAAATGGACTACCAACATCAATGAATCTGTACTGGGCACCTACTACAGGTAGGCAGTGATGTTCCTGGAACCATCACACCCCCCTCACACAGTTGACAGCCTCATCATATAGAGAACACAGACTGTACAGAGTCCGAATATCTTGTCATAAGCTCTGTCTTGCTTTTTCTGGAACTCATCCAGTCTGACCCCACTTCAGAAAGGCTACCAGTGACTCTATGCTGATCTGGGTAACTCCAGCTACTTTCTACTCCCCTTTAGGTTTGCCTTGTCAGCCATGGACATGGAACAGAAAGACTATGACTCCCGCACCGCCCTGCACGTTGCTGCTGCTGAAGGTATTATAAGGTTAAAAATAAGAGGGGAAGCAGATCCTAAGACCTTTCTTTTCTACCAAGAGCAACCCCCATTATGTGTGCCCTCAAGGTTACAGAGGCAACAACTAGTTTTGTCTGGATGGCTTTCAGTGTGCAGGCTATTACTGGGTGCTGCAGGGAGCAAAACTGGGAAGAAGCCTTCCTCACTCCCCTTTTAGTTCAGACTCCAGCTGCTAAGTGTCTACTCACGTTAACACCACAAGTGTTAGGATCTGTACCCTCTCATTTTCCTTCTGCCCATGTTCCTAGGACACATTGAAGTTGTTAAATTCCTGATTGAGGCCTGCAAAGTGAATCCTTTTGTCAAGGACAGGTGAGTAGGATTAAGCTAAAGTGGGGGGGGGGCAGAAAATGGGCAGCAACCTCTCTATTTCTATGCTCCAGCTACCAGTTAGGTGTATAACCAGGGCACTCTTGATGTCTTCTTTGCCTGCTCATGGTCTCTGTTCCTCCTCTCAGGTGGGGCAACATCCCCCTGGATGATGCTGTGCAGTTCAACCACCTGGAAGTGGTGAAACTGCTCCAAGACTACCAGGACTCATACACACCATCTGAGACTTGGGCTGAAGCTGCAGCTGAGGCCCTGTCCAAAGAGAACTTAGAGAGCATGGTGTGAGCATGGGGCATGCATGGTCCCTACCCAAGAAAAAGCACGAGCTGGCCACACACTTCATATATAACCACCAAGCATGCTACAGAGGGCCACCCTGCTTCAGTGGGGACCAGGACTAAGGCCAGTGCTTTTTGTGAAAGAGTCGAAATACCCCCATTCCCTTGGCAGAAAGTATAGAGAAGTGCCTTTGTGGACACCTGCAGTAGAGCTATCTGCAAAGACTGTGGGCTCCTTAGAAGTACAGACTAATGGCTTAGCCCACTCCAGATCATCCCAGGTTTTCATGCAGGTCCCCTCTTCTCTCCGAAGAAGCCATTCTGAGAGTCCGGCGGAGGGGCTCTAGCCACCCCACACGTGTATATATACACAGAGGAAGAGGGAGCTGTGCACTGGGCTTTAGTAGTCTGGAGACTTCCCCCTTGGCCAGAAGTGCTGCTGCTACTGCCAATAGCAATTTTATAGACAGAAAGTATTTTGTGCTCAAATAAACTTTAATTACACGAATGATTTTTGCCAGACCCAGTCCTTCTCTTTCTCCCCTAGGGCCACCCAGCTGCATCACCATCATAAAGGTATTGTAGAGTAAGATGGAACCACAGGGTCAGACAGAGCCCAAAGAATACATATTTCACATACACACTAACCCCACTAGGTTTTCCTCAATCCCAAATACTGCTTTAGATTCAGTATATTCTGCTGCCAAGTGGGAGCAACTGCTTGGATCTAAACAAACCCCCAAGTGAATTGTGTAAGACCTCAGGCCTCCTTCCTTGCTCTGGAAGTCAAATCTGTAGCTGAAATGAAAATGAACTGAAATGAAGATGGACTGCCTGGAGAATAAAGTTTCTAGCACTAATTCCCTCAATATCCCCCATGTGTCTCTTCCCCTTTGGTCATGATTGTAACTGGTCCAGTGATTGCAACAGATGACCAGGTATCAGAGATGTGCAATTAAGGCAGATGGGCTCAGGGTGAGGAAACCTGCAGCTGAAAGTCTTAACACTGAAGTATTAGGGAAAGAGGGCTCTGTTCTCATCCTGACACAGTCAGTAAAGCACTTCCCGAGGGAGCCAGCACCCAAACTCTGTAGGTGCTGTACAGAAAGGGCCAAGTCATTCACAGCACGACTCCTCCAGCTAGAGGTAGAAAGGATTTACTCTGGAGAGATTAGGTAGAGCCCCCAAAACAAACGAGTTACATGTGGGCAAAGGGAGGGAGAGGTAGCACAGTGATGAAATTCAAACAAAGCTGAAGGGTAAGACCCCCAGGACTGAATACAGTCTGAGAAAGGCCTGGACACAGGGAGGCAGAGAGATTGAAGGATGCAAGTCAGAGAACGTACATTCATAGTAGCCTAAGAAATTGGCAGTGGTTTGGGAGAGGGGAGAGCATGGCCATATGCCTAGCTTTCACAAGGTAGGAGAAAGGAAGATAACAAATATTGCACAGAGGACCCGTCAGTGAATTTTCGGAGCCAGCAGTTTCTTCGGGCACAGTTAAAAGGTTTCAGACACTCTGAGCAGGAGGCAGGCCAAGAGAGTGATTAGGGACTCCAGTCATGGATATACTAGAGCCCTTCAGGTACCTCAAGCCCTGAATGGGTCAGCAGCTCTCCATCCCAAAGGGCAAAGGCAGGCACCACTGGACCCCGGAAATCTGTCTGTAGTATGTGGACCACAGCAATCCGGCTCACATCCACCAGGCTCAGCTTCTGAGCCTCATACTCCAGCAGCAGCCCCACCTTCTCTGGCTGCCCCATGCCCTCAACTGGGGCTTTCTCGTTGGCCAACATGGTGTGCCACTTGCGCTGAGCATAGCTGAACACCCAGGAACGATCGTCAACACCGATGCAGCTATCGCGAGACATGTCCACATCTGCCACTCCTATCCGGAACTGCTGAGAGCGCTTCACTGTCACCTCCCAGTAATGCCTGCCACTGGTGACAGCTGTGTCTGCCAACACAACTGCCCACTCCCGGAAGCGCTCCACATTTAGGGCTAATTTTGTGGGCTCCAATCCCACCATGCCGTATTTGACACCTGTGTCACCTTTGAAGAGTAACAGGCTGCTGTGGGCCGTCTTTTCTTCCAATTTGAAACTGATGCCTGCGGGCAGAGCAAAAAGACTGAATAATGACGTGAGCTAGAACTCGAGAATGTACACAAGCTGATGTAAAACAGGCAGACAAATCACGAGGAAATACGGAAGAGTCAGAATGTCGAGCGGACAAGAGAATTAGGGCGCTTTACTACGGGCAGCCCAAGAAGCCGAAAAACTCGGACTGGAGAAGCCGTGTAATTTAAAGAAACCAGAGAGTGTCCCGCGTTTGGAACGCAGGTGGAGGGCGGGAATGAGTCGGAGGGGCTGGGGATGTTTCTCCTGCAGGCTCCAGGAATATCAGACGGAAACTATTTTGGACGTAAAAGACAGTAAAAAGATAGAAGCCTACCTCTGCGGGCTTCCGTGGCGGCAGCCCCCAATCGTTTGGCTCCCCGGCGGCACAGGCACAACGAACGTGCAAAGGGGAGCGCCATCTTGCGCCACGGATGAACAGGGCACGCCCCCAGTTGAGACCCCTCCATCTGCCCGCCCGCTCCTCTCGCACGTGGCGCTCGAGAGCGCGCCGCGCAGTGTGATGACGTAGAGAGCCGCCATTTTAGTGAGTTATGTTTCTGTTCCCTCGGGGGTTGGTTAATCGGGTATTTTGCGGAGAGGAATGCTGTTCTTATTTTAACAGGACGTTTAGAAAGTGTAGCAAGATGGTTATCAGTATAGATTTTAGAATTAAACAATGATTGGATTCGAGCCCACCACCTGTGTTGTTGCTATTCAGTGACTCAGTCATCTCCGACTCTGCGACCCCATGGACCGCAGCACGCCAGGCTTCCCTGTCCATCACCAACTCCCGGAGCTTGCTCAGACTCACGGCCATCGAGTTGGTGATGCCATCCAACCATGTCATCCTCTGTCGTCCCCTTCTCCTCTTTCCTTCAGTCTTTCCCAGCATCAGGGTCTTTTCCAATGAGTCAGTTCTAAACATCAGGTGGCCCAAGTATTGAAGCTTCAGCTTCAGCATCAGTCCTTCCAATGAATATTCAAGACTGATTTCCTTTAGGATGAACTGGTTGGATCTCCTCGCAGTCCATGGGACTCTCAAGAGTCTTCTCCAACACCACAGTTCAAAACCACTTAATTTTTCTGTGCCATAATAGTCTCATTGAAAAAAAGTGTCTAGCTGTCAGCCATAGTAAAAGTTAAATGAGACATCTTGACAAATAACAACCACTGGCTAAGTGTCAGTTGTTAATAATAAATATTAATAAATGTTGTTGGTTTTGTGTTTTCAGAGCTGGCAAGGGAAGGTTTAACTCAATATTTGGTTTTCTCAGCTTATCCCAAAATATCACTATTTTGGTTCAGAATGGATCAGTTAAGTAGGTGATTATGGAGGGCCTACATTTTGAACTTTTTTATTTGCGTGAGTCTCTATATCCCTCCTTTCTAGGATTATAAAGCCTCTTCTCAACGCTTTACTGGCCATCCAAATAACATCCCATTGATGCTGACCAGGGTTCTGTGGGGCTCCCGGGCACAGAGGCCTTTTTGTCCCCCAATTCTTGTAAACATGACTCCAGCTTCCATGACTTGAGTTCCAAAGGGCAGATCAGCCGCAAAACCACCTGAGGCAAGACTAAAGGGACTGGAGAAGCTCATCAAGATTAGGAGACTGGTTGCCAAGACCAGCACACACCCTATTATTGTTAACCCTACTCTTGAAACTTGGCAAAGAAAGAAGCATGCGCAATTTACCTCCTAGATTCTTATCACATACACTTGCCTGACTATAATAACCTCTTCCTACACACTGGAGGGGTAGGGAGAAAGAGGAGTGGGACAGTTCTTGAAGCATTAGCCTACTGCAGTCCCCCTTTGCCTCGCAAAGAAATAAAACCACTCTTTCCTTCTCCTCCATAACTCCAGCTCCTTATTTTTGTTTGGCATCAACGCACAGACAGCCAAGATTCTGGCATCACCATCTTCCTTCTATTCCCCTGAAAAAGGGATTTCAAGTCTTTCAGCACCTGATTTACCAAAAATTATTCTCTTAATCCAGAGTTCCAACTACTGGGCCTGTGGCAATGTCCCTAGTTCAGGCCACTGTCACCTTGACCTGAACGGGGACTTTCTTGTTTTAAATGTGGTCGCCTCTAAATTGGTCTCCCAACTTCCACCTATCTTCCAGTGTTCACACTACAGTCAAAGTGATTTTTTTAAAGTTTTGTTTATTTTTGGCTGTGCTGGGTTTTCATTGCTGTATGGGCTTTTCTCTAGTTGTGAACAGGGGCTACTCTATGGTCACTGTGCCTGGGTTTCTCACTGCGGTGGCTTCTCCTGTGGAGCACAGGGGGTTTCAGTTATTACGGCTCAAGGGGTCTAGAGCACAGGGTCAGTAGTTGTGGTCCTCAGGCTTAGTTGCTCTGCGACATGTGGATCTTCCCAGATCAGGGATCAAACCCACGTCTCCTGCACTGGCAGGGGGATTTTTTATAACCGAGCCAGCAGGGAAGCCTCAGAACGATATTTTTAAATCACAAATCTGTTCACACCACGCTACTTTTATCTTTTGGGTTTTTTGTTTGTTTTTCTCTACTTAAATGTTTTACTATGCCTGCATCAAATTCCCTTGCACTGTTACAAGGTTTTACATGATATGACTGCTGCTTACCACCTTTTTCCCACAAAGCAGTTCTTCTTTCAAAAGTCTGTGAATCTAGTGAGAAGGTTGATGAGAATATTGGCAGCTGCATTATCATGGACTGTGTGCTGTGATTGAAGTAGTTATAGGATGCTCAGGAAGCAAAGGAGAAGCCTCTGACTGAGTAGCACATGAGAGATTGTTGGGAAGAGCCTTCCCAGAAGCCATATCTATGGCTTGCAAAGCAAAGGTGGTTAAGCTAATTTTGCTTTCCTACACACTTTCTCTTCCTCTATCCCTTGACTTGGTGAACTGCAACCCACAATGGTGCCCAGGCCAGAAAGCTGGAAGTCCTCGACTTCTTTGTCTCCCTCACTTCACATATCTCAGTTCAGTTCAGTCGCTTAGTCATCTCTGACTCTACGACCCCATGGACTGCAGCACGCCAGGTTTCCCTGTCCATCACCAACTCCTGGAGCTTGCTCAAACTCATGGCCATCAAGTTGGTGATGCCATCCAACCATCTCGTCCCCTTCTCCTGCTTTCAATCTTTCCCAGCATCAGGGTCTTTTCCAATGAGTCAGTTCTTCACGTCAGGTGACCAAAGTATTGGAGTTTCAGCTTCAACATAAGTCTTTCAAATGAATATTCAGGACTGATTTCCTTTAGGATGGACTGGTTGGATCTCCTTGCAGTCCAAGGGACTCTTCAAGAGTCTTCTCCAACACCACAGTTCAAAAGCATCAATTCTTCAGCACTCAACTTTCTTTGTAGCCCAGTTCTCACATCTATACATGACTACTAGAAAAATGATAGCTTTGACTAGACGGATCTTTGTTGGCAAAGTAATGTCTCTGCTTTTTAATGTGCTGTCTAGGTTGGTCATAGCTTTTCTTCCAAGGAGCAAGCGTCTTTTAATTTCATGACTGCAGTCACCATCTGCAGTCATTTTGGAGCCCAAGAAAATAAAGTCTGTCACTGTTTCCATTGTTTCCCCATCTATTTGCCATGAAATGATGGGACCAGATGCCATGATCTTAGTTTTATGAATGTTGAGTTTCAAGCCAACTTTTTCTCTGTCATCAAGAGGCTCTTTAGTTCTTCGCTTTCTGCCATAAAGGTGGTGTCATCTGCGTATCTGAGATTGTTGATACTTCTCCCGGAAATCTTGATTCCAGCTTCTCACCTATCTGATTGTTATTAAATCCCTATCACATTAGTTCTCCCCTGGTATGCTGCATTGGCTTTTCACCTGGTCTTCCATTCTCCTTAGTGAGGCTGAGGGGACATTTAAAGAGGCTGGCCTACCCATTAGGTTGTGAATTCATAAGGGGCTTTAAGTCCCTTGTACTCTGTGTTCCTGGATCTCAGTATTCTCCTTAGTACAGACTAAGTGTTCACTGTTTTTGAATAAAGGAATACATAAGGGAGTTTTGTGCTGACGTTCTTGCATGCACTAGCTCATTCCTTCCACCAGGGGTCAGCCTGGCCCAGCCTTTCCATCCCTATTAGGGTGTGAGAAGAGAGGGTTCCATTCTTTTTAAAACAAGAGCACAGGTGTGAAGGTGACTTTTCCTTCAGTAGAGTCATCCTCTCCCAGGTGACGCTAGTGGTAAAGAACTCACCTGCCAATGCAGGAGACAAGAGATGCAGGTTTGATCCCTCGGTCAGGAAGATCCCCTGGAAGAGGCCATCTCAACCCACTCCAGTATTCTTACCTGGAGAATCCCATTAAGCGAGGAGCCTGGCGGGCTACCATCTATAGACTCACCAAGAATCGGATAGGACTGAACACAGCACTAGTAATGAGAAATTTCCAGGGTTGTATTTCTGTAGGACTTCTTCTGTTCCTCCTGGTCCTAAGAGCTGAAGTGATCACTCCATGTCCCTCATGCTGTCAGACCACAACTGTATTACTTTATTCCCTGCTCAGGGAATAGTTTCTTACCTGTTATCTCTTAGATTATTTCACTTTTACAGACTATCTACCTGATAAACTCACTTTCATTCTGTTGATCTATCTTCCTCATTGCTAATGAACAAGTAATTAACTCTTGAACATTTCCATGCATAATAAATAATTAGGAGGAGATAGAATTTTACTTGACAAAGAAGGAAAAGACATTTAAGCTAGAGGGAACAGCTTAGGATAAAGCACTGGCTTATAAAATAGAGTGGGTGTTAGAGGAACAACAAGAAGCACAGTATTCCCAGAGTCACATACTAGGGAGATAAGGAGAGTAGTTAGGAAAGTTAATACTGAATGATGAAGAGTCATGTGTGCCCTGATAAGAATGTTTTTCAGGCATACAAGAATTGTTAAAGGGAACACAGGACAAATTACAGGTCCTTTTACAAACAGAGAGCTGACAGCAACATGGAAAGTGAATTGGAGGGGATGAGACCAGAAACAGAGTTAAGCAGAGTCCAAAGACTCTGGGAGTCTTTGGTGTGGGCTCAGCTATCCAAAAAGTAGAACTGATAGAACTGTGGTTGTTGTTAGGCAGGAGAAGGAAACTTGACTCATAGGTTTCTGACTTAATGAGAGGATACAGCCAGGGAAGAGGGCGCGAGGGAAACCCAGGAGAGAGGGGATATATGTATACATATAGCTGATTCACTTCATTGTACAGCAGAAACTAGCGCAACATTATAAAGCAACTATACTCTAATAAAACATTTTTAATGGGATACAGAAGGAAAAACATGTTTGGATGGGGAAAGATAATTAATTCAGTTTTAAACAGGCTGAATTGTGGTCTGTGGGACACCCAAGTAGGTGAAGACATTCTGTAGGTATATGGGTATACATTTCAAGGGAGGGGATGACTTAGATGAAGTCATCCAAGGAGAGGATGTAAACTAGAGTAAGTAGGGAATAAACTGAAGGTGTGATCCTAGGGAATACCAGTATCTGAGATATAAAAGTGCTTAGAACGGGACCTGACCCATAGCAAGCATTGGTCTGCCTGGCTTGGGTTGTATCTGACTCCACAGGAAAGAAAGTGGAGAAGGAGGCAAGGACAGGGTCAGTTCAGTTCAGTCGCTCAGTCGTTTCCGACTCTGTGACCTCATGGACTGCAGCACGCCTGGATTCCCTGTCCATCCCAACTCCCCAAGCTTGCTCAAACTCATGTCCTTCGAGTTGGTGATGCCATCCAACCATCTCATCCTCTGTCGTCCCCTTCTCCTCCCACCTTCAATCTTTCCCAGCATCAGGGTCTTTTCCAATAAGTCAGTTATTCGCATGAGGTGGCCAAAGTATTGGAGTTTCAGCTTCAGCAACAGTCCTTCCAAGGACAGGATAGACTAGACTATTTACTCTATTTCTTGGATTACCCCGTTTCTAACACACAGGGGCCCTAGCCTGATCCAAGTGCTAATTGGAGCCCTTAAATATGAGTGGGAGAGGGATGATGCCCTCAGAGCTTGGTGATTGTTCTGGACTTTGCCAGGAGTCAGCAGTCAGCAAAGCATTACCAGAGAAAGAGAGAGAAGGGGGGCCCTCAGGAGCTAGCCAAAGGGGCTGCTAGGCTAGCTTGTGCTGTGCTGGGGCCTTTGTCCTACTGAAACTGTCCACACAATGGAGCTGGATTAAATGCTGACCTGGCATTCTAAGTACAGGGCTGGAATGGAGATTCCACGTGGTGGAAGCAGAGACGGATGGTCACCCAGCCCCTCAGTACCATATCATTATTCACCCACACTGTAATTGCTAGAGAGGATGGTCCATACTTGGTAAGCATGAGATTGTGTTTATATCTGATTAATGCATGAGTCAATTCACTTATACTTCAAGGCAATCAACTCAACATGGTGTATATCATCTTGTCCTCATACAATCCTGTATGATCAACAAAGTGGATTTTTTGTTTCTTTTTTTAAAATTTCTTTCTAATTGAAGGATGAATGCTTTACAATATCATGCTGGTTTCTACCGTACGTTAACATGCATCAGCCATAGGGATACATACATACCCTCCTTCTTGAATCTCCCTCCCACCTCCCACCACCCATCTCTGTTGTCAGAACACTGACTTGAGCTCCCTGAGTCATACATCAAATCCCCACCGTCTATCCGTTCTACATATGGTAGTGTGTATATTCCCATGCTACTCCCTCCAGGAGACAGTGGGCAGGGAGGCCAGGCGTGCTGCAGTCCACGGGGTCGCAAGAGTCAGATACGACTGAGTGACTGAACAACAATTCTCTCCATTTGTCAGCAAAATAGATTTTTTTAATGGAACGCAAACGGGTTATTATTTGGGTCCAGGGGATACAGGGTGGCTAGAGAGTAGCTTCAGAAAGGTAGGGAGTCGGTCCTAGGCAACCTCAGAGGTAGCTGTAGTCATCACACAGGACCATTGTACAGAAATGCAGCAAGGCAAATTGCTCTGCCTGAAGAGTCCCTAAACTTTACAGACTCACTTGCTCCTTGGTCGTATGGATTATGCTTCCATGGCACCTCTGTAGGAACAGAAATGGGATCTTCTGACATGGGGAGTAAACATAGGCTCACTAGCCCCGGGAGCAGAAATAAGTTGAAAGGCTGATGGTTAGTAACCAAAAATAACTGAATCAAGTACATAGATAGAGGAGACTCTAGAATGGATTACTATTACAAGCCATGAAGACTTGAAATAACTTTTTAACTACCCCAGGTTTGTTATTTTACAAATTCCTTTTCTCCATTTCCATAGTTCCTAGTGGAAAAAACTTCAAAAATGTTTGCAGGAGGCTTCCCTGGTGGCTCAGTGGTAAAGAATCCTCCTGCCAACACAGGAGACACAGTCTTCTCTGGTCCGGGAAGATCCCCGTGCCGCCCCGGAGCAACTAAGCCCGTGCTCAGCCCATGTGCCACAATTACTGAGCCTGTGCTCCAGAGTCGGAGAGCCGCAACTACTGAGCCCATGTGCCGCAACTGCTGATCCTACGCACCCTAGAGCCCGTGCTCTGCAACAGAAGCCACCGCGGTGAGAACCCCACACAGCAGTGAAGACCCAGTCAAAAATAAATACATAAATAATTTTTAAAAAGCATTTTAAAATTTTTTTGTACATTTACTTAAAGCCAGAAGAGAGAAATGTGGAGAATCCATGAGTAAACTTCATTGTCAACCCCCAAAAAGAACTCCCAGCACAAGAATGGGGTAGTGGGGAATTCCCTGGCGATCCAATGGTTGGACTCCACACTTCCAATAACAGGGGGCATGGGTTCAGCCCCCTGTTGGAGAACTAAGATCCCACATGCCAAACTGGGTGTGGCCAAAAATATTTTTTAAAAAGAATGAAGTAGAATGATAGCAAAAAAGTGAACAAACTAACCAGAAAAGAAGACCAAGTTGAACACTGTATGTCCTGGGTGGTCCCAGGAGTGTTGACCTAGGAATCCCCTGCACTCCCATGCAACTCCTCAAAGATGCTTTCCTTTGCCAATTCCAGTGACCCAAGTGCTGGCTCACCACTGGAACCTGCTCACTGCTTGACTGTTTATGGTGAGGGATGGACTGTCTTTACCTTGCCTTTCCTAGAATTCTTCTCATTGTCTTCCAGATCTGCACACTAGCTTTCCTTTTTGCCTCTCTGACTCCCGAAACCCAGGTTCATAGCGATGATTAGGAGTCCCTCCCTTCACTGTGAGCACCTCTGGTTGACTGAAGCCAACCAGAAGGCTCAGAGAGCTTATATTGATTTATTCAATGAATATTTATTTACTGCGTAGTGTGTGTCAAGCATGGGGTTTGCAGAGATGAGCAAATGGACAAGTCCCTGCCCTCCTGGAGTTTATATCTAGTGGAGATAACTTCCCTACCTAGAAAGTGGTAAAGCCAGGATTTTTGTTGCTCCTGCTGTTATTTATGCATTTCAAGTACACAGAATAGTCATTTGTTCATGACATCCCCTTCTCATTGGCCTATATGTGACTCCCAATTCCTGTACTTGACACGGGAGCAGCTTGTGGCCTCTGTGACTAGCCACCATGTAGGGATGGTGAAACCTAAAATTCTGTTCTGCCTTCTCCACCACCACACAGCCCCCACCACTAGACTGCCAACTTCCTCACTAAGCCTGGCCACGACTGAATTTCTTTCTCCAAGCTTTGCTTCCCCATCCTTTTCTCTCTCCTTGACCACCCTGCTGCCCCAGATACCCACATCCCCAGACTTTTCTCTACGGGTCAAGATTTGACTTTAATTCTGACCATAGCCAGTTTAGGGGGCATTAGATCCTCCTGTTGCTTCATAGGCAAGATACAATTTCCTTCTTTCAGTACTTCCTGCTAGGACCTTATGAATTAGGAAAGGTGAAGTACAAGCTAATTCTGAGATTTAATTACTAACCTCTCTTCTCCTCTCCCTGGTGGCTCAGATGGTAAAGAATTAGCCTGCAATTTGGGAGACCTGGGTTTGGTCCTTGGGTAGGGATAAGGGAATGGTAACCCATTCCAGTATTCTGACCTGGAAAATTCTATGGACAGAGGAGCCTGGCTGGATATAGTCCATGGAGTTGCAAAGAGTCGGACATGACTGAGTGACCAACACTCACACTTTCATTTCCTCTCCCAGCTCCCCAACACCTCTCCCAACCTGTCCATGGAAGATAGCTTTTTCCTGCTATCCCTGTGGTTTAAAAGGCCAGGCTGGGACTTTCCTGTCCAGTGGTAGGACTCCGTGCCGCCACTGTAGGGGCATGGGTTCGATCCCTGGTTGGGGAACTAAAACACTGCAAGCCATGTGATATAGCAAATAAAGAAATAATAAAAGTAAAAGGCCAGGCTGAGGGCTTGGAAACAGAGGTGCTGGCATGCGTCAGGGGTAGGGAGCCCGGGCTCAGAGAAAGCCAGACGCAGCAGAACTATTCTGTCCCAGGGCTGCAGGGTCCACAGATTCCAGCCCAAACCAGCCAATGGGAGAAGGCCCCGTAATCCCAGAGAACTAAAGAATTCTCTTCAGTTATCCAGCTTCCCTGCCAGACTCCACTCCTGACCCCCACCCCCACCCTTACCCCTGGCCAGTTCAGAGAAGCCTAGAGGCCCCCAGGAGCATAGCCTCATGCTCTGTGAAGTGAACTCAGCTTCACTAGCCTTCCCAGCAGAGTTGAGGAAAGCTCTAATATAGATGTCAGTCAGGACTATGAACCCCAACTTTGACATGAAGAGAAAGGCAGACTCCTCCAGTCCCCCTGTTCTCGGCCATTCTTCTCGGAGCCGCACACCAGCCCTGACCCCATCCCCACCCTCACGCCCGTGGCTCTGCTCATCTCCCCATTGAGGAGGGAGGGGGAAGCGCTGCAGCCTTATCTGGTGCACCAGAGCAGGACTGCCCGCTTCAGCTGTGAAGGGGTTAAGAGGCTGGGCCAGTCACCTCAGCCTGCCCCTCCCAGGGATTAAAAGTCCTCTATAAAGGGGACTGTCCATCCAGATCAGGCCAGGGGGGTGTCAGGGACCCAGGCGTTGTGCCCATCCCCCCTGCCATGTGGGAACTGCGGTCAGCCTCCTTCTGGAGGGCCATATTTGCTGAGTTCTTTGCCACCCTCTTCTATGTCTTCTTTGGACTGGGGGCCTCACTGCGTTGGGCCCCTGGACCCCTGCACGTCTTGCAGGTGGCTCTGGCCTTTGGCCTGGCCCTGGCTACACTGGTGCAGGCTGTGGGCCACATCAGTGGAGCCCATGTCAACCCTGCAGTCACTTTCGCCTTCCTTGTGGGCTCCCAGATGTCCTTGCTCCGTGCCATCTGCTACGTGGTCGCCCAACTGCTGGGAGCCGTGGCTGGGGCCGCCGTGCTCTACAGTGTTACCCCCCCTGCCGTCCGAGGAAACCTAGCACTTAACACGGTAATGGTTGGCTGAGTGGGGCTGGGGGACTTGGTGCCTTGACTTCCTCCTGTGCAGGTAAATCAATTCCTCGGGGGTCTGGGACACTGTGTGTGTGTGTGTGTGTGTGTGTGTGTGTGTGTGTGTGTGTGTGTGTGTGTGTGTGTGTACTGCGTGTGGATGTTTAGGGTGGGGAGGATCAACACGTACTGTGGAGGGGTATGGAAGTCATCAAGCCCTGGACCTGTTCAGGTCCCAGCTTTTCTTCTGGCGCCTAGCAGGTTCTAGAGGAAACTTATTTTACTTTATGGGGTCTCAGTTTCCTCATCCATGTAAATGGCTACATTTATTTCTACTATGCAGGAATATTAGTAGGAGCAATTAAGGAGCAAATACAATTACTGTGAAGGAGGTGCTACTACCGTTCCTCTCCAGGGAACGGATGCCATAAAGGGGCTGCTGCCTGGGAAGCCGTGAGGAGGTAAGGCTGTGGCAGCCCTGAGACACTGCCTCTCTTCTTCCTTTGCCCAGCTGCACCCTGGGGTGAGTGTGGGCCAGGCCACCATAGTGGAGATCTTCCTGACGCTCCAGTTCGTGCTCTGCATCTTTGCCACATACGACGAGAGGCGGAATGGCCGCCCGGGCTCCGTGGCCCTGGCTGTTGGCTTCTCCCTCACCCTGGGGCACCTCTTTGGGGTAAGCAGGAGATGGGAGCAACTTCCAGTTTAAAAGTCCAGGGCCCCCAAACCTTTGCCAGCTTCTAAGCCTTCTTCTTGCTCACTTCACTGTCAAACACGAACATGATCCGCCTCCCTCTGTATCAGACAGCACAGAGGAATGAACCCTGCTGCGCTCCCCTCTCTCGCGACGTCTGTAGCTAGTCCTTCTTGACCCCACTGTAGAAAGGCATGCCTTCTGGAAAGACATGGCCTTTGCCAGTGAACCCATAGTCTGTCCTCCGATGGGCATTAGTGACCCCACTGTGGGACTTCCATGCACGTTGTCATTCCTACTTGCTGCTGGCTACAGACAAGGTGCCAACCCTTGGAGGGCAGGTGGGTGGTGGGAGAGAAGCTGGGCTGGAATAGGAGGGAAAAGTGTCTCAGTTACAACTGTGTCTTTTGCAGATGTATTATACTGGTGCAGGCATGAACCCTGCCCGCTCCTTTGCTCCTGCCATTCTTACCAGAAACTTCACTAACCATTGGGTAAGTAAGAGGAGGAGGACCAGATCCTGAAGCCCTCCTGGATGGGTGTGGACTGCACGTTCTAGGTTTGGTTCTTGCTTCCTATCTGGATGGGCTGACTGTTCTACCAGCCCTCAGCTAAGGGGACTGTCACAGAGCAGGATTCATTATTTTGGTACAAAGATGGACTCTTGCTAATATTGTTCCTTCAGTAGTTAGTCAGGGCCTTTTTTTTTTTTTTTTTTTACTAAATATTTGCTGGATTCCAAAACTAGGAGCTATGAGGACAGACTACTGAACAAGAAGACAAAAGCTTCTACTGTCAAGAGGCTGGGATATGTATAAGCACAAATGGGCCTCAGCCTCGTCCCTGTTCTAGCACGTCACTAGCCTCATGTGTGACCATGACAAATAACTCAATCCTTTTGCACCCTGGTTTCCTTAACTACAAAACGGAACGTTATGAGAAATAAATGTGAAAATCATATGTATGGAATATTTAGCACAGAATCTGATACAGAGTAAGTCCTCAGTAAAAATTGGCTATTCTTGTATTATCTGGCCCTATGCCAGTCAAGCACATGTAAATAATTCAAAAATTTTTTCAAAGCTGTACGATCATTTTCACGGTAGCATTATTCACAATAGCCAAAAGGTGGAAGCAATCCAAGTGCCCCACACAGATGAAAAGATAAATGAAATGTAGTATAAATGTAGTATATACATACAATGAAACAGTATTCAATCTTAAAAAGAAGGAAATTCTATACATGGTAAATAAAACATGGAGGAACCTTCAGGAAATTATGCTCAGTGAAATAAGCCAATCAGAAAAAGACTCATGTAATTCTACCTATATGAGGTATTTAGAATTTGCATTCATCGAAACAAACAAAATGGTAGGTAACAGGGGCTAGGGAGTGAGGGATATGGGAAGTTGTTTAATAGGTGTTGCATTTCAGTTTTGTAAGATAAAAAAATTTCTGGTGATGGGCTATACAACAATATGAATATACTGAACACTACTGAACTGTACAATTAAAAATGGTTAAGATGGTAAATTTTATGTTTTGTGTAATTTACTACAGTTAAAAAGAAATTTTCAAAGCAATATGAAGGGACTCCCCTGGTGGCCCAGTGGCTAAGACTCTGAGCTCCCAATGCAGGGGGCCCAGATTTGGTCCCACGTCAGGGAACTAGATCCTCCACACTACAACAAAGACCTTGGGCAGCCAAATAAATAAATATTAAAAGACAAAACAAAAAGCAATATGGAAACTTGTACAAATTGATAGCAAAAAGATAGAATATACGTGTGCTAAGAAGGTATGGGATAAAGGAATAACTTAATGAGTCAGAAAAGAAATGAATTCTGAAGTGCAGGCTATGGAGCAGTCTAGGAGTTTTAAAACGAACACTGACTTCTGCTTAAGTGCGCAATTGTATGTGCTAAATGCAGGATGTATGTTTTACAACAACGGGATTGGAAAAAGAGCAACCTTGCTCTTCGTCCGCTGCCCAAACCTGATTGTTTTTTCCCTCTTCCTACAGGTGTACTGGGTGGGCCCGGTCATTGGAGCAGGTCTGGGCAGTCTCCTTTATGACTTTCTCCTCTTCCCTCGGCTCAAGAGTGTTTCTGAGAGACTGTCTATTCTCAAGGGTACCAGGCCCAGTGACTCCAATGGACAACCAGAGGTCACAGGGGNTCATTGGAGCAGGTCTGGGCAGTCTCCTTTATGACTTTCTCCTCTTCCCTCGGCTCAAGAGTGTTTCTGAGAGACTGTCTATTCTCAAGGGTACCAGGCCCAGTGACTCCAATGGACAACCAGAGGTCACAGGGGAACCTGTTGAACTGAAGACCCAGGCCCTGTAAAAGCTCCAGCCAGAGAGAGGAAGTAGGAAGCTTCTGGGTTTACATGGAGGGGCTGAGCCAGCCCCCAGATGAAGAAAGAGACTGTGGGGAGGGGCATGTACTTCTTTATTTTTAAATTTATGTGTGTGTTTTTTTTTGCCTTTTGCCGTGTGAAATCTTTCAAGTTGCATTCATGAGCTGTTTGGTGCAAACTTCCCTTCCTCCCCATCCCCTTTCTCTTCGCCGCTGTGTGTGCATGATTGTGCGTATGACTGTGAGTGAATGTGACTGTGTCTTGAGTTTGGGGGCTTGGCATGAGAGGTAGGGAAAGGAAAAGAGCTGTCACACTATACCTTCCTCTCCCAACCCAGTGCGGTAAGTACAGGGAATGAAGACCTTAAGTTTCTGGCCTTTATCCTGCTGCCGGTCAAGTGTATGGCTCTAGGTTTCTGAGGGAGTAGGGAAGCATTTTGTTACTCCTCAAAGGAGGCAGATGGAGGGAAGTGGAGGTGACAAGGCATTCCAAGAGTTGGGAGAAGCAGCTGGGCATGGTGTAGATATCAGCCCCAAATTAGAAGGCAACTGTACCAAGAAGTTTTGAATTAGTTAACAGGAGAGTGTAGCCCACTTATCTCAGGGATGCTTGTCCCACAGACTTGGGTGGCAAAATAGCTCTGAGAAAAGTAAATACTGGGGTTGGGACCCTTCTGTAATTCCACATCAATCTCTCTACATCCACTGGCTGGATTTGAGATTATTCTAGCATGATGGATCTCTTTGGAGGCCCTGGGTGACTGAGCTCCCAACCCAAGCAATGGATGAGCCTAGAGTCTAGAAAAATTAAGCAGCTTAACTGTTCTGCCTGACAAACCCCAATGTGACCTCCAAACAGAAGGTACTTAAGCCCAGAAGTGCTCCCTAAGGCCAAAACAGGAAATCTGATGCCTAGAGCAAATGCAGAGGTAGGGGTGGGGGCATAGAAGAAAGAGGATTTGACACTCAGAATTTTAATTTAGAGCAGCCCAAAATAATCTTCAAATGGCATGTTTCTGCCTTTATCACTAGTTCTATAGTCATTTTCCATTTTTTGTGTGTGTCTTTTCACTTTCCACTTATCTGTCTTTTCATCTTCAGCCAATTTCTTCTAACGCTTCTTGTCCCAGAAATTGATTCCTTATATTCAAATTTTAATAATTAACGCGATATTATTGTTGATCCCTATCTTCCTTCGTTGTTGGGAAAATACACTCATCTCAACAGAAGCCAGAGGAGCCCCTGACTTGACGATGAATACCTTTTTCTTCTAGAAGCCAATTGCACACTTCGCAAGCTTTAAACCTACACCTATAGTAAGACAGGCACCCTGACCCCACATGAGACCACTATTGCGCAGAGTTGCACGCTCCACTTCCTCACAAATAAAGCCTAACTTTTCTAACTAACCTTGTTAAGACTTTGGAATAATCCACTTGACTAGGAGAAGGGGAAGAATGTTTGTAAATTCACCTCTATTCGCACTTAGATCCCAATGATCTTAAGTCAGCAGGAAATCCATTGCGCTCTAAGCTCGGGGTCAATATAAGGGATCGACTCAGATAAAACAATAGTTGTACTCCTTCCTTTTTTTGTTTTAATCATCACCATCTCCCCCGGCCGCTAAGGGTCACATGGACCAGCCTGGCTCGCCCCGCCCCCGCTCCCCACGTAGTCAGGGTCTGGTCCGACCCACACTGGTGGCGGGAAAAGCAGCGGGACTGTGCTAAAGAGCTGCTGCCTCCGCGGGGATCTTGAGGAGCGGCGGGGAGCGGGTGAGTGAGTGTGTGGGCAAGAAGTCTTTAAGTGGACTGCGTCCCTTCGAGCCACCGGGGCTCTCCTGGGAAGCGCGGAGTCCCCTTCCCGCCACCTGGTTTAAAGGCAGGGGGTGGGGCGCGCGCCTTTCGTGCGCACGCGCAATTCCCAGTTGGGTCTCGGGGGTGTCCGGGCGTTTCCAACTAGCCTGGGACTCCCCCTTGTTCTCCCGAGGTCACTCCGCACGGCTTGGTCCTCCCGCGGGGGTGCAGCTGTGATGGAAAGGGGCTTGGAACCTTTACTTGGAAGACAGAAGCTTCCCAGGAATTTCCGCTTCTGAACTTCCCATCCAATTCAGACCCGAAAAAAACAGGTGTGCAGCTTGGTGGTCAGCAGGAGCCGGTATCCAGTGGTCACTTGACTTAAATCTTGAGTTTTTATAAAATGGATTTCTCATTCCCTTCTGACCTTTCCCTTGGTAGAAGATTTATGGAGGTTACAGTCTCTGATTGGGTTTCTTAGCTGGACCATCAGCCGTTAATTAAGCTCCTTCCCTTGAGTCTCAATTCTTGGCCCTTCTTGCTGCCACTAATAATCACCTTTATAAAAAGTCAATCTGGTCATTTCAGATTACATTTAAAACTCCTCTTTGGCTGCCCACGGTCAAGTTTAAATCCTTAGGTGGGTGTCCAGGCCTTTGTCAGTCTGACCCTGACTCAACTTGTTTTCTAAAGGTTCTTGTCATTTTTTTTTTTTTCCCCATTTCATGCAGTTGAATTCCAGCCCTGTGGAAAGCATATCTGTATTGTGCCTTTCATGCTTTGATACTTGTGCTCCAGCTGTTCCCTGAACTTGAAGTTCTTACCACTTCTCTGCCAAGTGAGCTTCTCTTTCAGAAGCGAACTCAACTGTCCTTTTGAAAACCTCTCTTTCCAGCCCTCCTAGGCCAAAGTAGTCACTTTTCCCTTTGTGTCCCTGAAGTATTTTACCTCCTTCTATATATGATGGGCTTCCCTGGTTACTCAGCGGTAAAGAATGCGTCTGCCAGTGCCGGAGACGCGGGTTCCATCCCTAGGTCAGGAAGATTGCTGGGGAAGGAAATGGCAACCCACTCCAGTATTTTTGCCTGGGAAATCCAATGGACAGAGGAGCCTAGTGGGCTACAGTCCATAGCGTCCAAAAGAATCAGACACAACTTCGCGACTAAACATTTTCTGTGGCACTTATAAAATTGAGTAAAAGGTTACTCAGCTCCGACTGTGCACTGTGTTCAGTACCAGATGGACGGAGATGAATAGAACAGAGTTCCTGCCCTTGAGGAACTGGAAGGAAGAGATATGAGCCCTCTGCAGTTACAGGATGCTGGAGAATTCTGCCCTGGCTTCCTTACTCTGCTCACTTGGAATTGTCTTGAGTAAACTACTTTCACAGTTTGACAGACCACCTAACAACCTGATTCCTCCAAATCTCCAGCCCCAGCCTCTCCTCCCTCAACTTCAAAACTTGTCTACTTCAGCTTAGAAAGCATGTATTTACACTTGTGTTGTGCTGGTCACAAAGATTTCTAGTCTCAAAGACTTTATATGTTAGTGCAGGTAACAGGAGCTTGAATTAGAGTCACCCAAAGAGTGTTTTCAGAACACTCTTGTCCAAGCCCCACTCCCTGTAGATTCTGACTCACTCACTAGACTCTGAAATTCAAAGGTGAATATGAAACAGTTCCTGCCTTCAGGGAATNTCTCAAAGACTTTATATGTTAGTGCAGGTAACAGGAGCTTGAATTAGAGTCACCCAAAGAGTGTTTTCAGAACACTCTTGTCCAAGCCCCACTCCCTGTAGATTCTGACTCACTCACTAGACTCTGAAATTCAAAGGTGAATATGAAACAGTTCCTGCCTTCAGGGAATCTAAGGCTAATTCAGGGAGATAGATGTTTTAAACAATTTGTTTAAGTATTATGTACAACATGAACCACAAATGCCATGATGAAAGTGTTTATGGCACAAAGTAAACACAAAAGAGAGAGACGTTCTGTATGGAGAAACCAGGAGGAAGTGCCAGTTGGGCAGAGTTCTAAAAGGTGAGTGGATAGACTCTAGGTGGATGAGAGAAGGGTGTTCCTGACAGAGGAGTGTCTTGGGAGAGAAGGTTAACTAGCAGACAGATCATGAAGGACTTTGTATTGTAGGCATTAGCGCATGCTGAAGGTAAACAATTCAAACAGTACTGAAGAGAAAGATAACTGTTTCTCCTGACCTAGGTCCCCCAGTTCTCCCCAGAGACAATTACTATGAATTTCTTATGTAGTCATTGAAAGATTTTAAGCAGTGTGGTTAAATGGCCAGACCTGGTAACTATTATGGATAGATTTAAGAGAATGAGACTGGACACAAGAAAGAGTCTAGGTAGCAGTTGAGTAATCTAAGCAGGAGATACTCGGGACCTGAAGCGAGGCAGTAGCAATGGGGATAGACAAGGGCCAGATAGAAGAGCATAAGGAAGTAAAATTAGCTTGAGTGAGTGACTCAAGGTCTTTAGAATGACTTCTAGATTTCTTATGTGAATAACTGAGTCGACTGTGTCAATTCCTGAGAAATCCAACAGAGAAGTAAAGACAACCAAGGGAAAAGATGTTCCATGTTGGGCATATTAAGTGTGAGGATTTGAAAAGATGGAGATGGCTATCCATTTGTGGGATTGGCACCAGCGAGTTCAAAGTGGCAGGAGATAATGGATTTGCTGACTAATGGCTCAGAAATGGTAGTTGAAGATGTGGGAGTGGATGAGTTTGCCCAAGGAGCTGTGTAGAGTGAGAGAGGAAGAGGACTAAAGGTGTAGGCTAAGGAGTCCCCCGTGGCCTGGTAGTTAGGATTCCAGGCTTTCACTACCATGTCCAGCGTTCAAGCCCTGACTGAGATCCTGCAAGCCTTGCAACCACACATACATAAAAAGGTGCAGGTCTAAGGAGCATCATCACTTGAGGAGAGGAGGAACAGCCTCCTCCAAACAGTATGGGTTTGAAGAAAGTTTTGGTTTTTTGGTTTTTGTTTTATTGGATTTTCCCTCCTCCTAAGATGAAAGAGCTTTGAGCAACTTATACGGGAATGGAGCCAGTGGAAACAAATGAGGAAGAACCAACTGAGGGATAAGAAGTGATTGATCAGGGACTTCCCTGGCGGCCCAGTGGTTAAGACTCTGAGCTTCCAATGCAGGGGGTGCAGGTTCAATTCCTGGTCGAGGAACTAAGAGCCCACATGGCATGGCCAAAAAGTAAAAAAAAAAGGAAGAAGTGAGAAGACGTGATTGAGCTGTTACAAATGGAGAGCTTAGATTCCAACCAAAAAATTCACTGTGGGCATTTGAAATATGTTTGTTTTTCAACTTGGGTGGAGAGCATTGAGAGANTCAATTCCTGGTCGAGGAACTAAGAGCCCACATGGCATGGCCAAAAAGTAAAAAAAAAAGGAAGAAGTGAGAAGACGTGATTGAGCTGTTACAAATGGAGAGCTTAGATTCCAACCAAAAAATTCACTGTGGGCATTTGAAATATGTTTGTTTTTCAACTTGGGTGGAGAGCATTGAGAGAGTTCATTTCTGATTTCTGTTCTTCTGAGAGGAAAGGACCAGAGACACCAGCTAAGAGGTGTGAGAAGCAGTGGAGTAAAAGGACTTAAGGGTAATGGGTAAAAGTTAGAAACAGATGTTCCTCCAGAAGGAGAAGAGGGAGAAGACCAGGAATACTAAGGATGCTGGGCCAGGCTGAAAGTGAAAGTGAAGTCGCTCAGTCATGTCCAACTCTGCCACCTGTGGACTGTAGCCCACCAGGCTCCTCCGTCCATGGGATTCTCCAGGCAAGAGTACTGGAGTGGGTTGCCATTTCCTTCTCCAGGGCCAGGCTGAAGGCCTGTTCAGATTGAAGACCACATTTGTTGTGTATCATTGTGCGGGGTTATTTGGTTTCCTCCAGCAAATCCTAATCTAGATTTGAATCCAAGAGCCTGGAAAGCTGGTTGCATTGATCTGAGGCTGGGGTCTTTTGTAGAGTGAATGCAATGAAAGGAAAGAAGATTGGGACCTCACAAGGGTGATGTGTAGTGATGCAGCAGTAGGATATGTACTCCTGCCTGCTCTGCCCCAGTCTCATCATTTTATTTTTCAGCTTAGAGATCCTCAATTAGTCCCAGGCTTCTATTCTAAATCCTTAAATTGACTGTCAATAAGTTTTCCCATAAAGCCAGTTCCAACCCTCCTTTTCATTGCTCTCCTGTTAAGCTCCTGTATTCATACTGGTTCCCTCTCTGCTTTTGCTCTGGAAGATTCTCTGCTTAAATTCCCCTCCTCCCAGCTGCCTAAATTCTAAGGCAGCCTTCAAAGGCCCAGTTCTAATCACACTTCTCTGACCAAACCTCCTTGACTACTTCAGCCTGAAAAGAGCCCTAGTTTTTCAGAATTTTTTTTCAATATCACTTATTTAGAGCTTGTACTAACTAGCCTTTTATAGTGTTTCTTCTATATTAGATGAGTTTTATTTGTGCAACTAAATTCCTTAAATATCTTCAACATTGCAGCCGCTGCACCTGCGCAGCCCTGACTTTTGCCTAAGGCTCTTTATAAGCGCTTAATGACTGCCTATAGAGTCCAGTAGATGGAGAGGAAATAATATTTTGAGAAGTCTTTGTACTCAGCACTCAGTAAATATCAGTTTGATGATGTCAGGGCTTCTCCGACTTTCTTGGTCAAGGACCAGAGGTTTTCCCCTCCCAAGCTTTTACAGACCAATGCTTTCTCCCCCTCCCACCACCAACTTTATTGTGATATAATTGACATATAAAGAGCTGTTTTAAAATACTAGGACTAGGAACTTCTGTGGCAGTCCAGTGGTTAAGGCTACGTGCTTCCAATGCAGGGGACATGGGTTCGATCCCTGCTAAGGTAACTAAAATGCCACATGCTGCATGGTGCTGCAGCCTACCCTCTACACACAAAAGTGTAAATTTAAAATTAATTAATTTAAAAAATAAAACAGTAAAACTTGAATAGTATTGCTAGAAAAATTAAATTACTAGAGAAGTAACATAAAAAAAGATATACAGAATAGAGACGTTGTTACTGTTAGCCCATGGGATCAGAGAGCCAGACACGACTGAATGACCAGCACTTTCCAGCACTTTCGTGTTTTTCACTATGAGAGTTAACATGCCTCAGCTCTGTCAGATTGCTATCAGATGTCCTCAGTGCTTATGCTTTGTTTTCGTACTAATCTTGATGCAGACAACTAACAGTTTGGATCACCAAATGGTTCACTGCTGCACAGATGACTTGAGTTCCATGATCTCATTTGAACCACCCCCTACTTGTTTTTCTTAGTGTACCAATAAGAAAACTGAGGTTTAGGTTAGATCATCACCTTAGTACTGGACAGAACTGGAATTCAAATGCCAAGTGTCATTTTGTTCATACTGGTAGTACTCAAAGCTGCTTCTTGGAGCAGGGTGGGTTTGGGGCGAAAGTTTTTGTTTGGTTTTGTTTTCAAGAAATATGCTAATTTTCTGTTTTGAATTACAAGCATTTAAAATATTTTATCCTTTTTTTCCTCTGGGTCTTGCATTTTGAGGCCTGCAAGTATTAATTTCAGATGATTATTGCCTCATCTCAACTGCTTAGTACTCAGTGGGAAACTTGACTATCATTGCTTTTAAATGTCCAGGTCTGCTTTGTCTAAGGTGTTTGATAAAGTTCTCATCTGTCTATGATGAAATGTGAAAATACTGTATAATGAATTTTTTCATAAAATCAAATATATTAAATTTATTTTTTTTATTGGTTTAGAAAAATAGTATAATAGTTTTATTTATTTATTTTTGACACATATTGATTTATTTTATTGTATTTTTATTATTGGGTTTGTATTGTAATTAATATAACTTGACCTGTCTTGTCCCATTAATTATGTTTGCCTTGAATTCTAATATAGCCAATGTTACTCATCACTTCTTTTCACTTAGGGTTGGGTTTTTTTGGGTTTTTTTGCNCTACACGGCTGCCCCAGCAAAGTGCAGCCTCCGCTCCCTACCCTGGAGGAAGGGCGTCTCCTAACCGCCACCCCTCCCGACCCTCAAGGTAGGACAGCTCCTCCAGGCCCTCCCACGTCAGCGCAGCCACCAATCTTGGATGCGATTTGATCTTCCCAGTTCCCGACCCTGCTTTCGGACGTGGGGACGTGGGGTAACTCCTCTTGGGCAGGCTGAGTGCACTGGTCACTGCAGCCACCCGTGCTGAGTGCTAATCAATCAGTGGCTCTTCCCAGTCCCTGACCCTGGCCTCAGACGTAGGGTAGTCCTTCCGGCCCCAGACCCTGGCCTCGGGCACAGGGTGATTCTTCCCAGCCCCCGACCCTAACCTCAGACACAGTGTGGCTCCTCTCAGCTGTTCCCGCGCTGTCCCAGCCTGGCACTCTCTGCCGCTGCCCCTGACCTCGGAAGTGGGGTGGCTCCTCTCAGCTGTTCCTGCGCCGCCACAGCCCGGGACTCCCAGCCGCTGTCTCTATCCTCCGACCAAATATATTAAATTTAAAGGACTATTTTATCCTGGGATTTTTGTCCTTGTTAGGTATTCATGGGTTTTTTTTTTGGTGTTTAAATACTGAAAACAGAATATGTAGTAATTGTGTGAGTGTTTTTATAATAGCTGTTTTGAGATACAATTCACATACCATAAAATTCACCCTTTTAAAATGTACACTTCACAGAGATGTGCAGCAGTTACTGCTGTCTAAGTTTAGAACATTTTCATCACTCAAAAAAGAAGCCATAAACATGACTACTAGCAGTCAGCCCCATTCCCCCCTCTCCCCCAGTCCCTGGCAACCACTGATCTATAATACTTTATATCTCTGTGGATTTACCTATTCTGAGTATTTCATATAGATGAAATCATACAATATGTGACCTTTTGTGTCTGACTTCTTCATAGAACATAATGTTTTCAAATTTCATCCACATTATGGTATGTATCAGTACTTCATTCCTTTTTATAGTCAAATAGTACCCCACTCCAGTACTCTTGCCTGGAAAATCCCATGGATGGAGGAACCTGGTGGGCTGCACTCCATGGGGTTGCTGAGAGTTTGGACACAATTCAGTGACTTCACTTTCACTTTTCACTTTCATGCATTGGAGAAGGAAATGGCAACCACTCCAGTGTTCTTGCCTGAGGAATCCCAGGGACGGCAGAGCCTGGTGGGCTGCTGTCTATGGGGTCGCACAGAGTCAGCCACGACTGAAGCGACTTAGCAGCAGCAGCAGCCAGTACTCTTGCCTGGAAAATCCCATGGACGGAGGAGCCTGGTGGGCTGCAGTCCATGGGGTCGCTAGGAGTTGGACACGACTGAGCAACTTCACTTTCACTGTTCACTTTCACGCATTGGAGAAGGAAATGGCAACCCACTCCAGTGTTCTTGCCTGGAGAATCCCAGGGACAGCGGAGCCTGGTGGGCTGCCGTCCATGGGGTTGCACAGAGTCGGACATGGCTGAGGCGACTTAGCAGCAACAGCAGCATACCTACGAATGGATTTCCTGGGTCTTATGTTAACTCTATCTTTAACGTTTTGAGGAATTACTAAACCAGTTTCCACAACAACTGTACTGTTTTATAGTCCTCTACCAGCAAAAATGAGGTTTGTGTGCCTGTATTTTTTTTTTTTTTTTTGTCCTTAAGTTACAAAATTTAAAGACTGCAACCTTAGGTTGGTCTCCCTAAATTACAAAAACAAAAAAAACAACTTAAAGACCCATCCATGAAATCCAAAAGTTTGGGAACTACTGCATTATACCAGTCTATATTTAAAAACAAAGCAAACAAAACCACCAAAAAAAACCCTATCCAGAAGGTCATCAATAAAAAGAAACGATGAAAACTCATTGCTGACTGTTGAATAAAGTTGTAGAACTGCCTTTGCATGTTGATTTTTCTCCAGCATAAAAGGCTTGTGTGTCTTAAAACAGTTTGCAATTACAGGGTCATTTGGCAAACATTCCCTAAATACTGTGCCTGTGCCCGTTTCTCTCAGCCCCTGGAAGTACTGAATTTTTGGATCGGGCCTAAGCAGGCGTTCTAAGATGGTTTGAATTTTTTGTGTTTGTGCCTCATGTGGTGGCATGCAGGATCTTAGTTCCCCGACCAGGGATCAAACTCAGACCCCCTGCTTTGATCAGAGTCCTAACCACTGGACAACCAGAGGGGTCCCTCTAAGGTGGTTTTGAAGAGCAACCTGGCTTAAATGATTGCAGTCATTCTGGATGTATGTTAATTGGGTATAATACCAGTTGAGGGTATAGTGTTAATGCTTTTACTTGCATACTTGCATATTTTGTTATTTCTAAGATATCTTTTTCAAGGAGAAAAAAAATATCCTGTCTTCTATTGATTCTTGGCAATCTTTTCAAGAAAAAAAAAAGAGAATTTCCTTTCTTCTTTTCTGTTGGTTCTTTAGCAAGCCAGAATGCTGCTTTTACTGTTTTGCCTTTATTGTGGGTCAAAGAGGGGGCACTGGGAGAATTATTTTCAAAGTAGAAAACACAAAGGAGAATAAAGTGCTCTGATTGAAACAGATAAATTAAAGGCTTGTATGGGGACTTCCCTGGTGATCCATTGGTTAAGAATCTAGGACTCGGTCCCTGGTCTGGGAACTAAGATCCCACCTGCCCAGAACAACTAAGCCTGTGCACCTCAACAAAAGATCCTGCGTACTGCAACTAAGACCTACCGCAGCCAAATAAATAAAAATTTAAAAAAAATTTTAATAGAGAAGAAAAGAGATATTCTAGATAATTATAAAGAAGTGTTCAGTGCTGGAGGAGGCAGTCCATTTAGAATGATATGTGCTGTCAGAACCTGCCCTGCTGTGGACTCCTGTCCTCGTGAGGAGTTGGGTGGCATTGAACTGGATTGTGAATGTCAGATAGGCTTAGAACTTTTGGAGTTAAGGGAGATAAACTTTCTAGAAGGTGGGAGCAAGGTTTGGAGAGTGCAAGGCAGGGCTCTGTGTCTAAGAATGTATGTGTTTATGTTCCTGAGCTGGAAGGTTAGAGAGCCAGAGAGGCAGCTAAGGCATGGATCTAGGAAGTGGTGGCTGGCCAGGTGTGTGTGATGTAGATCACGTAAGACAGGTAATCAGATTCTAAGTGGTCTAGGAGAGAAAGAGGAGGCCGCACAGACTAGGCGATAAGTAGCTTCCGTTTAATCAAATGAAAAGAGAGTGAACTGTAAACTTTCTGTCCCTGGCTGATTTTTTAATGGTATGTTTCCACCAGTGGGGGCTTCCCTGGTGGCTCAGATAGTAAGGAAACTGCCTGCAACGCAGGAGACCTGAGTTCCCTGGGTTGGGAAGATCCCCTGGAGAAGGGAATGACTACCCGCTCCAATATTCTTGCCTGGAGGAGTCCATGGACAGAGGAGCCTGGCGGGCTCCATGGAGTTGCAAAAGAACTGGACATGACTGAGTGACTAACACACCAGGGAAGGGAAAACAGTAGCCTAGAGAAATAACCCAGTTACATAAATGCAGGGATACAGCACCAGGCATCAAACCTTGGTCCTTTGGACATGCCCATTTCCTGTGGGGGAACAGGGGTGGATTTGGGCTAGAGGTACATAAGGAACCTCTGTGGGACATATGGGAAAGGTCTTTTTAGAGGAAGCTGAGAGTATGGCTGAATGTGAAAAGGGGGCAAGATTGATGGATATTCCCGTGTATGTGTATGTGTGTGTTACTAGTGTCAAGTTCTGAAACATCCAGGACCTGTACCTGCTTGATTATCTGATGCGGATTTAAGGACTTTTATAAAGGGGGGCATGCTTCTGGAAAGGAAGATGGTCCTGTGGAGAGGGACAAGAAGTTTAACTAGTTCCGATTTACTTCTTTTCCTGTCCACCCTGTTAGGTCCTGGCTTCTACTGAGATCATCAAAACTTATGAGTAACTTTGGGGAGGAGAGTGAAGGAACTTTCTCTGCACAGCCCTAAGGCCTTAGAAGCCTCCATGCTCCTGGGATAAATCAGATCCTCAGTGGGATCACCTGACAGTCACAGCTGGATTTTCTCAGTTCCTGTACAGAAGAGCCGTAACTATGTGTGGAAGGTAGAAGGAGACTGGGGCTGGCAATTTTAAGGGAGAGGAAAGCTTGTTCCCCTCGTAGAGCTGCAGAGCTTTCTCAGGGTGAGTCTTGGTGATGACACCCTTCACTAACCAGCCTTTCTTTGTACTACGTCATCCAGACTCTGAAACATACAGTTTCAGACCAAATTTAGAGGATGCGTGTGTGCTAAGTCACTTCAGTCATGTCCAGCTGTTTGCGACCCCAGGCTCCTTTGTCCATGGGATTCTCCAAGCAAGAATACTGGGGCCCCAACTCTCTTATGTCTCCTGCACTGCTAGGCAGGTTCTTTACCACTAGCGCCATCTGGGAAGCCCCAGATGGGATGGCTTAATTCTTAGGCTTGGAGCCTCCTTGGTTGAAGCCTTAACTTAAAGCTTTCCCTGAGACTGGGAACAACACTGTTGGTGCCGATGAAAGTGAAGCATTTGAGTATTTTGTTCAGATTAACCAAAGCATCCAGGGCCTGCACGGTCCCCTCTCCCTTTTGTGGGGAGGAGCCCACATTTGTTATCTTTCCTTGTCTCTGTAGGCCTCGTCATTTCTGTGTCCCTTGGCTCGTCCACTGATGTGTGGACTTGAGCATGATGAATTGTGAACTTCTTGCCACATGTAGTGCCCTTGGGTACTTGGAGGGAGACACTTACCACAAGGAGCCAGATTGCTTAGGTGAGTCCCTTTTTGAGATTAAAAAAGAAAAAAACTTACTTGAACCAAGATCTTTTGAATTTCTCAAGCCATGAGTATGAAGGGCACATGGACCCGGGTGGAGCTTCTTCCCTGGTTCCATGTACGTGTTTATTCTGTCCCTGAAGAGAGTGTGAAGGACTTGATCCGCTACTTGAGGCATGAGGACGAGACGCGGGACGTGCGGCAGCAGCTGGGATCCGCTCAGATCCTGCAGAGCGACCTCCTGCCCATCCTCACCCAGCATCGCCAGGACAAGCCTCTCTTTGATGCTGTTATCAGGTTGATTTCCCCAGCTTTTTTTTTTAATTGAAGTATGGTTGATTTATAATACTGTGTTGATTTCTGCTGTACAGCAAAGTGACTTAGCTATACACACATGTGTATATATATACACACACGCACACATTGTTTTTTATATTTTGTTTCATTGTGGCTTATCACAGGATGTTGAATCTAGTTCCCTGTGCTATACAGCAGGATCTCGTTGATTCCTCAGCTTTTTAAGGTTTATCATGTGCCAACCGTTGGTGTTGGTGCCTGGTGAGGAAACTTAACAGCTTCTCCCTCCTCCTTCATGATTTCCCTAGGCTGATGGTGAACTTGACACAACCAGCCTTGCTCTGTTTCGGCAGCATACCCAAGGAGCCCAGCTTCCGGCACCACTTTCTGCAGGTGCTGGCATACTTGCAGGCTTACAAAGAGGTGAGATTTTCTCCCAGAGTCCCCAGGGCAGAACTGGGGGCAGTGGGGAAGTGGAGGCTACTTAAGGTCCACTCCCCTATTTCATAGGCCTTTGCCAGTGAGAAGGCATTTGGGGTCCTCAGTGAAACTTTGTATGAGCTGCTGCAGCTGGTGAGTCTCTGGTTCCCAAGATGCCAGGCGGTGGGGTCGGGGGGTGGGGGTGAGCGGTACCGTTAGCAACGTGCTCCTCCTCCTCACAGAGGCCCAGGTAGGACATTACCATGGAGATATGGCCCCAGTCCCTGGGGTGCAAGTCCGATCCACTGCACTGAGTCTGCCGCCTCAGGACTGCTTGAACACTTCCTTTCCTTCCTTCTTAATCCTGACCCTTCTCTGTGCCTCTGTCCCTCGGTCAGGGTAGGTCCCTCCCACCTTCCCCAGGGAATCTCTTCCTCTGTCTCTCCTTCTGACCAGGGCTGGGAGGAACGGCAGGAGGAAGACAACTTGCTGATTGAGCGAATCCTGCTGCTGGTCAGAAACGTCCTCCATGTCCCCGCCGACCTCGACCAGGAGAAGGTGATCTGGGGTTGTCTGAGTTCTCACGCTTGGTTAGGGTGAGCAGCCCCCTTTTCCACTGTTCTGTCCTCTGACAGACCTTGGTGGGGGGCACCTTGGTCAAGGAATGAATTGAAGAACCTCAAGGCAGGGCAGGAGAACTGACTTGAGTGCCCCCTTTCCACCTCACTGCTCAGCGGATTGACGATGACGCCAGTGTCCACGACCGGCTTCTCTGGGCAATCCACCTCAGTGGCCTGGATGACCTGCTTCTCTTCCTGGCCAGCTCACCTGCGGAGCAGCAGTGGAGCCTCCATGTGCTGGAGATCATCTCCCTTATGTTTCGTGACCAGGTGAGACCCTGACCTGTTGCCGCCGTCCCTTTCCTCGTGTCCTTTCCTGCTGTGCGGCCAGAATTGCTCTTGCGTCATGACTGAAATGTCTGGGGAAGGCAGGTGACTTGTGGAGTAGCCATGTCTTAGGTACAGGGTCCCACCAACAGTCCTGTTCTCATTCACTCTTTCTGTCCCCCCAGGAGGCGAACTCAGAATAGGGAATGACTACCCTCTGACTCGTCCCTCCTTGTTCTAAATCCAGAACCCTGAGCAACTGGCAGGAGTGGGGCAGGGACGCTTGGCTCAGGAGCGGAGGGCAGATGTGTCGGAGCTGGAGGTGCTGCGCCAGCGAGAGATGGCGGAAAAGAAGACTCGAGCCCTGCAGCGAGGCAACAGGTGAGTGGCAGAGAGCCGGTCTACCCGTGTTCCCGTTCCTGCACCGCGGAATGTCAGGGCTTGGGCCAGACACTGGGTCACAGTGGTGACCAGACAGCACTTTGCGGTTACAGCACGCTCTCATGCGCTGCTGAAAGAGTGAGGACGGAGCTTCCACAGGATTGAGGAGTCACCCTGGAGGTTTTTTTGTTTGTTTCTTTTTCCTTTGCAGGCATTCTCGGTTTGGGGGTTCCTACATCATCCAGGGCTTGAAATCCATTGGGGAGAGAGACCTTGTCTTTCATAAAGGTCTCCACAATGTGAGTATGGTCCCATCGGGGCGGTTGAGGGGACATTGTAGAGTAGGGGGCCTACAAAGGGAAAAGATCTCTGGAGGTAAAGCTGTCTCTGTTCTTGGGCTTAGAAAGTTGGAGGTGTAGGAGGCATAGAGTTTTGGCAGTGTCTTTACCAGCATCTTCACTTAGTACTAGTGGGAGTGAACCTTCTACAAGTTTCTTCGGAGGAAACTGAAGTACCGAGGATATGGAAAGAGCTGCCAGGGAGGGAGGTGTTCAGAAGTAATTCTGATCCCCTGAACCTCTACCCCTAGCTCCAAAACTATACTTCCGATTTGGGAAAGCAGCCCCGACGGGTGCCTAAACGTCGCCAGGCTGCCCGGGAGCTGTCTGTCCAGCGCCGCTCTGCCCTCAACGTGAGACTCTTCCTCCGGGACTTCTGCTCGGAGTTCCTAGAAAACTGTTACAACCGGCTCATGGGCTCGGTGAAGGTGAGAGCCTAGGAAAGATGGAGCAGAGAGGTGGCTTGGGCTGCAGTGGGGGGAAGGGCAGGCTGGTGAGGAGCCCACGGGCAGCTAGCCGAAGAGCATGGACTAGTAGGTGGGAAGGGTGTAGGGTGCTCCTGAGACATGGTGATGAAGTCAAGAGGGAGTGGGTTATCGATGGGACAAAAAAGACTCTACAGAGTGGTTGCCCCAGAGGAAAGGGAAGGGAATATGGAGAGGATAAGAGAAGGATGGACATTTCGGTCCTAATATATTGTTACAGTGCTGTCCAGGGTCCACCCGGTCACAGTAGGACAGGAGGAAGTGGGAAGCCCTGAGGTCATGGAGTGATCTGTCTTTCCTGGACATAGGACCACCTGCTTCGGGAGAAGGCTCAACAGCATGACGAGACCTACTACATGTGGGCCCTGGCTTTCTTCATGGCCTTCAACCGAGCTGCCTCCTTCCGGCCAGGCCTGGTTTCTGAGACCCTCAGCGTCCGCACCTTCCACTTCATTGAGCAGAACCTCACCAACTACTATGAGATGATGCTGACCGACCGCAAGGAAGCCGCCTCCTGGGCACGCCGGTGAGCGGGCAGAGAACTGGGGTCAGAGTGGGCATCTTGGCCAGGTTGGCAGTCGGAATGCCTGAATTCGGGATAGTGGTTTCTTCCCTATTTCAGGCTTCAGGTGGTCAGGCTGGGGCGCAAGGATGGGCTGGGACATTCAGTTTTTGATGGAAATATTTTGGGAGGTGGAGGTGCAAAGGGGTGATACTGTTTCCCTGAACCAGGGTCCTAAGCTGTCCTCCTTTTCACCTTTTTTCTTCTTGCAGGATGCACCTGGCTCTGAAGGCATATCAGGAGCTGCTGGCCACGGTGAATGAGATGGATGTGTGCCCAGACGAGGCTGTGAGGGAGAGCAGCCGCATCATCAAAAGTGAGGCCTGGCCTGGTCGCTGGTCCTGCCTTCCCTGCCTCTCGACCCAAACCTCACCCTTCCCATCCCAGCTCCACCTGTCTCTCCCATCCCCAGGCTTTCCAGAGCAGTCCTTCCATCTCCTCTTCCCTGTTTGCAGACAACATTTTCTACGTGATGGAGTACCGGGAGCTCTTCCTGGCTCTCTTTCGGAAGTTTGATGAGAGATGCCAGCCTCGCTCTTTCCTTCGTGACCTGGTAGAAACCACCCACCTCTTCCTCAAGATGTTGGAGCGGTTCTGTCGGAGCCGTGGGAACCTGATGGTGCAGGTATGGGGCGGCCCAGGGGTGTAGAAAGAGCTGGAGGGAAAGGAGGAAGGGGAAAGCTGATCTGTTAGAAGTACTCTCAACTAAGACCAAGAGTTTTGTTGGTATTGCCGTTGTGAGTTGGCCTTGTGAATTTCCTCTCATTAGGTTAATTCCCGATCTACCATAAATATCTTCATTCAGGAACCATTTATTAAATACCTGCTCTGTGCTAAAAGCACATAGACTCTGGGGGTCCATAATTTTAGGATTTATTAATTATGCTGTGCTATTTCCTGGTTATTCTTCAGAAGCACTGTCATGAGATAGAAAGGGCCTGACCTCTCTTAAAAGTCAGAGATCTGGGGACTTGCCCAGCAGTCCAGTGATTGAGACTCTACACTCCCACTGCAGGGGGCCAGGGTTTGATCCCTGGTGTGGGAATTAAGATCCTGCATGCCACCTAGAGAAGCCAAAAATAGAAAAAGTCAGAGTTCTGGGATTTCATCCTGTATTAGTTACTGTTAGAATAACTCAAGCTGCTTGTGTGAGTCTCCAGGTCTTTAAAGTTGATATAATATCTACCCATATGAGCCTGAAATGAAATAATAAACGAAAAACTTGGGACAAGAAGAAAACCTCAAGGAGTTTCTATTCTGGAGACACAGGATTCTGCTTTGTAAAAATTTTCCTATACTTCTGTTTGCTACAGCTTAAAACTTGGTCAGAAGTGAACTTGAAAGGGGCTGTGGTACCAGCGTACTTAGTCACTCAGTTATATCCATTGCAACTCTTTGTAACCCCATGGACTGCAGCCCACCAGGCTCCTCTGTTCATGAGATTTCCCAGGCAAGAATACTGGAGAGGGTTGCCATTTCCTACTCCAAGGATTGAACCCAAGTCTCTTGCGTCTCCTGCATTGGCAGTTGGATTCTTTACCACTGCACCGCCTAGGACACCTGTAGTACCAATGAGACTTTTCTAAAAGGTCTTTTTACACTCAGAGCTCTGTTGTATTCTCAGTACTGTACTGAGCGTTTAGCATTTACTGTGTCTCAGATGTTATGCTAAGATTTTCCCATAATCCTTACAACAACACTAGGACACAGGCACAGAGTGGTTAAGCAACTTGTCCAAGGTCTTGCTGGTAAATGACTAGCATCCACCCTTAAATCCTGACCTGCTGGAATCCAGGCTCATGCTCCTGACCTTTGGTGTGTTTTAAGTTCCTTGAAAATAGCATGAATCTCATTAAGGACCTCATAACCCATCTTATTCACCCATAGTAAAGACTGATTCACAGCCATGACTTGGCGAGACAGGGGCAGGGTATTGACTTTGATTCTCCTGCTTTTCAGGAGGAAGAAAATCATAGTGTACTTTTGCAGAATGCTTTCCTTTTTACAAAGCCTTTTCATATAGAAGTTTTTATCCTTATAGCAAATCTGTTTATTCTCTAGACTTACGCTTCAGGTGTCACTGCCCCAAGAAATGAGTCACATGCTGTTCCTGTGTTTGGCCATGGCATTTTATGCTCAGCCACATTCTAGGTCCTATCCACGCTGTAGTGTTGTTTTCCTACTTACCTGTTTCCCCCAACTAGTGCCTCAAGGCGGAGAAGGCAATGGCACCCCACTCCAGTACTCTTGCCTGGAAAATCCCATGGACAGAGGAGCCTGGTAGGCTGCAGTCCATGGGGTCGCTAAGAGTCAGGCATGACTGAACGACTTCACTTTCGCTTTTCACTTTCATGCATTGGAGAAGGAAATGACAACCCACTCCAGTGTTCTTGCCTGGAGAATCCCAGAGACAATGGGCCCCTGTCTATGGGGTCGCACAGAGTCAGACACGACTGAAGTGACTTAGCAGCAGCAGCAGTGCCTCAAGAAGAAGGCAACGTGCTGGTCACTGCTGCTTACCTGTCACCATCAAGTAGCACATAGTCGTTACTCCGTGAATGTCTAATTAATTCAGAGTTCTGACTAATCAGTTCTCAGAGGACATTGATGGGAAAAGGCCTCTCTGGCTCTCCTGCTGTCCTCACACAGGTCTTTGTCCATAGAACAAACGAAAGAAAAGAAAGAAGAAAAAGAAGGCCCTAGATCAATCTGTTGCTTCTGGTAATACCCCTTATAGCCCAGAAGAACTGGAGGCCATGTGGCCCTCTCTGGCCGAGCAGCTGCAGTGCCTTGACCAGGTAAGTAGCCGCAGAAACCTTCTCTTGAGTCTAGTGCCCTGGACAGGCTGTCTTGGCATCCCCTCACTCCCACCACTGTTTCCATAGCTTTAATCATCCCTCTCTAGGATTCTAAGCTCAGTTTGGACTGTGTGATTCCCTTCGATGCGGCCTCAGAGGTGCCAGTGGAAGAGCAGCGGGCAGAAGCCATGGTGCGGATCCAGGACTGCCTCCTGGCTGGCCAGGCCCCGCAGGCCCTGAGCCTCCTGAGGTCTGCCCGGTAAGAGCACTGCCTGCCCATTCTCCTGCATCCAGCCCCTGGGCTTCTGGGGGCAGAGAGTGGCTTTCACTGGGGTGCAGGGTTCTCAGTCTTTCAAAGAGAGCAGTCCCCTCAGAAGTGCAAGAGCTGTGCATGGAGCACTTGAGTCCTGGGAAGTTTTGGTTGGTTTATTGGGGAGGTTTGTTGTTTTGTTTCACTTTTGAAAAATATTAGCATAGTTACTTGGGGGAAAAAATAGAGATAATTCTATGAGCCAAAGATAGTCATCATTAACATTTTGAAGAGTTATCTTCCAGAATATTTTCCCCCTCTGTGTTACATATAGACATATGCACCTTCTTTTACAAAATCAAAATATTATGATACTGATTTATAATATTTTTTTCAATTCTCAATATATTGTGAGCATCATTTCACATCAGATATATTTCTGCAATTGTTAATGGCTTTAAAACCCCTTTGTGTATATTTGTCCAACTAAATGTCATGCATTTAGATTACTTACATTTTGTTCCTCTGATTTTCATTGCAGTGAGGCTTAGGAGGGCAAATTTCCCTAGAGTCTTTGTTTCATCTTTGAGATGACAGTTTGCATTCTCTTTCCAGTTGGAAAATAAGTCTAAATTCCTTGTACTACCTCAAATTATAATTCAGATTCCCTCTGCTGAAAGCATTAGTCACTCAGTCATGTCTGACTCTTTGAAGCCCCATGGACTGTAGCCCATCAGACTCCTCTATCCATGGAATTCTCCAGGCAAGAATACTGGAGTGGGTTCCCATTCCCTTCTCCAGGGAATCTTCCCAACCCAGGGACTGAATTGAAATCTCCCACATTGCAGGCAGATTCTTTACCGTCTGAGCCACCAGGGAAGCCCAAATTCCCTCTGGCAAAAAGCCTTTTTTTTTTTTCTCTTTCTGTGTTCCAGGGAGGTGTGGCCAGAAAGAGATGTGTTTGGTGCTCAGGACATCTCCCTAGAGGAGGAGATCCAGCTACTGAAGCAAATCCTCTGTGCCCCGCTTCCCCGTGAGTCTCCATTTCCTTCTCATCACTCCTTCGCATCCTTCTCTAGCGCCAACGTCACAGATACCCGGTAATCCTCACTCTTTCTGTAGGCCAGCAGGGGCTGGAGGAACAAGGGGCAGAGGAAGAAGACGAAGAAGAGGAGGAGGAGGAAGAGTTAGAAGTGGTCCAGGTGTCGGAGAGAGAATTTAACTTTCTAGACTACCTGAAACGGTGCGCGCCCAGAGGATGGACTTGGTGTCAGGGTGGAGACCGGGGTATCTTTCTCAGGCCTTCATCCTCTCGCTCCTTGGCTCCGTGCAGCTTCGCAAACTCAACCGTCCTCCGAGCCTACCTGCTGCTGCTGCGGAGCTACAAGCAGAACAGCGCCCACACCAACCACTGTGTGGTCAAGATGCTGCACCGGCTGGCCCACGATCTCAAAATGGAAGCCCTGCTTTTCCAGCTTTCCCTCTTCTACGTCTTCAATCGTCTGCTCAACGACCCTGCTGCCGAGGCCTACAAAGTGAGGAAATACCAAAGGATGGGGGTCTGGAGGCCTAGGGAAGTCCTGGGGTAAAAGGTTGAGAGGTAAAGTGCCCTGAGGGGTGTCAGGGCTGAGCCATGAGAGAATGGTGAAGACGGTAGGCAGGCAGGTTGAGGGAGTTGCGTGGGGAAGGATAGAAGAGGCCGAGCGAGGAGCGCCAGCTGGGAACAGGTCTAGAGACGATACCTAGAGGCCCGTGTTTATGTACGTGTGGCCACGGGCCTAACAGCAGCCTCCCTCTCCCACAGGAGCTGGTGACTTTTGCCAAGTATATCCTGGGCAAGTTCTTTGCTTTGGCTGCTGTCAACCAGAAAGCCTTTGTGGAGCTGCTGTTCTGGAAGAACACTGCTGTGGTTCGAGAGATGACTGAGGGCTACGGCACCCTGGATGGAGGGTGAGCTTGAGGACAGCATGGTGGGCCTGGTGGGGAGTGGTGGGGGGTGGCCCAGTACAGTGTGCCAGAGCTGGAGGGCCTGGTGGGTCCGGTGGCGTCACCTTTCTTTCCCTTTCCCAGGCGAGAAAACGAGCCCTGAAGGTGATGTGTGTTAGCTAATTTCGCCCAAGAGAGAAACTGGGATCGAGCCTAAGTGTCCTGTCTACTCTAGTTTCCTTCTCCTTCGCCAGCGTTCGGGGGGCGCTCAGAGTCGGGGGCCCACAGAGACTCTGTATGTGCCTTATACCAAGAAGTGCTGGGAAGCCGTAGGGGAGCACAGAAACGCCTGTCCTCGCTCTCTGAGGAGCTCGGCTCCTCTCCTTTCACTCTTCTCTCTCCTCAGCCCCTGCAGCGTCAGGTTCCAGGGGCCCAACCTGGAAACTCTTAGTTTGATTTTGGGATTCTTAAATAGAAGGAGAGTAAAAGGAAGGAGACACAGCTTAGGCCTCTGCTGGCTGGCTGCTCTGAGGCACCGGGGTCGCCCTGTTCCTGTTAAAAGAGAAGGCCCTTGGTCTCCTCTTTCAGACCCAGCAGCCTCCCCAGTCCCCTTCTTTCCCCACTCAGATCTTCTAGCCGCAGACTCCCTGGATGGAGCCCAGAGGAGGAGGCCCAGCTTCGGGAACTGTACCTTGCCCATAAGGATGTGGAAGGTATGAGGCCTTGAGGCCTGGAGAGCTTGTGGGAGGAAGGCAGCCAGGGCCCCGGGACCCCCCTTCCCAGCGTCACCCCTCCTCCGCCTCAGGTCAGGATGTGGTGGACACCATCTTGGCACACCTGAAAACTGCTCCTCGGACACGCAGGCAGGTCGTCCATCATCTGGTGCGGCTGGGACTGGCTGACAGCGTCAAGGACTTCCAGAGGTAGTGGCACAGGCTCTGGAGGGAACTGATTTGGGGAATCCACCACGCAGCCCCTGAGCGCCCACTTCCGCTGACACCTCCCTAAATAGGAAAGGAACCCAGATTGTGCTGTGGACNGAAGGAAATGACAACCCACTCCAGTGTTCTTGCCTGGAGAATCCCAGAGACAATGGGCCCCTGTCTATGGGGTCGCACAGAGTCAGACACGACTGAAGTGACTTAGCAGCAGCAGCAGTGCCTCAAGAAGAAGGCAACGTGCTGGTCACTGCTGCTTACCTGTCACCATCAAGTAGCACATAGTCGTTACTCCGTGAATGTCTAATTAATTCAGAGTTCTGACTAATCAGTTCTCAGAGGACATTGATGGGAAAAGGCCTCTCTGGCTCTCCTGCTGTCCTCACACAGGTCTTTGTCCATAGAACAAACGAAAGAAAAGAAAGAAGAAAAAGAAGGCCCTAGATCAATCTGTTGCTTCTGGTAATACCCCTTATAGCCCAGAAGAACTGGAGGCCATGTGGCCCTCTCTGGCCGAGCAGCTGCAGTGCCTTGACCAGGTAAGTAGCCGCAGAAACCTTCTCTTGAGTCTAGTGCCCTGGACAGGCTGTCTTGGCATCCCCTCACTCCCACCACTGTTTCCATAGCTTTAATCATCCCTCTCTAGGATTCTGAGCTCAGTTTGGACTGTGTGATTCCCTTCGATGCGGCCTCAGAGGTGCCAGTGGAAGAGCAGCGGGCAGAAGCCATGGTGCGGATCCAGGACTGCCTCCTGGCTGGCCAGGCCCCGCAGGCCCTGAGCCTCCTGAGGTCTGCCCGGTAAGAGCACTGCCTGCCCATTCTCCTGCATCCAGCCCCTGGGCTTCTGGGGGCAGAGAGTGGCTTTCACTGGGGTGCAGGGTTCTCAGTCTTTCAAAGAGAGCAGTCCCCTCAGAAGTGCAAGAGCTGTGCATGGAGCACTTGAGTCCTGGGAAGTTTTGGTTGGTTTATTGGGGAGGTTTGTTGTTTTGTTTCACTTTTGAAAAATATTAGCATAGTTACTTGGGGGAAAAAATAGAGATAATTCTATGAGCCAAAGATAGTCATCATTAACATTTTGAAGAGTTATCTTCCAGAATATTTTCCCCCTCTGTGTTACATATAGACATATGCACCTTCTTTTACAAAATCAAAATATTATGATACTGATTTATAATATTTTTTTCAATTCTCAATATATTGTGAGCATCATTTCACATCAGATATATTTCTGCAATTGTTAATGGCTTTAAAACCCCTTTGTGTATATTTGTCCAACTAAATGTCATGCATTTAGATTACTTACATTTTGTTCCTCTGATTTTCATTGCAGTGAGGCTTAGGAGGGCAAATTTCCCTAGAGTCTTTGTTTCATCTTTGAGATGACAGTTTGCATTCTCTTTCCAGTTGGAAAATAAGTCTAAATTCCTTGTACTACCTCAAATTATAATTCAGATTCCCTCTGCTGAAAGCATTAGTCACTCAGTCATGTCTGACTCTTTGAAGCCCCATGGACTGTAGCCCATCAGACTCCTCTATCCATGGAATTCTCCAGGCAAGAATACTGGAGTGGGTTCCCATTCCCTTCTCCAGGGAATCTTCCCAACCCAGGGACTGAATTGAAATCTCCCACATTGCAGGCAGATTCTTTACCGTCTGAGCCACCAGGGAAGCCCAAATTCCCTCTGGCAAAAAGCCTTTTTTTTTTTTCTCTTTCTGTGTTCCAGGGAGGTGTGGCCAGAAAGAGATGTGTTTGGTGCTCAGGACATCTCCCTAGAGGAGGAGATCCAGCTACTGAAGCAAATCCTCTGTGCCCCGCTTCCCCGTGAGTCTCCATTTCCTTCTCATCACTCCTTCGCATCCTTCTCTAGCGCCAACGTCACAGATACCCGGTAATCCTCACTCTTTCTGTAGGCCAGCAGGGGCTGGAGGAACAAGGGGCAGAGGAAGAAGACGAAGAAGAGGAGGAGGAGGAAGAGTTAGAAGTGGTCCAGGTGTCGGAGAGAGAATTTAACTTTCTAGACTACCTGAAACGGTGCGCGCCCAGAGGATGGACTTGGTGTCAGGGTGGAGACCGGGGTATCTTTCTCAGGCCTTCATCCTCTCGCTCCTTGGCTCCGTGCAGCTTCGCAAACTCAACCGTCCTCCGAGCCTACCTGCTGCTGCTGCGGAGCTACAAGCAGAACAGCGCCCACACCAACCACTGTGTGGTCAAGATGCTGCACCGGCTGGCCCACGATCTCAAAATGGAAGCCCTGCTTTTCCAGCTTTCCCTCTTCTACGTCTTCAATCGTCTGCTCAACGACCCTGCTGCCGAGGCCTACAAAGTGAGGAAATACCAAAGGATGGGGGTCTGGAGGCCTAGGGAAGTCCTGGGGTAAAAGGTTGAGAGGTAAAGTGCCCTGAGGGGTGTCAGGGCTGAGCCATGAGAGAATGGTGAAGACGGTAGGCAGGCAGGTTGAGGGAGTTGCGTGGGGAAGGATAGAAGAGGCCGAGCGAGGAGCGCCAGCTGGGAACAGGTCTAGAGACGATACCTAGAGGCCCGTGTTTATGTACGTGTGGCCACGGGCCTAACAGCAGCCTCCCTCTCCCACAGGAGCTGGTGACTTTTGCCAAGTATATCCTGGGCAAGTTCTTTGCTTTGGCTGCTGTCAACCAGAAAGCCTTTGTGGAGCTGCTGTTCTGGAAGAACACTGCTGTGGTTCGAGAGATGACTGAGGGCTACGGCACCCTGGATGGAGGGTGAGCTTGAGGACAGCATGGTGGGCCTGGTGGGGAGTGGTGGGGGGTGGCCCAGTACAGTGTGCCAGAGCTGGAGGGCCTGGTGGGTCCGGTGGCGTCACCTTTCTTTCCCTTTCCCAGGCGAGAAAACGAGCCCTGAAGGTGATGTGTGTTAGCTAATTTCGCCCAAGAGAGAAACTGGGATCGAGCCTAAGTGTCCTGTCTACTCTAGTTTCCTTCTCCTTCGCCAGCGTTCGGGGGGCGCTCAGAGTCGGGGGCCCACAGAGACTCTGTATGTGCCTTATACCAAGAAGTGCTGGGAAGCCGTAGGGGAGCACAGAAACGCCTGTCCTCGCTCTCTGAGGAGCTCGGCTCCTCTCCTTTCACTCTTCTCTCTCCTCAGCCCCTGCAGCGTCAGGTTCCAGGGGCCCAACCTGGAAACTCTTAGTTTGATTTTGGGATTCTTAAATAGAAGGAGAGTAAAAGGAAGGAGACACAGCTTAGGCCTCTGCTGGCTGGCTGCTCTGAGGCACCGGGGTCGCCCTGTTCCTGTTAGAAGAGAAGGCCCTTGGTCTCCTCTTTCAGACCCAGCAGCCTCCCCAGTCCCCTTCTTTCCCCACTCAGATCTTCTAGCCGCAGACTCCCTGGATGGAGCCCAGAGGAGGAGGCCCAGCTTCGGGAACTGTACCTTGCCCATAAGGATGTGGAAGGTATGAGGCCTTGAGGCCTGGAGAGCTTGTGGGAGGAAGGCAGCCAGGGCCCCGGGACCCCCCTTCCCAGCGTCACCCCTCCTCCGCCTCAGGTCAGGATGTGGTGGACACCATCTTGGCACACCTGAAAACTGCTCCTCGGACACGCAGGCAGGTCGTCCATCATCTGGTGCGGCTGGGACTGGCTGACAGCGTCAAGGACTTCCAGAGGTAGTGGCACAGGCTCTGGAGGGAACTGATTTGGGGAATCCACCACGCAGCCCCTGAGCGCCCACTTCCGCTGACACCTCCCTAAATAGGAAAGGAACCCAGATTGTGCTGTGGACAGAGGATCAGGAGCTGGAGCTGCAGCGGCTTTTTGAGGAGTTTCAGGACTCGGATGGTGAGTGAGGGGGAAGCTCAGGGAGCCTCTGAGAGGAGAGCCACGCTGTCCGTTTCTTTTCCTGCTGCTTCCTCTTCCCAAGGAAGGCTTTTTCTCTTCTTTCTGTCCACCTGCTCTATTTGTGGTGTCGCGTTTGTTTGTTTTTAAAGATATTTTTTCTTTTTTTAATTATATAAGTTACAGGTGTACAATTCACTATAGTATGATTCACTATAGTCAGTAATTCTTAAATTTTTTGCTCCATTTCTCATTGTTAAAAAATACTGGTTATACTCCCCATGTGGTACAATATGTCCCTGTAGCTTGTTTGATAGCTAAGCTTGCAACTCTTAATCCCCTACCCCCGTATGGCCCCTCCCCCTTTCCCACTGGTAAACTCTATATCTGTGAGTCTGCTTCTTTTTTGTTATATTCATTCGTTGTTTTTTTTTAGAATCCACATATAAGTGATATCATAAAATGTTTCTCTGTCTTAATTATTTCACTTAGCATAATGCCCTCCAAGTCCATCCATATTGCCACAAATGGCTAAAGGTCATTCTTTTTTTATGGATGAGTAGTATTCCTGTATATATGTATATTATTATTATTGTTTAGTTACTAATTTGTACCTGACTCTTTGCAACTCTGTGGACTGTTGCCTGCCAGGCTCTTCTGTCCATGGGATTTCCCAGGCAAGAATACTTGAGTGGGTTGCCATTTCCTTCTCCAGGGGATCTTCCCTACCCAGGGATTGAACTCACATCTCCTGCGTGACAGGCAGATTCTTTACTGTCTGAGCCACCTGGGAAGCCTTGTGTGTGTATTACATCTTGTTTATTCATTCGTCTGTTTATGGACACTTTGGTTGCTTTTATACCTTGGCAATTGTAAATAATTCTGCCAAGAACATTGGAGTATGTGTATCTTCGAATTAGTGGGGTTTTTTTTTTAATTTTTAATTTTTTTCCATCTCAGGTGTACATGAGTTCCCAATCTTGAACCCTCCCCCCACCTCCTACCCCACATCAACTCTCTGGATCATCCCTGTGCACCAGTCCCAAGCATCCTGTATCCTGTATTGAGTATAGACTGACGATTCGTTTCTTACATGATAGTATACATGTTTCAGTACCATTCTCCCAAATCTTCCCACCTTCTCCCTCTCCCTCAAAGTCCAAAAGTCCATTCTATACATCTGTGTCAATTGTGTTTTTATTTTTTGCGGATATATACTCAAGAGTGGAATTGCTGGGTTATATGATAATTCTATTTGTAGTTTCTTGAAAGACCTCCATACTGTTTTTTTTGTGTGGTGTCTTTTTGAGTATCTTGAGTTATCCCCTTTCCAAAGACTGTTCTCCGTCTCCTTTACTAGTCCCTTTCCTTGTTGCTCTTGGCTATTCACACTTTCTCTCCCTATAGATGTCCTGGGTAATATCATGAAGAACATTACAGCCAAACGCTCACGGGCCCGAATAGTGGAGAAACTGCTGTCTCTGGGGCTGGTGGCTGAGCGGCGGGAGCTATACAAGAAACGCCGGAAGAAACTGGCACCCTCGAGCTTGGTAACAGTCTTACCCTGGCTCTGCCAGCTGGGCATGTCTCCCTCCCACCCCTCTCCCATGCAGTGCTCCTTAGAAGTAGCCCACCCAGATTCTTCCTGCCTCAGGCTCTTCTGAATAGGTCCCCCCCAGCTGGGTAATCAGGACCCAGAGGACTCCACACAGTTGCTTATCTTGTCTCCTTTGGTCCATTTCTCACCCCAATGAATTGTAGCCTAATGAAGAAGAATCCTTGCACGATTTTTGCCAGGAAGATCTAGAAGGAGAAGAAGAAGAAGAAAACGTGTCAGAGAAAGAGAATGAAGAGGACGAAGAGAAAGAAGAAGGCTCAGAAGCAGAGCAAGCCCAGGGTGGCTCCGTCCTTTCAGCTGAATACCTTGGGCAAAGTCTGCACCAGGAAGGTGAGGGCTTGGTTGGGAAAGATGTCTCAGATGGCGGGGTTGGTTGTATGGACCAGTTGTGAGTTTCCCACATTCCCTCAGGCTTCTCTACTCCCCTCCTCTGGCTCCAGAACTGCCTCATCAGAGCAGCAGATGATCGGGAAGAGGCCGGTGAGTGAATAAGTGACGGATTCGGGAGGACTGGGATCTGGAGACTGCTGGGGACCTGCCATGGGCTCTTTCTTCACATCCTCACCATGTGACCGGGTCCTCTCCTAGGCTGCTCCCAGGCAGTTCCGTTGGTGCCACTGACAGAAGAAAATGAAGACGCAATGGAAGATGAACAGTTTCAACAGCTGTTGCGAAAGCTAGGGGTTCGGCCTCCTGCCTCTGGACAGGTAAATACACCAGTTACGGCATCAGCCAAGCATGTTGTTGCCTCTTTAAGATACATTTTCTCCTCACTCCCTGTCATCTCTGACCATGACTCCTGCAGCAGCTGTCCTGCTAATCTTCTCCTCGCCTATCTTCTCTTCTCCTAAGTCCATCTTCCACACTGCTTCCAAGTTATCTTTCTAAAATATAGTTTTGATTATATCACTCCCCTGATCAGAGCACTTGGTGTTCCCCACTGTTTGCAAGACAGAGTCCACAGCCTCTGAGTGATGTATCTGGCCTTGGCCAAGCTTTGCAGCCTCACAGTCATGCCACCCAACACCTGCCTCACACTGTAGTCATCTTGAGCTCTTTCCATCCTCCAAACAGACTTTTTCATACCTGTAAACAGTCAGTCATGCCAGTTCCCCCTACTGGAACCTTCCAACCACATACACAGGTGGCCAATCACCCATCTTCCTGATGAACAGTCCACCCGACGTTCAAGAGTTTTAGTTCAGCTGTCACTTCCTCAGGAAAGCAGTCTCTTTCACTCCTTCAACCACACTCCCTACCAAAATTCACCAGATACTCAAGTCTCTAATATAAAACGGCGTCATATTTGTGTATAATCTTTGCATATAGTCTCTATAGATTACTTGTCATAACTAATACAATATAAATGCTATGTACATAGTTGTCAGTATGCAGCAAATTAAGTTTTGGTTTTGGACCTTTCTGGAATTTTTCATTTCTTTCCCCAGTGTTTTTGATCTGTAGTTGGTTGAATCCATGGGTATGAAACCCGCAGATACAAAGGGCCAACTGTAATCATTTTGGTGGCTGTGATTTGTTTGTTCCCTTAGTATAGCCCCAGTCCTGTGGTGTTACAGTACATTGTTATAGTACAGTGGTTCTCTATCCTGTTTGATTGTGAGATCCTTGAAAGCATGGATCATATCTGACTCACTTTTAGATCCCCAGAAATCCATTCATTTACTTAAGTAATTAACAACTATATTCTCTGGCCCTGTGCTAGACACTGGGCATAGATTGGATTAATAAGCAATGAGAGTTCACAACCCTTGTGGCGCTTCACCAATGTAGGCTCATATGTATTCAGAGAGTAATATCAAAATCTGGTGAACTAGAGGCTTCTCCTTTCCCATTGCTCCCGCTTTCAACTCCTTTGCCCCTGTAGGAAACCTTCTGGCGAATTCCAGCCAAACTGAGTCCCACCCAGCTCCGGAGGATGGCAGCTTCCTTGAGCCAAGCAGAAGAGGAGGAAAAGGTTCAGTTAGGATTCGAATCTAAGGTCCCTGGGGAGCCAGGCCTAGAGGAGGAGCACCAACAGGAAGAGGAGCATCAACAAGAGGAGGAGCACCAAAAGGAGCACCGAGCACATGCCCTGAGGACCCTCCTGTTAACCCGGAAAAAGAAAGCAGGCCTGGTGTCGCCAGAGGGTAATACCAGGACCACTTGTCTGTTGTATACTTACTACGTGCTGGCCATATTGATCAAGAGGGTCTACAAGACTTCTGAGACTACAAGAACCTAGTTCCCTAATTTCATGCCACTTGTGGTTGTTTCAGAGGAAGGGACCAATGGTGGGAAAGAGCAGCTGATAATGGCACCCAAGAAGCGACAGCTGCTGGACAGCGATGAGGAGCAGGAAGAAGATAAAGGTGGGAGCAGAAGTGGGGAGTCTGGTCGGGACCTGCTTTTTTTCCTAACCTCTAGCACTCTTCTCTCCAGTCCAGAAGATAAATGCTACCATCCTCCTTCTCCATAACATACTTAGATCTCCTCTCTCTTCTCATCCCTGTCATTCCCATAGCACCAGAGTTGGCAGTTCCAGGAATCCGGAAGAAGAAACGGTTTCAGATTGAGGATAATGATGAGAGTGACTGAAGATGCAGATGCCCAGGGCAGAGATAAACCGCATTTTCAGGTGGTGAATTCGAATCCGAGTTTGGAGGGGCATACAAGACCTGGAAACTCCTTACTGGACAGCAGCCATGGAGCCCCCGACTTCCCCATGGATTTAGAGTCCAAGAAATCCAGGCAACAGTGTTGGCCTCCTGTTACTTCTTCCTTCTCCCAGTTTTATCAGTGTGCCTCAGTAGCTCTCTGGAGACTTATTCCTCTTCTTTGGTTTTAATAGCACTCCCTGGCAAAGGAGAGGTGTGAATGAAATATAGAAGGCATCTTGGACCCCGCTTAGTGGTCTGTTGTTTTCGCTTTCTACTGGAGGTGGGTCCCAGCCCTAGATGAGGAGTCTTGTAACATGATGAGTGTGGGTGTTGCAGCATTTTAAAAAGGCTCCCATTCTCATATTCTTCCCTGTGATTACCTTCGAAACGCCAGATTGAGCCCAGTTCCTGCCACTGAAGTAAGGCTGAGATGCAGTATTCTTCAGATGATGAATATGTTTGGTTGGTGTTTGGCATCGAATTAAACATGTAAAATTTAAAGTTGCCAATGTTGATCTGACTTACCAATCTAAATACCCCAACCCCTCCACCTGCATCTTTGTGAAAGAACTTTTAACTGTTAAGTTTAAAAGAAACCATCAGCCTTCCCTTTTCTCTTGCTTTCCCTACAAAAGACACAAAAACATTCTTACCTCTTAGACAAAGATCCTTTGTCTAGGATAAATCTTTAGGGTTAAAAGAATATGCCTCAGAACAGGCACATGAAAAAACGCTCAATGTCATTAATCATCAGAGAAGTGCAAATTGAAACCACAGTGAGATATCACCTGATACCTGTCAGAGTGGCTGTCATCAAGAAGACCATGGATAATAAATGTTAGTGAGGATATAGAGAAAAAGGAACCCTTGTACACTGTTGATAGGAACATACTGTGCTGCGACCCCTTAGACGTCAGCCCACCAGGCTCCCCCGCCTCTGGGATTCTTCAGGCAAGAACACTGGAGTGGGTTGCAGGGCTGGCACAACTCAAATGAACTTTTCTGTCAACCCCATAAATTGATGTAGCCACTGTGGAAAACAGTATGGAGGGTCCTAAAAAAACCCTAAAAATAGAACTGCCATATGACCAAGCAATTCCACTCCTGGGTAGATATCTGAAAAATATGGGAACACTAATTCACAAAGATATATGCACTACAGTGTTCATAATTATTTACCATAGCCAAAATATAGAAGTAACCTAAGTGTCCATCAACAGAAAAATGATTAAAGAAGATGTGGCAAATATGTGATGGAATATTACTTGGCCATAAAAAGGCATGAAATTCTGCCGTTTGCAGTAATATGAAGGGACTGGAAGGGTGTTATACTTAATGAAATAGGTCAGACAAAAACCATATCACATGTATATGGAATCTGAAAAATACAGTAAACGTGAATATATAAGTTTTTTTTAAAAAAAAAAACAGACTCAGTCTATAGCGAACAAACGAGTTTCTGTTTGGGAAACCAGTTCAGTTCAGTTGCTCAGTCGTGTCCGACTCTTTATGACCCCATGAATTGCAACACACCAGGCCTCCCTGTCCATCACCAACTCCCAGAGTTCACTCAAACTCATGTCCATCAAGTTGGTGATGCCATCTAGCCATTTCATCCTCGGTCGTCCCCTTTTCCTCCCGCCCCCAATCCCTCCCTGCATTAGAGTCTTCCAATGAATCAACTCTTTCGCATGAGATGGCCAAAGTACTATAGTAAACAGAAGTGGGAGGGGCGATTTACAAGTAGAGAGTTAAGAGGTACAAACTGCTATGTATAAAGTAAGCCACGAGGATAACGGAATATAGGCAGTAATTTTATAATAACTAAATGGAGAATAACCTTCAGAATTGTGAATTGCTATGTCATTATATATTGTATATCAGCTATACCTCGAATTATTAAAAAGAAGCATCAGAGGACTTCCCTTGTGGCCCAGTGGTTAAGAATCCACCTTGAAACTTGGGGAACACAGGTTCAGTCCCTGGTCAGGGAACTAATATCCCTCAGGCCACTGAGCAGCTAAGCCTGAGCACCATAACTAGAGGATTCTTGCACCACAACAAAAGGTCTCACATGCTGCAACTAAGACCCTACACAGCCAAACTTATTTTTTTAATGCATCAGGAAGAAGCAGGAGACACAAAGGGAGGAAAAGTCTGTCGGCATGGGGCATAGGGAAAGACACTGGGCAAGAAAGATGAGTAAACATTGCAAACGTCACATCCTTCCCTTTCCTTGGAAACCATTAGCTTTCTGGCCCTCTTCTGTTTCCAGCTGAGGTAGAGTAGAAGTGAGATTCGAGAAATAACTGTTCAGATTAGGGAGAGGCCTAGGTAAACAATTCCCTGGTGGCTCAGCATCTGTCTACAATGCAGGAGACCAGGGTTTGATCCCTGACGGGAAGATTCCCTGGAGAAGGAAATGGCAACCCACTCCAGTACTCTTGCCTAGAAAATCCCATGGACAGAGGAGCCTGGTGTCCATAGGGTGGCAAAGAGTCAGACATGACTGAGTGACTTTCACTTCACATGCTTCCACTTTGACCATGCCTACTGANAAGGAAATGGCAACCCACTCCAGTACTCTTGCCTAGAAAATCCCATGGACAGAGGAGCCTGGTGTCCATAGGGTGGCAAAGAGTCAGACATGACTGAGTGACTTTCACTTCACATGCTTCCACTTTGACCATGCCTACTGATCTTCACCCGTGCAAAATTAAGCATAAAGTAGTCCTTAATTCTAACAATCTGGTGATCTAGAAAGAACAAGTTGGTTCTTCCTATTGCATTTTCAACTTCTCTGACTCTATAGGAGAACTTCCTGTGGAGTCCACAGATGCTGAACCCTGAGTATTTTACATGCTTCTTTGAGTCACTCAGAGGAGGAAGAAAGCTTCAGCCAGTGTGGAACCCGAAGTCTTTAGGGCAAGGCCCAAGGGCCCTCCTGTTAGCCAGCAAAAGGAGAGCAGGTCTGGGGTCCCAAGGGGATAATAGCAAGACCTCTACTGATTACTTAGGTCCCAGCCATGCTGGTCTAGGGGGCTGGTGAAGTTACTTTGATGGGAGACCAGGCTGACAGGGATTGGCAACTGAAATTAGCACCCAAGATTTTTAGGACAGTGGAAGTATTCTGTATGATACTATAAAGTTTTATGACATATATTTGGTATGATAGAACTGTGCAAATGCAAAGAAATGAACCCTAATGTAAACTATGGACCTAGGTAATAATAATAATACATAACATTTTAAATAATATAACAATCAAATGTAACTAAGGTACCACAACAGTAGAAGATGTTAAAAACAGGGAAACTTGGGAGCTAGGGAAGAAGGAATATTTGGAAATTCTGTAGTTCTTGCTCAATTTTTCTACTAAAATAATAAACTTTTTTTTACTCAATTTCTTGAACCATTTTATTTTATGTTACCACGTTATGTGACGTGCAGGATCTTAGTTCCCCAACTAGGGATTGAACCCTTGCTCCCTTCAGTGGAAGTCTGGACAGCCAGAGAATTCCCAAAAATGAACTGTTAATTAAAACAACATAAAACCCCATCATTCAAGGAGTTATAGCTAATGGGAACTGATGAGGAACAAGTAGCAGATGAGGACAGGAGCATAGGTAGCGAGTCTGATTGGAGGGACCAGACTTTGTCTTCACCCCTCTATTATTCCTCTCCTCAGTCCTGGAGACAAATGAACCACCACTCTCCATCCCCTACACATTTACACATTCTCTCTCCCCTGTCATTCCCAGGACACCAGAGTTGGAAATGCAAGCAATTTCAAAGAAAAGTAATTGTCATATTGAGGATGACCTGATCGTGGTACTGGAGGTACAGTCATGGATGGGGAACTCAAGTCAGAAACGGGAGAATTTGGCAGGATCCAAAGACCTAACTGAGCTGTACAGAAGCAGTAGATTCTTGAGGTTCCCTGTGGATTTAGGGTCCAAGAATTTCAGGCAACAGTGTTGGATATCTCTACATCTGGTTCTCCCAGTTTTAGGAATGTGTCCTTGTAGCTCCCTGAAGACTTACTTCTCTTATTCTAGGGATTGATTTCTTCTTGCTTATTAGGGGGCCCTCCTGGGACTGAGAGGAGTTAATAAGATAGGAGGAGGGACCTGGGATCCCTTCATCGATCTGTTCCCTTTAGCTGTGTGCCATGGTGGGTTATGGAACCAGAGAGAAACCTTGATGCCATGATCACACATGGGCTTTGTACCAGTTTTAGGAGGCACCATATGCCATCGTTCCTTACTGTTCAGACTGCGGTTTCTCTCCTAGACCCCTGGTTGAGAAATGAAGCCCGATTCCTTACATTTTGATATTGGCTTAGAAAGGGGTAGTAAGATAATAGACATGTTTAATTAAGGAACTGCACTGGAATTAATGTATAAACTGAGAAGTTGATCTTATTTGGTCTGACTTGCTGGTGGATTCAGAGAAGGCAATGGCACCCCACTCCAGTACTCTTGCCTGGAAAATCCCATGGATAGAGGAGCCTGGTGGGCTGCAGTCCATGGGGTCGCTAAGAGTCAGACACGACTGAGCGACTTCACTTTCACTTTTCACTTTCATGCATTGGAGAAGGAAATGGCAACCCACTCCAGTGTTCTTGCCTGGAGAATCCCAGGGACGGCGGAGCCTGGTGGGTTGCCGTTTATGGGGTCGCACAGAGTTGGACATGACTGAAGTGATTTAGCAGCAGCAGCAGCAGCAGCTGGTGGATTCTATTGCTCTATTTTTCTACCTATTAAGTCCATTGAATAAGAAGTATTTGGGGGCAAACTTACAGTTGTCAAAAGGGAAACTGTAAGACAGGAGTGGATAAATTAGGAGTTTAGGATTAACAGATACACACTACTCTATGTAAAATAGATAAACAAGTACCTACTGTATAGCAGAGAGAACTGTATTCAATATCTTGTAATAACCAATAATGGAAAGGAATCTGAAGAATATATGTATAATTCAGATATATATATACATATGTATATATGTATAATTCAGATATATATATATATATCTGAATCACTTTTCCATACACCTGAAACTAACACAACATTTTAAATCAACTATACTTCAATTAGAAAATAAAAAATAAAAGAACTATTTTGGTGTCTCCAAACCAGAAATCACTGGCATCGCTGCCTTTCACCTCCCTCTTCCCCAGAAGACACAGAGGAAATTTTCCTGATCTAAGTTTAGGTCTAGAGAAATCCTAAGGTGAGAGGGATATGGGGCAGTATCCACGGAGGGAGAAACTTGATTTCAGCTTCGGGGCAAAGGTAAGGGCAAAGCCTGAACTAAGAAGAGGCAGATAAATATTTGTGAAGGTTGTGTCCTTCACTGTTTTCAGTGAGGTCAACTGAGGTTTTCAGAGGGGTCAACTGTTTTGACTGAGATAAAGAGAAGGTTAGATCTAGAAAGTGTTCATTCAGATCAAGAGAGGCACGGAGGCAAAGGACGTGTTCAGATCATCTCATTCCTCTGGCTTCTTTTTTTTCCAGGAGCAGGTAAATATCTCCCACAGCCCATGAGTTCTGACGTCCCGGGCGACTGAAGTTTCCAAGGGCTGAGGCACTTCCGATGTCTGGCCAGTCCTGGAGTCTCTTCATCCCGAGCCTTTGGCCACTTCCCAGTCTGAGCACTGCTTCTTTCCGGCAGGGCTGTTCTGCTGACCCACCGTGATGCAGGCCGTGCTGCTCCTTTGCTGTGTCTTGCTGTCCCCAGTGGCTGCCTTCCCAAGAAATGCCCAGGAAGGGGTCCTGACCTTCCAGCCATCCATCTCAGAAACTGAGCCTCCTTTGAACCTGCTCTCCAACCAGATCCTTCTACCAGACCCTAAAACTTGCCAAGATCTCTTGCATATGGCCCCCTCCTTAGCCCCTCTGCCTGAGTACCTATCCACCTTAGCTCTGGAGGTGGTCTTGGAAGAGATTGGTTGCACAACTGAGGCTCACATTCTACAGCTTCAGCTTATTAAGATAGGAGGAAAAGACACCACTGAAACCCTCATCCGTGAGAGCAAAAAGCATAATGAAGGAGAAGGGATTGGCCAAGTTAAGGTCATTCTGAAGGATCTGGGAGGATTCCCAGCGGAGCTTAGGCGGGTGCAGCGCTCAGTTACCCTTTCGGAGGCATGTAAGCAGGAAAATAGGTGGGTGCTCTATGAGACAGCAAAAACTATAGCTGAATTTGCTGAGAAGCTCCCTAACACTGAGCTGGTAACAGAGTTTAAGGCTGCTGCCATTGATGTCACCCAGAAGTGCACGGATGAGTCCTGGGAGCATTTGCAAGCAGTAAGCAACCGGCTAGTGAACAGCCCTGAGATGAAAGACTTCACAATGCCTATCCAAGATCAGCTGTACTTTATCAAGCGTTCTACAACCATTCTGATATACATTCTAGTGGGATTCATAAAGACGCAAGTCCAGAATATTTTTGGATAGGGAAGGCCTCCAAAGCACCCTATTTCCTTTCTCAAATGTCTCTGATAGGATCATGTACAAGGACTGGGCAAAACAGGTAGTTAGAAATGTTGAGACAGCTTAGGATAGAAGTATCTATTCATTAGATCCTCATGCTAAAAGCCATGTGACCAGAGTCAGCTTTGCCCTTTCTCTTAATAAGTCCTAGTCTCTATTTTTTTCCCCCAATTTCTCTTTGTCAGGTACTGGGGATGTATTACGTACTAGACATGAAGGATATTGTAATCTTTCCTCATGTATCTACCTTTTACTTTCTAATTCCCAACTGGGTACTGTAACTTGTGTTCATTTTTAAACTGAAAAGAGAAATTAAATGTTGCTTCTAGATCAGAATCACAGTTATTCGATCTCTTTTAACTCTGGGTCTCCACAGCTTTTATTTTTGGTGTTGCATCACACAGGATCTTGTTTTTCTGACTTAACCACTGGACCACCAGGGAATTCCCTCCATAGCTTCTTTTGTGAGCTGGAGGTAGAATGTGACAGGACCCATAGGAAGTGCCAATGTGTTTTGAGACTGAGTATGTAACAGAGTGATAAGGTTTGACCAGTCAATACAAATGGGCAAATATTTGTAAAGGGCATGTCCCTTGCTGATTGTTGGGGAAAGCAACCAACTTTCCTCCTCATGGGATAGAGAACTGGGCAGAGTGAGTTTAGACCTACCAGAGCAGTTTCACGTCTCGGTGACTGGATTGTGCGTTAGTTTGGGGCTCTATACCTTTATGGAACGGGCTCACATGAAGCAGAAAAAGCCCCTGGTAATCTGGATGGGGAGACCAAGAAGGGAAACTGAGTCCCATTCCCTACTCCCTGGCCCCAAACTGAAAAGGAAGGGAGACTGGGAGTTGATGGGGAAGATGTCTTCCAACTGAACCCTGGGCTCCTTCAGACCACAGCCCAGAGGAAACGGTGTGAAGCTTGTCTTCCAGTCTAGCGAGGTCTGATCTGGCTAAGCCTTGTGAGACCCATCGTGACCTGCTCCTTGAGTGCCTCCCGTTTTACCCTGTGGTTCTCACTTCATGTGGAGCCCAGAAAACACCCTGGTATCTTTTCCCTCATCTCTGGGGATCCAGCCACCCTCTGGAGACTCCTAGTTCTGCTAGGCTCTGCTGCCAAGAATGTCCCTGGAGCAAGCTGATCACCAGGCTGATCCTTAGCCCCTGCAGCTTCATCTTTATAACCTGGACGACATGAAAGCCAAGTAAGTTTTTTTCAACCAAAAACAAGGTGCCAGATGGACAGTAGCTCAGGGAGGGGCCTCCCACGGAGTGCTCTGGTCTCTCCACTGCAGTTATTAGGCAGGGTTCAGCATTATCCAGGAGGGAAAGATGTGCCTTCTCTACTCTAGAAAGTTAGTATGAGGAAGACCAGCATATGTACAATGTAGTCCAGCTGTCGCCAAGAGTGGGAATCCACAAAGTCAAACATAGCTTTATGCTCTGCTGCTCAGAACTACAACAGACCCAAAGAGTGAGGCTGAGATGGGGCCGTAGACCTGGGGCCATAGATCATGCCCAGGTTGTTGGGGGACCAGGGGCTATTGGTGAGCTCTGTGCTTAAATCTTCAGTGAAATCTGGGATTCAGTAGCTGATCTAGTATTACTATGAAAAAGAGGTAAATACCCCTCTATTGGAGACTAGGGAAGAGGGCTTGCGAGGCAGCACAGATGTGAATCACCCAGAGGTGACAAACGACAATCAAGGCCTCAGAGGACAAGACTGCTGAAGAAGTGATCTCAACTCCTACTCATCTGGGGGCTTATTCAAGGGCCATGACTTAGATACTTTTCCTAGTAACCTTATGCTTCACATAAATAAAGAGGTTATGCACAGAAGGAATTAAACTGAATTTAAAATCGTCACTGACTCCCTTATCCTAATCCTCAGATATGGAATGGAATAATTCAACTCTGATTATGTTAGTCTATCAGTATTCATGCTAAGTAAAGAGAATTCTGTTACCTCAAACAAACAAAGTTTTTCTTTTCACCATAAAATCATATGACTCCTTAAGACATATACATGTTTGCTTTATTCTTTCAGACTCTGGGTACTGCAATAAATTGAGATTTCCCAACGATCAAATGGCCCCAAGAGCAAGAATGCTGCCAGGCCAGCAAATCTTTCATCAATGTGTTAATCCACACATTGAAAATGAGAGGTGACATAAATCTTACCAGTCCTTGTTGAAATTTCAGATAGTTGGGATCAGGATGATCCATCTGATTAAGGGAAGGAAGAGGAACTGAGGGGTGTATTAAAATGCAATGTTAGGGGTTTTATAACTTCTTCCACAATTTCCAGACCACCGCTATCCAACAGAAATTTGAGGGAAGATGGAAGTATTCTCTATCTGTGCTGTCTAATATGGTGGACACCAGCTCCATGTGTCTACTGGGTGCTTGAAATGTGGGTGGTATAACTGAGAAACTGAATTTTCTTTCCATTTTCTGAATTTTCTTAAATTCTTATTCATAGTTTTTATTCTTGGTATTACATGATAATGTCTCTAAGTGTTATTAACTGAATCATTTATAACAAAATTCATAGATTGAAGCCCTAACAAACAATGTGACTGTATTTGCTCAGGGGGTCTTTAAGGAGAGGGCAGAGGGCCATTAACCATTAAGGTTAAATGAGATTATAAGAATGGGACTGTAATCCAATGGGACTGGTATCATAAGAAGTGGAAGAGACACCAAAAATGCTTATACACAGAGGAAAGGCCATGGGTGGGAACACCAAGACAGCAGCCATCTGCAAGCTAAGGAGCGAGGTTTCAGAATTAACCAAACCTGCCAACATCTTGACCTTGGACTTTTAGCCTCCAGATCGTGAGAAATAAATTCCTTTTGTTTAAATCATCCTGTCTATGGTATTTTGTTATGGCGGCCCTGGCACACTAATATATTAAGTATGGGTCTTTTTTCACCTATTTTCTGGTATCCTGTGAGTCTATTCAATTTGGAAAAAAAATTGTCCTCTTCATTATAAAAAAGGAACTTAAAACGAAAGAAAATAATTTTCTTGCTTCCTCTTTTTTTAGTTTACTTTTTCTTTTTTTAAGCCATGCTACACAGCTTGTGGGATTTTAATTCCCTGACCAGGAATTGAACCTGAGCCCGTAGTAAAGTACCAAGTCTTAACCATTGGACTACCAAGAAATTCCCAGTTTAGTTGTTTTTTTTTTTTTAATTGTGGTAAAAAAAAAAACACCCCAAAACCACATATCATAAAATTTGCCATCTTAACCATTTCTAGTGTACAGTTCAATAGCTGGCCTGTAACTATGAACTGTGTTCACATTTCTATGTGGTCCATCTCCAGAACTTTCTCATCTTGCAAAACAGAAAATCTACCCATTAAACATTAACTCTCCATTTCCTCCTCCCCTCAGCCTCCAGCCACCACCCTTATATAGAAACCATCCAAAGTTTCTGTAACTTTGACTCCTCTAGATCTCTCCCTGGTCATTGCTGTTTGTCACCTCTGATTGAGATTCCTGTGGCAGCTGTCCTGCTTGTTTTCCTCTCTTCTATCTCCCCTTCTCCTAAGTCCATCTTTCACATTCCCTCTTGAGTGATCTGGGCTTCTCAAGTGGCTCAGTGGTAAAGAATCTTCCTGCAATGCAGGAGCCCCAGGGTTCAATCCCTGGGTCGAGAATATACCTGGAGAAGGGAATGGAAGCCCACTCCAATATTCTTGCCTAGGAAATCCCATGGACAGAGAAGCCGGGTGGGTTACAGTCCAGGGGATGGCAAAGAGTCAGACATGACTGAGTACCCATGCACATTTGAGTTATCTTTCTAAAACATAGGTTTGATCCTTTCACTTCCCTGTCTAGAGCACTTGATATTTCCCCCACTGCTTTTAGGACAGAGTCCAGAGCCTCTGAGTGTGTCTGGCAGCCTTCGGACCATGCCACCCCCACACCTACTTTATACTGAAGTTATCTTCATCTTGGACTACTTTTCATTCTTCAAAAGCAGGCTTTTTCTCTCAATGCTTTGTCATGTCCTCTACCTGCCCTCCAAATTAAACTTCTGCCTTCAAGACAGCTCAGGGACTTCCCTGGGTTCAGTAGTAAAGAATCCACCTGCCAATGCAGGAGACTCAAGAGACGTGGGTTTGATCCCTGATTGGGAAGATCCCCTGGAGTAGGAACTGGCAACCTACTCCAGTATTTTTGTCTNTTTTTTTTTTTTAATTGTGGTAAAAAAAAAAACACCCCAAAACCACATATCATAAAATTTGCCATCTTAACCATTTCTAGTGTACAGTTCAATAGCTGGCCTGTAACTATGAACTGTGTTCACATTTCTATGTGGTCCATCTCCAGAACTTTCTCATCTTGCAAAACAGAAAATCTACCCATTAAACATTAACTCTCCATTTCCTCCTCCCCTCAGCCTCCAGCCACCACCCTTATATAGAAACCATCCAAAGTTTCTGTAACTTTGACTCCTCTAGATCTCTCCCTGGTCATTGCTGTTTGTCACCTCTGATTGAGATTCCTGTGGCAGCTGTCCTGCTTGTTTTCCTCTCTTCTATCTCCCCTTCTCCTAAGTCCATCTTTCACATTCCCTCTTGAGTGATCTGGGCTTCTCAAGTGGCTCAGTGGTAAAGAATCTTCCTGCAATGCAGGAGCCCCAGGGTTCAATCCCTGGGTCGAGAATATACCTGGAGAAGGGAATGGAAGCCCACTCCAATATTCTTGCCTAGGAAATCCCATGGACAGAGAAGCCGGGTGGGTTACAGTCCAGGGGATGGCAAAGAGTCAGACATGACTGAGTACCCATGCACATTTGAGTTATCTTTCTAAAACATAGGTTTGATCCTTTCACTTCCCTGTCTAGAGCACTTGATATTTCCCCCACTGCTTTTAGGACAGAGTCCAGAGCCTCTGAGTGTGTCTGGCAGCCTTCGGACCATGCCACCCCCACACCTACTTTATACTGAAGTTATCTTCATCTTGGACTACTTTTCATTCTTCAAAAGCAGGCTTTTTCTCTCAATGCTTTGTCATGTCCTCTACCTGCCCTCCAAATTAAACTTCTGCCTTCAAGACAGCTCAGGGACTTCCCTGGGTTCAGTAGTAAAGAATCCACCTGCCAATGCAGGAGACTCAAGAGACGTGGGTTTGATCCCTGATTGGGAAGATCCCCTGGAGTAGGAACTGGCAACCTACTCCAGTATTTTTGTCTGGAAAATCCCATGGATGGAGCAGCCTGGGGTCCTGGGGTCCATGGACCCCTACAGTCCATGGGGTCACAAAGAGTTGGACGCAACTGAGCACACAGACCTCAAGATTCCTCAATATTACAAATTTCCTTACTTTTTATCCCATTGTACGACTCTGCTACCCCATAGAGTATAGCCCACCAGGCTCCTCTGTCCATGGAATTTTCCAGACAAGAATACTGGAGTGGGTTGCCATTTCCTTCTCCAGGGGATCTTCCCAACCCAGGAATCAAACCCGGGTCTCCCACACTGAAGGCAGATGCTTTAACCTCTGAGCCACCAGGGAAGCCCACATATATACCACATTTTGTTCACCCGTTTGTGACAGACTTTTAAACTGAGTGAAATAGTCTTTCACTGTGGTTTTGATCAGCATTTTCCTAATGATGGCCTGGCGTACTGCAATTCATGGGGTCGCAAAAGAGTTGGACACGACTGAGACTGAACTGAACTGAATGGTTAATAATGTTGAACATATTTAATGTGTTTACTGGCCATTTGTACGTCTTTTCTGGAGAAATGTCTATTCAAGTCCCTTCCCCACCTCCCCTTTTTTTGGCCACACCACTCATCTTGCAGGACCTTAGTTCCCCCACCAGAGATCCAACCACTGGACCTCCAAAGAATTCCCCTTTGCACATTTTTTTCTTTAATGCTGGAAGCAATCTTATGGTGTGATATGTGTGTGCTCCGTCATGTCCGACTCTTTGTGATCCCATGTACTGCAGCCTGCCAGGCTTCTCCATCCATGGTATTTTTCAAGCAAGAATATTGGAGTGAGTTGCCATTTCCTATTCCAGGGGATCTTCCTGACACAGGGATCGAAACTGCATCTCCTGCGTCTCCTGATTGGCAGGCAGATTCTTTACCACCGAACCACTTGGGAAGCCTTGCTTTGCACATTTTTAAATTGAATTATTCATTGTTAAGTTGTAGGAGATCTTTACATATTCTGAATATTAACCCCTCATCAGCTCTATGATATGCAAATATTTTCTCCCATCCTGTGGGTTACTTTTTCACTCTGTTGTTAGTGTCCTTTGATGCACAAAAGTTTTAAAAGTTTATTACTTTTAAGTTGTTATGAAGTCTAAGTTATCTATTTTTCTTTTTTTACCTGTTTTTAGTGTCACATCCAATAAATCATTACCAAATATGATGTCATGAAGATTTTTTCTCAATGTTTTCTTCTAAGAATTGTGCAGTTTTAGTTCTTATATTTAAGTCTTTAATCCATTCTTTTTAAAAATATTTTTATTTCTTTAGGGTGGGCCAGATTTTAGTCGCAGCACACTTGATCTTCAGTCTTCCTTGTAGCATGCAGGAGCTTTAGTTGCAGCATGTGGGACCAGGGATCAAACCCAGACACCCTTTACTGGGAGCACAGAGTCTTAGCCTCTGGACCACCAGGGAAGTTCCTTTAAACCATTCTGAGTTAATTTTTGTATATAAGGGAAGGGTCAAACTTCATTCTTTTGCATGTGAATATCCAGTTGTCTCAGCACCAAGTATCTCGTTCAATGGTTTCAACGCACTTGTAAAAAATTATTTAACTACATAAGCAAAGATTTATTTCTGGGTTCTCTGTTCTATTCCTTAGTCTATATCTCTATTTCTATGCTTATACCATATTGGTTTTTGTGTGTTTTTGCAAATTTTGTCCCTAGTTTATTTTTTAAACTGAAACTTAATCTTTTGTTTTTCTCATTGATTTTTGTAAGTTCCCCATATGTTAAGCAAAGTCTCTCATTCAGTTATCTGTTAGGGCTAACCTAGAATTATTTTCAAGAAATGCTTTCACTTGCCCAAGCATATTCTCTTGGGAGGCAAGCCTTGTTGAGCTGTGTATCCTAGTTGGTATCTTCATTTTTAAGAAGAGGATTATTCTCTGCCTGCAGCTTAGCTGCTTATGAAAGCACACAAATGTGGCTCTGATTGGCCTGGAATAATGGCTTCTGTGTGGTACCTGTCATTATGTAGTACCACACTGTTTTGATTACTATAGGTGTTTTTTTAAATTTTCAGGAACTGCTTCATTTTTATTTTACTGACTTCTTTTTGATCACTGAATTTGCTTTCTTCTTTGTAGTGATGTAGCTTTGTAATAAGTTCTGAAATCAGGAAACAAATTCTCCAAGTTTATTTTTTTTTTCAAGATTGTTTTGGCTATTCAATGTCTCTTGAAATCCCATGTGAATATTAGGATGGTTTCTCTACTTTGCAAAAAACATTACTAGGATTTTGGTAGAGATTTTGTCAGATTTGTTAGTCTCTTTGGGTAGTATTGATATCTTAACAGTATTAAGTCTTCCAGTCCATGGGTGTGATATCTTTCTGTTTATTTATGCCTATTTAATTTCTGTTAGCAATGTTTTGTAGTTTTCAGTGTATGGGTTTTTTTTTTTTTTTTTTTGCCTTCTTTGTTTACTCCTAATTATTTTATTCTTTTTGATGATGTTGTAAAAAAGTTTGTTGTAAAAAATTGTTTTCTCTCTTAACTTCATTTCTCCATGTTTTTCATTGTTAGGGTATAGAAATGCAACTAATTTGAGGTGTTGATTTTGTATCCTGTAATTCTGCTTAATTTGCTTATTAATTCTAATAAGTTTGTGTGTGTGTGTGTGTGTGTGTGTGTGTGTGTGTGTGTGGTGCAACTATTTAGGGGTTTCTACATATATGATCATGTCTTCTGCAAACAGAGATAATTTTGCTTTTTTCTTTCCGATTTGGATGTCTTGTTTTCTTTTTCTTGCACAACTGCACTGGATAGAACATCTGACACTATGTTGAGTAAAAATGGCATAAACAAACATCTTTGTTCCTGATCTTAGAGGAAAAACTTTCAGTCTTGTTACCATTGAATATGATGTTAGCTGTGGGTTTTTCATATATAGCCTTTGTTATTGAGCAAGCTTTTTCCTATTTATATTTTCTTGATGCAAGATGCTTCTCTACATCAATTGATAAGATCATGTGATTTTTGTCCTTCATTCTGTTAATATAGTGAATTATACTGATTGATTTTCACATATTGACCCACTCTTACATTCTAAAAATAAATTCTGCCTGGTCATGTTGTATAACGCTCTTAATATGCTGCCAAATTCAACATGCTAGTATTTTGCATTCATAGTCTCATGACATTCATTTTCTGTAGTTTTCGCTCCTTGTAGGGTCTTTGTCTCGGAGAAGGCAATGGCACCCCACTCCAGTACTCCTGCCTGGAAAATCCCATGGACGGAGGAGCCTGGAAGGATGCAGTCCATGGGGTCGCTGAGGGTTGGACATGACTGAGCGACTCATTTTCACTTTTCACTTTCATGTATTGGAGAAGGAAATGGCAACCCACTCCAGTGTTCTTGCCTGGAGATTCCCAGGGACAGGGGAGCCTGGTGGGCTGCTGTCTATGGGGTCACACAGAGTCGGACACGACTAAAGTGACTTAGCAACAGCAGCAGCAGGGTCTTTGTCTAGCTCAGACATCAGGGTAATACTGGTGTCCTAGAAATAGTTTGAAATGTCTCCTCCTCTTTGATATACTGAAAGAGTCTGAGAAGGAGTGGTGTTAATTCTTCCTCAAATGTTCGGCAGGAAAAAAAGGAATGAAAAAGAAAACCCACAACTGTTTGGTGGAATTCACCAATAAAGCTGTTTTGTCTGGGGCTTTTCCATATTAGGAAAATTTTGGTTACTGATTCAGTCTCCCTACTAATTAAAGGTATATTCAAATTTTCTATTACTTCATGATTCAGTCATGGTAGGTTGTGTGTTTCTAGCAATTTGTCTATTTCCTCTAGATTATACAATTTATTAAAGATGCTTACTCCTTGGAAGAAAAGTTGTGATCAACCTAGATAGCATATTCAAAAGCAGAGACATTACTTTGCCAGCTAAGGTCCGTCTAGTCAAGGCTATGGTTTTTCCTGTGGTCATGTATGGAGAGTTGGACTGTGAAGAAGGCTAAAAGCCAAAAAATTGATTCTTTTGAACTGTGGTGTTGGAGAAGACTCTTGAGAGTCCCTTGGACTGCAAGGAGATCCAACCAGTCCGTTCTAAAGGAGATCAGCCCTGGGATTTCTTTGAAAGGAATGATGCTAAAGCTGAAACTCCAGTACTTTGGCCACCTCATGCGAAGAGTTGACTCATTGGAAAAGACTCTGATGCTGGGAGGGATTAGGGGCAGGAGGTGAAGAGAAGGACAGAGGATGAGATGGCTGGATGGCATCACTGACTCGATGGACGTGAGTCTGAGTGAACTCCGGGACTTGGTGATGGACAGGGAGGCCTGGCGTGCTGCGATTCATGGGGTTGCAAAGAGTCAGACACGACCAAGTGACTGAACTGAACTGATTCATGCATCCACGTATGCTAAGTCTGACTCTTTGCGACACTACGGACTGTAGCCCTCCAGGCTCCTGTCTATGGGATTCTCCAGGCAAGAATACTGGAGTGGGTTGCCATGCCTTACTCCAGAGAACCTACATGACCCAGGGATCAAACCCAAGTCCATTATTGGCAGCTGGGTTCTCTACCACTAGTGCTACCTGGGAAGCCCACACCTATTCATGATATTCTCTTAAAGTCCTTTTTGTTTCTGTAAAATAAGTATTAATATCCCCCTTTTTATTTCTTCTTTTTATTGAGATGTAATTGACATATTAGTTGCAGATGTACAACATAATGATTTGATATTTGTATATATTGCAAAGCAATCACCACAATAAGTCTGTTTAACATCCATCACCACGTATAGTTATGACTTTTTTCTTGTGATGAGAATTTTTAAGATCTATTCTTTTAGCAACTTTCAAATATACAATACAGTATTATTAACTATACTCATCATGTTGTACATCACATTCCTAGGACTTTTCAGTTTTCTAACTGGAAGTTTGTGCCTTTTGACTTCCTCTACCCGTTTTGCTCAGTCCCCACCTCCTGGCAACTACCAATCTGTTCTCTGTATCTATGAGTTCAATTTTTCTTAAAAGATTCCACACATAAGTGACATCATGAGGTATATGTCTTTCTGAGTCTGACATTTTATTTAGCAAATTGTTCTCAAGGTCTATCTCGTGGTAAAGAACCCCCATGTCAATGCAGGAGATGTAAGAAATGCAGGTTCAATCCCTGGGTTAGGAAGATCCGCTGGAAGATGGAATGGCAACCCACTCCAGTATTCTTGGCTGGAGAATTCCAGGGACAACAGAGCCTGGTGGGCTATGGTCCACAGAGTCGTAGAGAGCTGGATACAACTGAATTGACTTAGCACGCTCACACGCAAATTCAGGTAACTAGACTTCCCTGGTGGCTCAGTGATAAAAAATCCACCTACCAATTCAGGAGATGTGGCATCAATGATCCCCAGGTCGGGAAGATTCCCTGGAGAAGGAAATGGCAACCAACTCCAGTATTTTTGCCTGGGAAATCCCATTGACAGAAGGAGCCTGGCAGGCTACAGTCCATGGGGTTGCAAAGAGTCAGACACAACTTAGTGACTAAACAACAATGACTTCAGGTAGCATACGATCCCTCCCTCTGCACCTAGTTCTTGCTTCCTACGGTTCTGGTAGTGTATCTGTACAGACCAACCCCTCTTCTTTCTTCTATCTGCTCTTAGTCATCAGGGGCCACTTTTGGGAACTAAGAGAAATAAAATAAATAGAGGGAAGGACCCTGAGCCCCTCCCTCTGGCCTGTTCCTTTTGGTTATCTATCAGAAGTGAGTGACAACACCAAGGAAACTTTTTACCACAACCATATGTAGGAACCTGTACTAGTTTCAGAAGGCAGCAGATACCATCTTCACTGCTAAACCCTAGAGGAAACTGCTTAAACATAAACTCCCAATTTTTGGAGTATTGGTTATATATGGAAAGAATTACTACCCAGATGATGAATAGATTTTTTTAATGTTTCTATTAAAATTAGAAAAGTGAGACGTGAAAGTTGTACTGATTTCATTCAACTTACCAATATTTTCAGTTTCCCCAGTACTCACCCAGTGTATCCTTTTAATGAGAACTTATTAAATATTTTGGGGAGTCTTGCCAGAGATCATCAGTCTTTTTACCTTCCCTTTTCTCCCTTTCAGAATCTACAGAGGAAATTTCCCTCGTCTCATGTAAGGTCCAGGGTAAAACCTTAGGACAATATGGGGCAGGACTAGCAGGGTCAAAAACAGAAAAGGCCCTATATTTGTCAGCATAGGACAAAGGTGAGAAGGACAAAGTCTGGGCTGGAAAGAGATGAATAAGTATTTGCACATGCTATGTCCTTCACTGTTTGGGATGCTATCAGCATTCTGATCCCTGTGATTTTGGCTAGGGTAAAGAGGAAAGTGGGATACAACCAAAAAATCAAAACAGTCATTCCAGCCATGAAGATATCAAAGCAAAGATGTTTGGACTTTCTTGTTCCTCTGGTTTGTTTCTTCCTCAAAACAGTGAGGACCTCCCATAGCCTTTATGGGTGTGAGGTATGTTCAGGGTAACTGAAGTTTCTAAGGGCTGAGACACTTCCAAGCTCTGACCAGTCCTGGAGTCTCTTCATCCCAAGCCTTTCCCCACTTCCCACTCTGAGTCCTGCTTCTTTTCAGCAGGGCTGTTCTGCTGACCCACCAAGATGCAGGCTGCACTGTTCCTNTCAGGGTAACTGAAGTTTCTAAGGGCTGAGACACTTCCAAGCTCTGACCAGTCCTGGAGTCTCTTCATCCCAAGCCTTTCCCCACTTCCCACTCTGAGTCCTGCTTCTTTTCAGCAGGGCTGTTCTGCTGACCCACCAAGATGCAGGCTGCACTGTTCCTTTTCTTTGTCTTGCTGTCCCCAGTGGCTTCCTTCCCAAAAAATGCCCAGGGAGGGGCCCCAACCTTCCAGCAGTCTATCTCAGAAATTGGGCATCCTCTGAACCTGCTCTCCAACCAGATCCCTTTCCCAGATCCTAAAATCTCCCAGCATCTCTTGCATATGGTCCCCTCCTTAGCCGCTCTGCTTGAGCACCTATCCAACTTAGCTTTGGAGGTGGTTCAGGAAGAGGGTGGTTGCACAACCTGAGGCTCACATTCTGCAGCTTCAGCTTGTTAAGATGGGAAAAAAGGACCGAACCCCTTATCCATGAGAGCAAAAAGCACAATGAAGGCAAAGGCACTGGCAATGCTGAAGTAATTCTGAGGAATCTTGGGGGACCCCCAGGGAGGCCTGGATAAATAAAAAACTCAGCTACTTACCTTGAGAGGTGTATTAATGATGGTGAATACAACCCTCTGTGCTGGCTAGTCTGCCAGTTAACTTGGATGGTGATTGAATTCGCTGAGAAGCCATCTCCCATGTTGCTGGTAACACAATTCAGAGTTTTGCTATCAGCATCTTCTAGAACTGCCAGTATGAGTCTTGGGAACTAGCTGGAGAATTAGGTAAAAAGCTTAAAACATCCCCAAGTTAAGAGCCTCTCAATGTCTATGGATGACGACAACATAATTTATAAAATGTTCTACAGCTATTCTGAAGCGCTTTATGGAGAAACTGATTCAGGAGCTTGTCCGGATTCTTTACTTCAGATATTCAATGCCACACTGTAGACAGGTCTGCTCTCCCAGGACTGTGTTCAAAGATGGGACAGGGACTTCCCTGATGGTTCAATGGTTAAGAATCTGCCTTCCAATGCAGGGGAAGCAGGTTTGACCCCTGGTCTGGGCACTAAGATCCCACACGCCAAAGATTAACTAAGCCCATACACCCTCAACTATGTACCACAACTAGAGAGAATCCACATAATGTAACAAAGATCCTGCGTGCTGGAACAAATACCAAACACAGACAAATAAATAAATAAGATGGGACATAGTAAGTAGGCAGAAATGTTGGACACTACTTAGGATGCTGCTGCTACTAAGTCGTTTCAGTCATGTCTGACTCTGTGCGACCCCATAGATGGCAGCCCACCAGGCTCCCCTGTCCCTGGGATTCTCCAGGCAAAAACACTGGAGTGGGTTGCCATTTCCTTCTCCAATGCATGAAAGTGAAAAATGAAAGTGAAGTCGCTCAGTCGTGTCTGACCCTCAGCGACCCCATGGACTGCAGCCCACCAGGCTCCTCTGTCTATGGGATTTTCCAGGCAAGAGTACTGGAGTGGGGTGCCATTGCCTCCTCCCTACTTAGGATAGATATACTCTATTTCATCCCAGTGCTGGTGTTAACCTTGCACTTCTCCACTTAGTAGCTCTCAGTCCTTATTTCAGATTCCATTTTTCATTTTTTCTTTAAGTTAGTGTATACTGTGCCTGTAATACTCAGCATGAGAAGTATTTGAAGTTTTTCCTCATTCATCTACCTGTACTAAATCCCCAATGAGACACTGTAGCTTGCTAATTTAATTTTTAAACTGAAAAGAGAAATAAAAGGGAATCATAGCCATCTAATCTCTTCTGATTCTGGATCTCCCAGCTTCTATCATGAGCTAAAGTGGGAACGTGGCAGGGACTGGTTGGAAATGCCAAATACCAAAGTTTTTAGATACTGAGGCCAAGTGTGCAACAGGTGCACAAAGTTTGAGAAGCCAGAACAGATGAACAAATATTTGCAGAGATTACACTGTTACTAGGGGAAAGCCAGTATATCTGCTCTCTTCATGGGGCAGAGGAGTCAGCAGAACAGGATCGAGGAGCTACCAAATCCATCAAGGCAGTCTCACTTCTTAATCACTGGACTGTGTGGTAATTTGGAGCTCCTTGTTAATGGGTGGAAATCATGCTGAGGAAGACCTGAAGATGGAGAAGGTCAAATGGGAACAATTGGGTTGAGTTTCCTGTTTTTCAGTCCTTTAGCTAAAAAAAGAATAGAAGTTTGGAGGTAACAGATGAGGTTTGCCTTGAGTCCTGGGCTCCTTTCGGACCACAGCCCTTAAGGAAACGGTTTATATGTTTCTGGTTTCTCCCCTCTCCAGTGCACTCTGTTATGAACCTGCATGGTCTCAGACTCATCATGTTACCAGCTGAGCTACTTCTTTGCTGCTTCCTGCTGTACGCTGCAAAGGCCATTTCATCTGGAAACCAGACGGATGTCTTACCACATCTTCCTTCACCCTTGGAATCCTCACTAACTTCCTCATACCCCTTGTCTTGCCAGACCCTTCTTCCCAAATCCCTTCCTGGCTTCACTCAGATGGCCCCTCTCCCCAGGTTTCTGGTAAGCCTGCCACTGATGATCGCCCTGGAGAAAGCTGGTTGTCAAGCTGATGTACAGGTCCTGCAGCTTCAGCTGTACCGCCATGGGGGTGTAAACGCTACACAGACCCTCATCAGACATCTTCAAGAGCTAGAGAAAAGCAGAAGCACAGGGAGAGGAGTGTCAGTAGATGCTCTGGCCTCTGCTCTGCAGCTGTGGGCTAGAGATAACCCGGGCCCACAGAGAGCCCGACGATCACCCTCCATCACAGACTGTGAGCAGGAGCAGGAGCAGAGTGTGCACAGTATAGCCCAGATGTTGCCGGGAGTGGGAACCTTCTACAACCTGGGCACAGCAATATATTATGCTGTTCAGAACTGCTTGGACGTGGCCAAGGAACGAGGCCGAGATGGGGTCATAGATCTGGGTTATGACCTTCTGATGGCCATGGCTGGAGCATCAGGGGGACCCACAGGACTAATGATCGGTGTTGCACTTAAACCTGCACTGAAGGCTGGGGTTCAGCGGTTGATCCAGTATTACTATGAGAGAGAGGCAAACACCCCTCCACTAGAGACCAGCAAGAAGGTCTTGTGGAGCACCTCAGATATGAGTGAAGTGGAAGAAACAACTATTATGGCCCCTTTCGCATCAGAAGTAGTAAGTTCAAATCCATGCTGGGGTGGACCTTATTCAACAACTGTGGCTTAGATCCTAGGTATTGGAATATTGGGATATAAAAGAAGGTGGTAGGATCCAACCATTAGGACTTCACCCTTTCACTGACAGAGGGCCTAGGTTCAACCCCGGGTCAGGGAACTAAGATCATGGAAGCCGTGCAGCACAGCCAAAATTAAAAAATAAAAAAGATGGTGACCTCTGAGTAAAGAGAATTCAACCCAGTCCACTTAATCCAGCAGAACTCTACTCTGATTCCTTCCCTTCTATAAACTACCATTCATAACCAGATCAGGATTAAGTGTTCCGAGATTACAAAAAGGCAAAGAAAGAGGGGAATGAGAAGAGCTAACCTTTTTCTGCTCACCTTTTGTTGTGGCCAAAAATAAATAAGTAAATAATAAAAGAAGGTGGTAAACACGATGACTAGATCTAGTATTCTGATAAGTTGTAATGTGTGTGTTCAAAATCCAAATCTCTGATTACTTATCAAGGAGAAAAGCAGTACTGTAACGTGTAAGAGTTTTAAAGTTTGTGGTTTGGAATCAGAGGATTCGGCTTTGAATCCAGGCTCCACTTGTTAGAGCTTCAGTGATCACTGACTAGTAACTTATTTCTCCAAACTCAGTTTTTTTTTAATTTCTAAAGTGAGGGTAATGATTTGCATCTCAATAAGTTTCGTGGAAATTAAAAACGATACGCTGTACTAATGCTTAGCACCNTTTCCTATTTGGAACCAGTCTGTTGTTCCATGTCCAGTTCTAACTGTTGCTTCCTGACCTGCATATGGTCTGTGTTATTTCTGATCCTCAGCAAAAGAAAAGAAATACAGTTCAACTCAGAAAAACTTAACGGAGAACAAAATGTGTGCCTGAAAGAGTAATAGATAACTGGAGAAAGAAGAGTTTATAGCCCTTAACCTCCGTGTTTGCAATCTATTTAAGAAGGCTAGGCTTTTTGTTTTTATTTTTCATATTTAAACCTCAGGGTTTACTTGCCACTTTGCTTTATTAATACCAGCTGATTAGTTCCTTAGGAACTGAGGCCTGGTTATTTGTTTTTTAAAAGCAATACATAGTTTAAAAAGTCGAGCTCTATTAAAAGGGTTAAAATGGTGGCGTTCCTGCCCCCAATTCTTTCCTTCCCCTGTTCCTACTTCCCAGAGGAAGAAATGATTACTATACTGGTGGAAAAGAATCTTTCCTACCCTAAGCATTTGATTTGTTATTAGATCATGTGACCTTTTCTTAGACCACAGAAGTGTGTGTTTATTCTTTTCTATTAGGCTCAGGCTGCAAGAAGTTTAGATTTCCTAAACAGACAGATGGCAGTAGGCAGGGAGAGTTTAAGGAGAACAGTTCTTCACCCAGCCTGTTTGGTGACCAGCAAAAACCAGTTTTGAGTGAAATTGGTTTCACTCAATTGAAATTGTGTATTGATTATCGCACAAAGTTGATAATCCACATGAAGAATTAGAAATTGACAGAAGTCATAAAAGTGTCATAGTCCTAGAAATTGAGTGACCCCTTGCGCAGTGTTTAGACATCTTAAGCATCTGCTAAAGAGTGGAGCTCCTCCTTCCACCTGGGAAAGCAGTTTATCTCCATGGAGGTTTCAGCCTCTGGTAAAAGGTTTAGGGCCAGCAGGGATAATGATGAAATAAAAACTCAAGACTGACTTTTAAATGGTCCAGCATAAGTGTATACAAAACCAAACAAATGCATGTATAAGTTCATTGGGAGAGATAAATGAAATAAAGATTGTGGAAATACCATTACTGGTTGTTGAAGTTGGGTGACCGGTACATGGATGATCCTTGTACTACTCACTCAACTTTGTTGTGTGTTTGAAAATTACCACTGAAACAAAAAAGGCCTACAAGTTGGAGCTCTTAAATAATACTCCGTAGAAAAATATGCACCAAATTGGTAATACTGGTTACTTCTGGAGAGGAGGAAAAGGAACCAAGATTGGAAGTGGGGTCAATCTAGACTTTAATTTTTTTCTTGCCAGTATGATTCAATTTTTAAATTTGTAATAATAAATAATCATAAGACTGTGGATGATTTAGTCCAGCAAAATTTCCAGTTGGGAATCTACATCCTTCAGGCTCAGACCCCAAATGGCGCAGTGGGAGATGCTGCAGAACCTTGACAGCCCGTTTCAGGATCAGCTGCATGAGCTCTACTCAAATAGCCTCCTGCCAATGGATGTTCGACAGCACTTGGCTGTCTGGATTGAAGATCAGAACTGGTGAGGCCTTCTGGGAATCGGGGGGATGAAGAGAGTGATTTCTTTTTCCTGAGCCCCCAGGATCCAGGAGACACCTGGAAGGGGTTGAAAGGCCTCAAAATAGTAGCAGTCCTGCAGACACACTCATCCTTGTTCTTCCTGTTCCCCAGGCAGGAAGCTGCACTGGGAAACGATGCTGCTATGGCTAATATGCTATCCTTCCACTTCTTGGACCAACTCAACTCTGAGTGTGGCCGATGCAGCCAAGACTCTGAGTATTTTTTGCTACAGCACAACTTGCGAAAATTCTATCGGGACATTCAGGTACTCAGCGGAGCGGGGGATAATAAAGTAGGAATGGGAGCTGAGCGAAGAGGAGGACTTTCTGGATANACCAACTCAACTCTGAGTGTGGCCGATGCAGCCAAGACTCTGAGTATTTTTTGCTACAGCACAACTTGCGAAAATTCTATCGGGACATTCAGGTACTCAGCGGAGCGGGGGATAATAAAGTAGGAATGGGAGCTGAGCGAAGAGGAGGACTTTCTGGATATGGAACGTGGAACAGGACCTGGGAGTTCAAAGGGACAGGAGACGATCTGGGGGGAAAAGGACAGAGTCTGGATTTAGGGGATCCTTGGAAGAGAGAAGGGCAGAGTCTAGATGATCCTATTAGAAAGAGGCTAGGGTTTGGGGAAACAGTGGTGAAAGAGGGTAGGGCTTGGGATCCTGAGGAAGGGGAGAACACCGAGGTCACCAGGGGGGAGGGTCTGAGGTGGTAATTCATTGATAGCAGTTGAGTTCTATCAATTCTTCCTCTTTTCCTACTGCAGGCCCTTCCCACTGGCTCTACCCAGTTGGCTGAGATGATCTTTAATCTCCTTCTGGAAGAAAGAAGAATTCTGACCTGGGCTCAGAGGGCTCAGCTGGTGAGAACAATTTGGTGGTGTGTTGAAAAGCTCCTGGAGTAGAGAGGGACCATGCAGAGGACTCAGGAAATTTGCCTCAGAACAAGATCTCTCCACATCCTGTGGTTTAATTTCAGGTCTGGATTTTAGGGGTGACATATCAGAGTTGAAATGTGCTCATAGCCTTTTATTTCAGGAGCAACGAGAGCCAGCCCCTGAAACACCTGGGGAGAGCCAGCAACATGAACTTGATTCCCGGATCCTGAAATTACAGGCTATGAAGGAGGTTGGTAGACGCGGCAAGAGCCAGGGCGGGCAGAACTCAACCTGTCTCCTCTCACGGAGGCAGCCTCACTGGGGTCTCATCTCTTCTGCAGAAGCTGGTGAAATCCATCAGCCAGCTGAAAGACCAGCAAGATGTCTTCTGTTTCCGATATAATATCGAGAAATCAGGTAGAAAGCACTTTGAGGGGTGGGGTGTCTACTGGGAGGCCGAGGGTAGAGTAGAGCAGAAGGGAAAAGTCTCAGTAAGTGGTAATCACTTGTGGCTTCATCTTGCTGGTTATAGTCCTGCTGCCATGCAGTGCTGGAAGTGCCAGGGTATGTCATATAGGTCAGGGTAGTGATATAAACCAAGGGATAGCTGGTGAACGTTGGAGGAGGTGTTTGGAAAACTGCCTTGGCCGATTGAGTGGGCTTCTGGTTCTAGCAAGATGATGCAGAATTTGCCTGAGGACCCAGAGGTGCCTGCGCTTTGCTTGGTTCCCCTCCTTCTCCCTTTCAAACTCCCCTCTCCTGACTCTAACTGAGATCTGGGTCAGGAAGCAGAGGGGGAGGAGCCCTAGGTCTGAGCACTTGTCTCCCTCCCTCTCCTGCCATCCAGGGAGGACAGCTTCTCTGGACCCCCGTCAGACCAGACAGATGGACATTCTTCAGGAAACACTCAATGAACTGGACAGACAGAGAAAGGTGGGAGTCAGAGGACAGAAGGAGTGGGCAGCAGGGAACTGGGGAAAATGAGGTATTGGGAGCCCTGGCTTCCTGGCCTTGGTTTCTTTGTCTCTTCATGCCTAGTTGGATGGTGGAGGGTAATGGGTAAGAGGCTCTCAGTACTTACTTTATGTCTTCCATAGGAGGTGCTCGATGCCTCCAAAGCACTGCTAGGCCAGTTAACTACCTTAATTGAGCTATTGCTGCCCAAGTTGGAGGAATGGAAAGTCCAGCAGCAGAAAGCCTGCATTGGAGCGCCCCCTGTCGGAGGGTTGGAACAGCTGGAGAAGTGGTGAGAGGCACCTCCCCAACTTCATGCTCACCTGTCCCTAGTCCTAACTACCACCTGTGCTTTGTAGATTATAATGCCCTGAATGATCTTCCCCAGTGGCTCAGTGGTAAGGAATCCACCTGCAATGCAGGAGACCCGAATTCAGTCCCTGGGTCGGGAAGATCCCCTGGAGGAAGAAATGGCAATCCACTCCATTTTCTTGCCTGAGAAATCCCATGGACAGAGGAGCCTGGCAGGCTATAGCCTGTGGGGTCACAGAGAGTCAGACACGGTTGAGTGACTGAGTATACACACAATGGCCTGTATATGACGGGACACCGCCCTCCTTAGTCTCTACTCCCCAGAGTCTGATTGGAGCTACACTCTGCTTTTCATTCTTAGCACCTAGCAAGCCCAGAGCCCAGTCAATGCTTTGGTGAATGTAATGAATTGATCCACAGTCCAATTTTTCCTGCCTCTTTAATCACCAGAGAAATATCTTTTTACCTTTCTTTAGTGCAATGAATATAATGCTGCAAAAAAAGGAAAAGAAAATTACCTGTTACCTTAATATCCAGTTGTAGCTACTATAATATTATTAAACAAAAATTTAAACATACAGTTCAAACTACTTTGAGACCTGTGAGTTTGTTTTTTTAACTTAGCAGTCTATAATATTTACTTGTGATATATTTTTTTTGGCCATACAACATGGCATATGGGATCCTAGTTCCGCAAGCAGGGATCAAACCCATGCCCCTTGCAGTGGAAGCCTGGAGTCTTAACCAGCAGGGAAGTCCCTACCCATAATACTTTTAATAGATGTGTCATAGTTCCCTTTATGGGAGTAATATAATTTAATTAATAAACTCCTATATTTGGATATTTGGGTTGCTTTTAATTTCTTGCTATTGTTTTCTAATAACCTATCTTATATTGTCTATTGTGATGTAAAAAAAAATGTGTCCTTCAATATATTTGATTTGAAAGATACCTATTATTTAAATATTTTCTCACGAGAAAATTTATTATAATTTAATCTATTAAAAATATACCACAGGGAACTTCCTTGGTGGTCCAGTGGTAAGACTGTGCCCTTCCACTGCAGAGGGCATGGGTTCGATTGCTGGTCAGGGAACTAAGGTCCTGCATGCTATGTGGTGCAGCTGAAAGTTAATAAATAAATAAATAAAAAAAAATATATCACAACTTTCAGGTAAATTGAAAACAGGTGTATAAGGCTTAGGGTACAGGATAAGTATTTAAATTACAGTTGCAGGATTGGTAAACTATGGCCTGTGAGTGATTTCTTGGGTTTTTTCTTTTCGGCTGTGCTGTGCTGGCTTGTGGGATCTTCGTTCCATAACCAAGGACAAACTCGTTCCCTTTACAGTGGAAGTGCTAACCATTGGACTGCCAGGGAATTCTCGATTTCTCACTGTTTTAAACAGTGCTGCAGTAAATAACCTCTTGCGCATTTGCATGCATGCTGAGTCACGTCCAACTCTATGCGACCCCATGGACGGTAGCCTGTTAGGCTCCTCTGTCCGTGGAATTTTCGAGGCAAGAATACTGGAGTGTGTTGCCTTTTCCTCCTCCGGAAATAACATCATAGTTACATCTTTATTTACAACCCTAACTTATTTCTGTAAGTTATTGGAAGTTATATTCCCGGGTTAGAGAATATATCTTTTCTTGATAGTGGTGCTGTTATTGTGTTGTTCTTTTGTTTCATTGTTTTATATACAAAGAGCTTTATTGCTTTTTCTGATTGTAAATATGTGCCAATTGAAAAAATTTCAGACTACTGAAAAGAGGAAAAGTAAAAATTATCCCTCTGCATAATCTGATCTTGCAGAGGTACCCACTGTTAATGCTTTTGAATACATTTTTCCAGATTTTCCCTATGCATATACATAAATATGCATCTGTTTTAAAGAGAAATCAGATTATATCATATATTATACTATCTTATATTTTTTAATTTAATATTTTTGGACATTTTCCATATTAAAAATTTCCACCTATTTTATCATTATTTTTAATGGTTGCATAGTATTCCATGATGTAACTATAACATAATTTATACCTTGGGATCTCAAAGAGTTGAACATGGCCTAGAGACTAAATTACCACCACATATATACCCAGTACCAATTGTTTCTAATTTTTCTATTACAGATAACAAAGCCATGAACTATGGCCATCTGTCTGTCCGTTTGTTTGATTATTTCCTTAGGGTGTATCTTAGAAATGGAACACTGTAAAGCATATGTACATTTTTGAGACTTTTTAAAAAATAGTTCCAAACTGCTATCCGAGTCTGTTTGCTTTTATGTAGTCGATGATTTTTTTCCTGTTACCACATTGTCTATTGTTATTATTTCTTACCATAAAAACAGTAAAATATAGAAGTTAAGAGTATGGATTGTACAGTGAGACTGCCTGGGACCACATACAGCTTCATTCTTTACTAGTTTTATGACCTTGAGCAAGTCACTTTACTCTTCCTGTGCCTTAGCTTTATCCTCCATAAAATAGGGATAAAATAGTACCTACCTCATAGGGTTATTTTAAGAATTAAATGCATGAAGATGTGTAAAGCACTTTAAAAAAAAGTAGAGATCAAGCATCATATGTTAGCCTTATTATGTTAATGAATTACTGGTTTTATATGTGAAAGTGGTTTTCATTTTTATTCCTTGCATTATGAACAGTGTTGAAAATCTTTCATACACTCCCTGGATTCTTTTTTTGTCCCAATCAGTTTACGACTTTCCAAATAGTTAAAGGAGAGCTTTTGGAGCCTGTTTGGGGGTTCCAGGAAACTCATGATTCTTTCTTCCTTGGATTATGTCATTACCCAGGTTCACAGATGGAGCGAAGCTGTTGTTTCACCTGCGGCAGCTGCTGAAGGAGCTGAAGGAGCTGAGTCACATGGTCTCCTATGAGGGGGACCCTCTGAACAAAGGGGTGGACCTGCGGGAGGCCCAGGTCACAGAGCTGCTGCAGCGCCTGCTCCACAGGTCTGGAGGCCAAGAAAGGACCCCTCAGGGAGGCCGGAGGGAAAGGACCAAGGGAGCCATTCTTACAGATACTGTCCTCCATATATTCTCTCCACATCTCTCCAGAGCCTTTGTAGTAGAAAATCAGCCCTGCATGCCCCAAACTCTTCATCGGCCCCTCATCCTCAAGACAGGGAGCAAGTTCACCGTCCGAACAAGGTTGGGATCTCAGAACTCATTCCTGCTTCCTTTTTCCAGCCCTGACACTGTGTGCGCTTTGGCTTTTCAGATCTCACTCTGAGCTGTTTCTTCTCTCGTCTCCCCTCGGTCCACTTACCTGTTCTCGTCTCTTCTCTTTTTTAAACATCTGTTCTATCCAGGAGATTGAGGTTGACCACTTTCCCCCATCTACCTCCCTCTCCTCCAGGCTGCTAGTGAGACTCCAGGAAGGCAATGAATCACTGACTGCAGAAGTCTCCATTGACAGGTAAGTTGGGGCAGGTGAAGGGTGGGACCAAGAGGCGCCCAGGACATGGGATGATGGAGTGGAGGAGATAGCTACCATTCACAACCAGGCCCTAGGGCTGTGATCTTTCCCCTTCCATTACTACCTCATAGAAATTGTTCATCCCTTTTGAGTCCTTACTGTGTGACATGTAGCTTGTCAAGTACCCAATTTAAAATTGTCACAGGAGTTAGATATTATCAGGAGTTAGATATTATCAAAGCACTATTCAAATGAAGAAATAACTTCAGAGAATTTATGTCTCTAGTGCAAGCCACATAACTGGTGAGCTATTTGAACTTAGGTCTGTCTGACCCCAAAGACTGAATCCCTTACTTCGACATTATTTTGCTTCCTAATGATTATTTTTTTCTTTTCAGGAATTCTCCCAAATCACAAGGGTAGGTACCTAACAAGGATGCTGCAGACTCTGTGCACTGCATGAGCTTACACAATCACGTGTGACAGCCCTGATGGGGACACAGACAAGGAGGAGGTTGATTTGTGTGGCGCATAGACAGAGAAAGGAGCAGGGAGGTCTGAAATGAAGTGGAACTTTTGTTGTTTTCCTACCGGACTCTGCTCCTGACCTCCATATATCTTCTTTATCCTTGGAACAGCTTCCGGAAGTTCAACATTTTGACCTCAAACCAGAAAACTTTGACCCCCGAGAAAGGCCAGACTCAAGGCTTAATTTGGGACTTTGGCTACCTGGTAAGGTGGTTAAGAAGGAATGCTTTTTTTTTCTCTAGTATTTATTTTTGTTTATTTGGCTGGACTGGATCTTAGCTGCAGTACATGGCATCTTTATTGTGACATGCGGGATCTCTAGTGGTACGTGCGTGGGCTTAGTTGCCCTGTGGCATGTGGGGTCTTAGTTCCCAGACCAAGTATCAAACCCATGTCGATTGGGAGGCGGATTTTCAACCACTGGACCATCTGGGAAGTCCCAGAGGGATGCTGTTTTAAGCTTGTTGTGCAATGGAACAGGCTGGGGGAAGTTCCCAGGCCCTGGGAAGTCCTGAGGGCAAAGCCAGGGTTCCAGGGTCCCTGGGGTCTCTTCTCTAGGATTCTTTCTCCCTCCTTTCTATTCACAGACTCTGGTGGAGCAGCGTTCAGGGGGTTCAGGAAAAGGCAACAATAAGGTGAGGCCTGGACAGAGGGTTAGGGGGCAGGAGGAACTTGCCAGAGGACACTCTGATCACTGAGTCTTCTGTTGTCCCAGGGGCCGCTGTCCGTTACAGAGGAATTGCACGTCATTAGCTTCACAGTCAAATACACCTACCAGGGTCTGAAGCAGGAGCTGACAGTGAGTGAAAATGAAGTGCATTTGTGGAGAGATATAAGGAGGGGTTAAGCAGAAATCATTCAGGGTAGGCTGTGATCAGGCCCTTACAAACATCTGCAGTTGGAAACCTCACATCCCTCGCTGGTGATTTCTGTCTCCTCCTCAGACGGACACCCTCCCTGTGGTGATTATCTCTAACATGAACCAACTCTCAATTGCCTGGGCCTCTGTTCTCTGGTTCAATCTGCTCAGCTCAACCCCCCAGGTAGGAGGTGGGCCCCACAGGTGAAGGGAGGTGGGGAGGGGCGTGGAGCTTGGTGTGAGGGCACTGCTTCTGAGCCACCCTGTTCCCTCCCACCTCTGCAGGATCAGCAGTTCTTCTCCAACCCCCCGAAGGCCCCATGGAACTTGCTGGGCCCTGCTCTCAGTTGGCAGTTCTCCTCCTATGTTAAGCGAGGCCTCGACTCAGACCAGCTAGGCATGCTGAGGGACAAGCTGTTTGGTACCAGTACTTCTTTTCTGTCAGCCTTTCCCTAGCCTCTGTCTGCCCCAGCCCTCTGTCCTTTCTGTCCCAGGACCTTTGGCCTTGACTCCTTTCGTCATCTTAAACTGTCCTTCCACAGGGCAGAACTCCAAGACTGAGGGTGCGTCGTTGTCCTGGGTTGACTTCATTAAGGTAATTCCCCACATCCCTTGCAGCTGGCCCCTGGGCCCTTCCAGTTACTAGCCCTCCCCCCACCCCTCGTTCTCCACTCTCGGGGCAGCTCTGCACCTCTTCCTGCCTTGCCATTCCTCCTTCAGCGAGAGAGTCCCCCTGGCAAACTACCGTTTTGGACATGGCTCGACAAGATTCTGGACCTGATACATGACCATCTGAAGGATCTCTGGAAGGATGGGTAAGGCCTTGGTCAGTCTCCCTCTTTCCACTCCCTCAGGCCCAGCTTCCTTTCTGGGCTTGAGAGTGGACTCTGTGCGCCCTCATGTGGCAAATAGAGGGAGAGTGCAAAACCCACTGCAGGGTCACACCCCCTCACGTTCGCAGTGGTAGTCTCCTAGCCTGTATTTGTCAAGCATCCACTGTGTTCCAGAGCCTACTAGGTGCTCTTGATGAATTCTCTCATGTAATCCTTTCAGCTCTGCTGTGTGGTGGGTTTTGCCACCCTCAAGTGAGGAAGTGAGGGCTCAGGGAGATTAAGGGAGTTACACCAGGGGGACAGTTGGGATTCAAACCCAGGGCTGTCTGACCCCCACCCCTGTGCACTTTCCACCATACTGCCTACCCATTTGGGCAGCACTTTGCCTTTTACAAGGTGCTTTTCACCTGTGTGATCTCACTGAAGCTTCACACCTCTTCCAGCCCTGGGAGGTGGATACTGTTGGTCAAGTGAAATGACTTGGCCCAACACAGAAGAGTCTGTAACAGGTTGGCAGAACTGGGGCCCAGCCCTGGCACTCTGTCCCTCTACAAGGGGAGTAGGAAGCAGCAGGACCTCACAGCTGCTCTCCACACTACAGACGTATCATGGGCTTTGTGAGCCGGAACCAGGTGCGCCGGCTGCTGAAGAAGACTGTCTCTGGCACCTTCCTGCTGCGCTTCAGTGAAACGTTGGAGGGGGGCATTACCTGCTCCTGGGTGGAACACCAAGATGATGGTCAGCAGCTCTGACGTTCCCTCTACTGCCCTTGGCTTCCCCTGCTCTGTCCCAAATCCCTTGGCAGATTTGGGGTTGGGCAGCCGGGGTGGGAGGCCCTCCGGCCCAGCCTCTCCTCTCAAGCCTGCCTGTTCCTTCATCCACTCTCTAGACGAGGTGCTCATCAACTCTGTGCAGCCCTTCACCAAGGAGGTGCTGCAGTCACTCCCACTGACCAAGATCATCAGCCAGTACCAGATGCTCACGGAGGAGAACATACCTGAGAACCCACTGCGCTTCCTCTACCCGCGAATCCCCCGGGATGAGGCTTTTGGCTGCTACTCCCAGGAGAAAAGTGAGAACCATTGATATATTTCACTGGTAGAGTGCAGGGGTCCACAGGCATCCATAAATGCAGCTCTTCCGTTTCAAGATGGGAAAACCAGCATCCCAGAGGGGAAGGGATTTGTCTGTGGGACGCTGCTCGTCAATCAGTAGGGAGTCATGGCAGTCAGGACCACCTGCACCAGAGGACCCTCGGGCAATGTGTCCAATCCACTGACTGCCCCTGCCTCCTGTGTCTGTCGCCCATAGTTAATCCTGAGGAGCGGAAGAAATACCTGAAACATAAGCTCATTTTTGTCTCTAACAGGTGAGATATGAACTCTTTGCCCACCTTCCTTAACCCTTCTTGGCTAATATAGTGACCCAGACCTGCCCAGTTCTGGTCTGCTCAGCCTTGTCTCCTACCAGCCCAGGCTCCCCAGCCCTCGGGGGGTTTTTCTCCTCTTTTAGTCTCTATTTTCCTGCTGCCATCCTTAGGTTGTCTCCATGGGGTTCCCTGACAATAATCATTATCACTGATGTTATTGGACATCTACTTAATGCAAAGCATAGTACTAGGTTCTTTTAGAACATGGTTTTTTTTTTTTTTTTCCATTTAATCCTTATGAGAACCCAGCCAAGCCAGAAATGGTAATAGCCACAGTTAATGAAAGTTCATTATGTGCCAGGCACTGGGCTAAAAGCTTTGTGCTCGTTTTCTTATTTACTGACTTCATAACACTCCTGTGAGGCAGAAAATACTGTTATTACTGTTTTCAGCTGAGGAACCTGAGGTTTAATGTGGTGAAGTGTCATGCCTCAGGTACATGGCTGACCAGTAATCCAGGTCTCTCAAATTCCAGAGCCCTGATTTTAACCATCCCTCTGCCTCTCAAGTATTCTGAAGTATGGTTGTTTAGGCTCAGAGAGGTTGGGTCACTTTGCCTAAGGTCCCCCAACTAGTCAATGATAAGATTTAAACTCTAGTAAGCCTAATTCCAGAGCCTATCATCTTCAGCCCTCTGCTCTGTGGCCTTTTTAGACTAGAAAGATAGCCTCTGCTTTCCCTGCCATTCCCCACTTCACCTAAACAACTGATCCCTGCTTTTTTGTCTGTATTGGGTATCCAGACAGGTGGATGAGCTGCAGCAACTGCCGGAGCTCAAGTTGGAGCCAGAGCTGGAGTCATTAGACCTGGGTCTGGGGTTCACATCAGGGCCTGAGCACGGNGCCATTCCCCACTTCACCTAAACAACTGATCCCTGCTTTTTTGTCTGTATTGGGTATCCAGACAGGTGGATGAGCTGCAGCAACTGCCGGAGCTCAAGTTGGAGCCAGAGCTGGAGTCATTAGACCTGGGTCTGGGGTTCACATCAGGGCCTGAGCACGGGCCAGGCCTGGACTTAGAGCCACTGCTTGAGGCAGGATTGGATCTGCACATGGAGCCCATGTTGGAGCCCACGATGGAGCCCATGCTAGGCGAGGTGTCACAGGGAGTCCTAGAACCACACCCAGGACCACAACTGCAGCTGGAGCCTCTTCCAGAGCTCGATGTACAGGCCGTGCCAGAACCAGATTTGCCCTATGATCTGAGACACTTGAACACTGAGGACATGGAAAGTAAGTGATGATGTACAACCAGGGAAGAAAGGACACATTGCCTTTCCCAACTCCCCTCCCTCACTCACTACAGAAAAAGCATGTGTTCTAAGCTCCTCATTGGAGAAAGGCTGATTTCCCTGCAATTCATTTCATTACGAAATACATATGCCTCCCCCACCCCACCTAATCCCCCCCTCAGGCCCTATCTAGGCCTCTGCTGCCATCCTCTCTCACTTTCCCTGCTGGTTTGGGAACTCCTACTCTGAGATCAGGGCCTGACTTCTTTCTCTGGATGATCTAGTCTTTAGGAACAGCATGAAGATTGAAGAAATCATGCCAAACGGTGATCCACTGTTGCCTTGCCAGAACACCATGGATGAAGCTGACGTCTTCAACCCCAGCCACTTCTATGCAGATGGGCCCTTGAGCCCTTCTGACTACTAGGAGCTACATTTCCTCAGAGCTTTCTGTGCATCTGCCCTCCTACCCCTCACATCATGACACTGCCCTCCAAGGATGGGACATGAGGCATGTGCCCCTTCTAAACTGGGTTAACCCTGGGGGAATGTAAGGGAGAAGCATAACATGGGTAAGGGAGAGGCAGCAATGAATCAGAAGAGATGTTACCCATGGCTCCAACTAGGAGCCTGGAGGCTGCCTGCTGTGCTGGGAGGTACAGGCATTCAAGGGCAGGCCAGGACAGTTAGGAGGTTCCTGTATGGCTCAGGGCAGTGGCTTCTTTCCAGTATGGAAGGCTTTCAACATTTTAGTGACTGATAAGACTAATCTGGTGCTCATTTCATCTTTCTGGAATGCCCTTTCTGATCATAACAGCTCTGACTGTTGGCCAAGAAAGCAGGGAAAGAAGCCCTGGGTCAAGGAGCAAGGAAGGGCCATGCTTAGGAGCGATACTTCCCAATTGCAGTCCCTTGTAACCTCATTCAGCTTGCTCAGCCTTAGAGATTATGGCCAAAAAGATCCCAGTTACTCTATGTACCAAGGGGTCACAAGGTAAGACCCCTTTCCACTGTAGCACTGCAGAGCAGAAGGATGCATTTTATAGTGCTTTGGCCCTATTTTTCCATTCTGTTTCTTTTTACTGACAAGCCTAGACTTAGAGATCCACATAAATAAGTCTTTATTGAAAAAAGTACATAATTCAGTATAAATATAATAAATAATCCTCATCCCCAAGCTCCTGCCACTATAAATAATCCCCAAATTTCCCTTCCCATGTAATAAATATTCAGCCTCTCCTGGGTCAACATTGTAAGTCAGTCAGTTTTGGTAATTTTCCAACAGAATAAGTCTCATTAAAATTAATGGACCGATGAACTCGTTGGCTCACAGGTGTCTAGGTTGATAGATTGATCTTAACATTACTAAGCCATGGAGGTCTGGATGTCATCCTTAAGCTGCTGGCTTTAGGGGCTCAGAGTTGCTGCTCCGTGGGCAAAGACCCGGGCAGCTACAGCCACAAAGGCCTGGAAGCTTCGAAGGATCTTGAGACGGAGAAGGAGGCGCTGCCATGGCTGGCTGGGAATAGGGCTCGGAGTCTGCTCAGTTTCCCAGTGGTGACCCTCAGGCTGAAAGGACACAGGACACAATCAGAGAGGACTCTAAATCATTGACCCCACCCCCACCCCCAGGCCCTGTCTCTGACACCTGCAAGCCCCTCTCCTCCAGGTCCCTACATACCTGCAAGAGTTCCCTGAGGCCCAGTATGGAGGCATGAAGCTGGTCCACAGGGCCATCTGGGAGTAGANCCACCCCCACCCCCAGGCCCTGTCTCTGACACCTGCAAGCCCCTCTCCTCCAGGTCCCTAGTTCATACCTGCAAGAGTTCCCTGAGGCCCAGTATGGAGGCATGAAGCTGGTCCACAGGGCCATCTGGGAGTAGAGAAGGGTCCCCTGTGAAAATATCTGAGCTCAACAGCTTCTCGTAAAAAACCAGGCCTCGATGAATCCTTTGCAAGCAGGACTGGGGAGAAAAGAAAGCCATGAAAGAAAACAGATACAGGGACTTCCCAGGCGGTCCAGTTAAGATGCCATGCTTCCACTGCAGGGGCCATGGGTTTGATCCCTGGTTGGGCACAGCACAGCTCAGCCAAAATCAAAATGAAAGAAAACAGATCCCTTCTAATTACTCCACCAAAGACTCACCTGATACTTGCCATTCTTAAAACATGGCTGTGATCTGAATGTTTGCATCCCTGTGAAATTCGTATGTTGAAATCCTGACCCTCAGTGTGGTGGTGGTAGGAAGTGGGGCTTTTGGGAAGTTACTAGGTCATGAGGATGCAGCCCTCATGAATGGAATTACTGGTCTTATAAAAAAACCCACAGAACTCTTTACTCTTTCGCACAATGTGAGGAGACAAGAAGTCTGATCTGGAAGAGGGCCCTCATTTAACTGCACTGGCACCTTGACCTCAGACTTCCAGCCCCCGGAGCTGTGAGAAATAAAATGTCTATTGTTTATAAACTGAGTCTGTGGTTTATTATTACAGCAGGCTGAATGGACAAGGACAGATACAACTTTTACTAATTCACTATGGTGTTCAGCTCTGTCTCCAGTCCCCTCTTCCTTAGGGCCCAGCCTCATCTTTGTACCTGACTGTTGTCCCTGAGTCCTTGTGGATCACAGCCATCCTCACACTGGATACGGGGGACATCATCTGTTGTCTCATCACCTCCTTCTCTTGGTAGATCCTGAAATGGAGGAGGGGTGGGAAGAATATAGAAATAAGCACTCTTAAATCCTACCTGGACCTTTTGGCCCTTACTCTCCCTGGATCCCTTCTTCAGGGGTTCTCTCAGCCACTGTTCTCTCTTACCCCTGATGGCTTTCAACCCTCCAGCTTCCACCCGAGGCCACAGCATTTTCCACTATAGCCTTGGAGAGCTCAGATAGGCTCGAAGGGCTGCCACTCACCACATGTCCCATTGGTAGGTGTGCACTCCAGGCTAGCATGCAGAGTTGCTGTGAGAGCTGTTGGCCCCGAGCCCAAGCAGGGCTGCTGTCCTCTGACACAGCCCGGCCCTGAGCTGTCCAGGGCAGCAGTAGCAGCAGCAGCATCACAGCTCTGTTCCCCAGCATCTCGTTGCCTGCCTCTCCAATCTGGCTGGCTCCGTGCCTTGCAGTCCCTGTGGAACCTCTGTCCACTTCCCCTTGCTCTGAATCTGATTCTCTCTGTTCTGTGCGTCTGGTTCTCTCTTGCTCACCGTGGTTCCGAGCTGCTTCCTGTAGATTTTCTTCCCTTGTCTCAGTCTCTTTTTAAGGTCCCTGCATTGTGAGACCCGCCCTTTATACTAGCAGGTGACTCACAGCAGGTGGGATTCCCCTCCTGCATCATCCCCCTCCGTGGGGAGCCCAGGTAAGTAGCCTCAGTTCCAGGGGAAATGAGTCGTGTGGTGGCTGTGGCTGGAGGCCTGGGATGAGACTTCTGTGTAATGCTCTCCAGGAATCAAAGTGGCCGAAGACAGGGGGAGGGGTGGGAACAGCAAATATTTAAATGAATCTAGTCTCAAGTTCCTTCCTGTTTAACCTTTCCCTCATCTTTTTGTGTCTCTAAGCTATATTAGCCCTCCCTTCAAACCTAATTTCCTCACCTCCTGCCTGAGTAAAAACCAAAAGCATTCATTTATCTCCCAATAGGATGGCAAGATCAGTTTGGAATGAAGCTGGGTTCCCACTTGATGCCCTCAATCCAAGAATAAGGGGGCTTCTTTTTCTCTGTTGGGAGGTGTTATTTTCACTAGGAGAAAATGGACATGAGACATTTTGTGAACTGGGAAGCCACATCTGTTCAGTATAAGGTATTATTTCTCCCTCACTTCAGGCCTCACTCTGGAGGCTAGGGGGGGTGCTGGGAGGAGAGAACTGTTGCTAAGAACCATCTGATTCCTCAACTTTTAGTGGCCCAAGTTTCTTGGGCTCTGTGGGATTCAGGTGATTTGGAGGTAGGGGACATCAGTGTGTAAGTGAGGTCTAGAAATCCAACTGGAGATATTCCAGCACCGAGCCCTTCACCATGGCTAGAAAGACCAGGGTTCTGGGTAGTTGAAGGGGCACTGTGTCAGTGACCCTGACTGGTCCTTCAGCCTGTTGCATCCATGGGTAAAATCCGCTGATACTGATTTCATCACCATCCCTGATGCAACATTCAATGAAACAGCTGAGACTGTGAGGTTTGGCGTGGGAGTGGAGGGTGGCCCAAATCTGGGACTGTCCCCACCCCAGTGGAGGGTCCCAGGACAATCTGGATGTCAGAATGAGGCCATGGATGACCACACAGATGGCTCCCAAAGCCTTTCCAAGAGGTTGACTCTTTCTCTGAGAAACTTACCCTCGACAGAGGTCTCCGTTCCCTTAGGACTATTCAAAACTGCCCAATGAAATTTCTGATTCAAATGTGACTCTGTGGTAAACCCACCCTTGGGATAAAACATTTCTAGCCTCAGAGAAGTTATCTCAGTTTGAATGAGAAATGGTTTGCTTTCTGAGAAAGATAGATATGCATGAAATAAGGAAATTGGGGGTAGGGTAGGGGAGCTCACCTCACTTTTGTATGTCTTCCATGCTTTTCCCACCTCTAGTCCCCATTCTGGGAGCTGTTTAGGAGATGGAAGGTGAAAAGGAGGAAGAGGAGGAAGTGGAACCCTGGGGGATAGAATGAGAGGGACAAGGATGAGTTGGAAGCACGGGGCTTTGTTTCACTTCCTGGTGCTTTAGGAGTTGGGTAGGAAGCAAGATTGGTGGGGTGACTGTGGGACTGTTGTGTGACAGGAACTACTTCCAGGACTATATCTGACCTGGAGCTGCAAGGAGACCTTGACGTCAGCAAGACCTCAACCGTTATGCAAATTATATTGACAAGACACTCCCAAGCAGGCCTTTCCAGTTGGATGCCTGGACACCAAATCCAGTTGAAGTTTCCCCAAGTGGTTAGTAATGATGGCTTCTATCCAACTCTCACTTTACACCAAATACTTGGTTTAAGCACTTTTCATGTATTAACCAATTTAATTTTCACAACAGCACAATGAGATGGGTACAAATGAGGAAACTGAGGTGCAAAGTAACTTACCTAAGATCACTATTAAGTGGCCAGAATTACCACATAGACTTCAGATTCTGCATTCTCATTTGTTATATTGGACGCTGTGAGGGGACACTATGCATCTTAATAAAGTAGCTCTTTTAGCCTGATGTTGCTGGTATCTCAGGCCTTGAAATTCTCACTAAGTCTTAAAAAAAAATTTTTTTTTTTGCCTACACTGAGTCTTAGTTCTGGCAAGGATCTTTGATCCTTGAGGCATGCAAACTCTTAAGTTGAAGCATGAGGGATCTTGGGATTCCCTGACCAGGGAACAAACCCAGGCCCCTGCATTGGGAGCAGAGAGTCTTGGCCACTGGATCACCAGGGAAATCCCTGTTAAGTCTTTCTTAATTTGAGACCTAAATATGGAAATTTCTCAAAGTGTAGGAACTGTCCCTATTACTCAGCACACAAATTTTTTATGAGATTTTAAATCTAGGGACCTCTGAAGTCAGGTCAGTTTGAGAAACCCTCTTGAGTTAAATGTGTCTTTCTTTTGGTCTATGACCTTTAAGCCTAGAATCCTGACTCAGAGAATCCTGAACGTCTAGACCGAGAGAAAAACATGTTTAATTCAGAGGGTCTCTCAAACAGATCTGATTTCAGAGGTCCCTAGATGGTGACTTCCCTTGTAGCTCAGTTGGTAAACAATCTGCCTGCAACGCAGGAGACTGGGTTCGATTCCTTGGCTGGGAAGATCCCCTGGAGAAGGAAATGGCAACCCACTCCAGTATTCTTGCTTGGAGAATTCCATGGACAGATAAACCTGGAGGGCTATAGTTAATGAGGTCGCAAGAGTCGGACAGGACTTAACGACTAAACCACCACCACCACATTGAGATGCTTTAAAACTGTATTCNCCCCATTGCCCATTCCCTTCCTGCCCGTTTCATCCCCTGCCTTGTATTTTACATCTTCTGCCTGCCTTATCTCCGTCCTGCCAGTAAAACCTAGAACACACTCAATACAAATACCTGGGCCTACCCGTGACTCAGCTCCCTCTTTCCCTTTGCAGGTCAGGATGTGCGTTCTAGGTCCACTGATGTCCTGCTGAAGGTTGGGTCAGGCATCCAAAGGGGCTGTGGCAAGGGAGGGTGTGTGACACGGGTCAGTCTACTGCTGTCGTCATCATCACCATCATGAACTTCGAGGGTCTGGACCCTGGACTGGCAGAGTATGCCCCGGCCATGCATTCTGCCCTGGATCCTGTCCTGGATGCCCACCTGAACCCGAGTCTGCTACAGAACGTGGAGCTGGACCCGGAGGGAGTGGCCCTAGAGGCTCTTCCAGTCCAGGAATCAGTGCACATAATGGAAGGTGTCTACTCTGAGTTGCACAGTGTGGTGGCTGAAGTGGGTGTGCCTGTCTCCGTCTCCCACTTTGACTTGCACGAGGAGATGCTGTGGGTGGGAAGCCATGGGGTAAGAACTGTACCCCTTTGAAAGGGCTGAAAGGAGATTTTGGGGGTCTCTTACCTGATTTTATCCCAAGAAAACTGCTTTGTAGAGAGCCAGAACTGAGCTGAGGTGATGGAATTAGCTGGGTCTCTAAAGCAAGCCAAGAGGAGGGGAAGGGAAGGGAGAAGGAGGGAGTCATAGAATGCAGAGATGGATTACATAGGTGTTCTTATTCAGAGGGTATCCCACTTCTTCCACAATTTGTCCATTCCATCCTTTGATTAATCTTAATAACTGTACCCATTCAGTTAGTCTATAGCCATCTGAATACACTCTCTAATGCTCTTCCTCTGTTTTCCATTTTTATAATCATAGGATGTTTTCTTTTTGACCATGTCAGCCGCTTTGTGGGATCTTAGTACCCCTGACCAGAGATCAAATCCAGGCCTGGGCAGTGAAAGCATGGAGTCCTAACCACTGGACAGGCATGGAATTCCCTAATTACAGAATGTTTAACTCCTGTTTCTGCACATATTACATGGAATCATTTTGTCTTTGGCTGACTTTAATCTCTCTGGGAGCAGTATCATTAGTAATTTCTAAAAATGTATCCATATTGCCAATATGCTCAGGAGCCCAAAGATTTTGTAAGAAATAACATGGTGTCTATGGTTTATTAATTTACCTTCCATAGGGTGTGAATTGTTTTTCTGTTGGAAAAAGTGAATTTTTTGGTAATACATTCATTTCAGTAGGCAGTGTCTACTACTAGACTAGGCTTGGGGAATAAAGCTTAATAAAACATAATCTTTGCTCTCAAGGAGGTCACGGGACATTGAGGGAAAATTATAAAATTATATGAATATAATTTTATGGCATTTTAAAAGAAACTAAAGTGTTTAACTTAATAATTATGAATTTGGGATATGAATTTAATAAATGCCAGTGTGAAAATACAAACTGGATGTTGGTGAGCAAAGAAGAGAATTAGAGGATCTCCAGAAGGAAATGACACCTGAGCTCAGTCCTGAGAGATGCATAGGAGCCAGATGAAGAAGAGGAGGAAATTCCATTTTGGCGAAAGCAATGGAATAAACAATGATTCCCAGGCTAGTACACAGCTTGGTGATTGCACAGTGCAGGAACTACAAACATGTAGGGTTTACTGAAATGGAAGATGAAGCTGAAGAGTTAGACTTTTTTCTTCAGCCAGTGTTTTTGAGCACGTTGTAGGTGCCAGACCTTGTTCTGAAGTCTAGGTTTTGATAAGCATTTTAAAAGGCAACAGAAATATATTTATGACATATCCTTAAGAAAGATAGAATCCCTTAAAAAAGTACTGTGGAGTTAGGGGGTTGAGGTATTGAAGGATGTGAGGTATTGCTGTTTTAGATACATAGCCAAGGAAAGGGCTTTCCGATAAAGTCACACTTGAGTGGAGACCTGGATGCAAGCCAGGATGTCCATTCTAATCTCCCTGGAAGGAAGGGAAGGAACCATGCATTTGTGGGAGGACATTCTAGAAAGCCTTATAAGCTCTGTTAAAAGAGCTTGGACTTGATTCTTCAGTCTACTAAAGGTTTTTTTTATCCAGAATGACAAGGTCCAGTTTGCATCTTAGGTGGAGTGCTTAGGTAGCAGTATAGAGTTTGATTTAAGGAGGATAGGACAGGACTCCGTGAGGTCAGTCCACAGAATTTTGTAGTAGTTCACCTAAAATGTGATGAAGGCCTCAATGAAGCACTGTAGAGATTTATACATCAGAACAGATTTGGGAAGTATTTAGGAAATTAAATGAAATTTAAGTCAACTGCCAGTGACTTATTCCACTGGGTAGATCATGGTACCATAGGGAATACAGTTAGGAAGAATTGAAATGGGGGAAAATGGTGAGTTTGATTTAGGATATAATGAGTTTGTGTTCTCGTGGAATAGCTAAAGAGAGGCATGTGGTAGGTATTTGGATGTACAAGTCTGAAGCTTGAGGCAATGGTCTGGGGGAAAAAAAGGATTCATCCGGCTTAAGCTGAATGTTTAAGCCTTAAGAGTGGGTAAAATTATCTAGGAAGACAAGTAGAGTGAGAAGATGGTGGGCTTGGAATAGTCATGTTTCGAGTGGTCATAAGGGTTGCACAAAGGAGAAGATATGAGCTAAGAGTCAGGAGAGAAACCAGGAGTGGATGATGTCATAGGAGCCAAGGGTGGCATGAGTTTCAGTCTCTCTTCCAGCCTCTGACCCACAGTACACATTTCCCAGATGGCTTGTAGAGATGAGGACTTGAGTGTGGGACACAAGACTGCTACCTGGAGGATTGGACCTATGTCCCTAAGCATCTGAGTACTGTTCTAACCAACTGAGCCATTACCTATTCAGCAGGGTCATTGTGAGGATAAAATGAGGTAGAGTTTATAAAAGTACTTTGTAAAGTATTAAATGAACCTATGATAGTATTCTCGTTTTTATCATAACATATAAATACCTTTAAAGATACCGTATCATATCATATCATACAAGATTGGTACCCAGCTTTATGCCTTAGTCACTGCTAGCCAGAAAGGCCAGGCAAGAATGGAGGAAGAACTGAGCAATGTCTAGTTCTCTGATTTGTATCTGGGATTAGCCTTGCTGCTCCACTCAGGGTATCTCTCATCTTTTTGTCCACTACAGGGCCATGCCACATCATTTTTTGGCCCAACTTTGGAGCGCTACTCATCATTTCAGGTCAATGGCAGTGATGACATCCGCCAGATCCAGAGCCTGGAGAATGGCATCCTTTTTCTTACCAAGAACAACCTCAAGTATATGGCCCGAGGGGGCCTCATTATATTTGATTACCTGTAAGTGGCTTCTTACCTCTGGACTGGGGAAGGGGATCCCTCACAGAGTGGAAGGGTAAAGGATTGGAAACTTTGGCAACCCTGGGCCCTGAGCTTTTCATCTCCCACAGGCTGGATGAGAGTGAAGATATGCACAGCCTGTTGCTGACAGACAGCAGCACTCTGCTCATTGGTGGGCTGCAGAACCACATACTAGAGATTGACCTGAACACTGTCCAGGAGACTCAGAAGGTGCAAGCGGGACGCAGGCAGGGCCTGAGGTTATTGGGGGCAGTACAAACGGGAAATGCCTATGATGCACATGTGACCTTTCTGTGCCTTTGGTCTGTGGAAAGAATCATTCTCACGGGTTTCTCTCGCTTCCCTCACAGTACTCAGTTGAGACACCTGGAGTCACTATCATGAGACAGACAAATCGCTTCTTTTTCTGTGGCCACACATCTGGCAAGGTGAATGACTAAGTTCCATTTTTCCTCCCACCTTGGGGCTGTTTCACCAGATATGTGATTGGGCTCTGTCTTTTACTCAATTCTGGGGCTCGATAGTTGGGGAGGTGGGAGGAGTGAATTGAGTTCCTACTCAGCTATGTTATACTATGAAATTATCTTTGAGCCTGATATTTTCAGTGGTAAATGGCGTATGTTAGAGGCGAAGGGGTAAACGAGTTCTCTTTGGGGTCCCTTCCAGCTCTTGGCTTCTCTTTATGCTTTTTGTGTGCTTTAATTGCCTGTATTGTGGCGCTAGTGGTATAGAACCTGCCTGCCAGTGCAGGAGACATAAGAGACGTGGGTTCAATCCCTGGGTCAGGAAGATCCCCTGGAGGAGGGCATGGAAGCCCACTCCAGTATTCTTGCCTGGAGAATCCCATGGACAGAGGAGCCTGGCAGGCTGCAGGCCATAGGGTCACAAAGAGTCGCGCGTGACTGCAGCGACTTAGCACACACATTGTAGAGCCTTAGTTCTTTTGGCAGGAACCTCACAGGGTTAGGTAGATGGTGGGTCCTATTCCTGATAACAGTATTGGCAGATAACGAAGATCTCTCTTCTTCAGGTTTCTCTGCGAGATCTCCGTACTTTTAAGGTGGAACATGAGTTTGATGCCTTCTCAGGGAGCCTGTCGGATTTTGATGTGCATGGCAACCTGCTGGCCACCTGTGGCTTCTCCAGCCGCCTTACTGGTCTGGCCTGTGACCGTTTCCTCAAAGTTTATGATCTACGCATGATGCGTGCCATCACACCACTTCAAGTTCACGTGGATCCTGCCTTCTTACGCTTCATCCCTACATATACTTCTCGTCTTGCTATCATCTCCCAGTCAGGTATGAAGGGGGATATAGGGTGGGATAAGAGTCGATGAGTGAAAGAGGGGATCTAGGAGCGAGAAGGAGTGTACTCCCTGAAATTTCTTTGCTGGGGAGAAAGTAACCTTTCTATGGGGTCTCAGGGTCTCACTTAGGTTTGGTAAGAGGTTAGAGTTTTTATTGTCTCCCTGGATGTGAAGAACACATATGCAAAAAATACAGGTACAGCAGGCAGACAACTAGAGAACTGGCCTCCAGTGGGTAGCAAACCTCCTTGTGATTTATGGGGGGCACCATATGGTATTTCCTCTTATCTCTAGGCATGGATTTGGGGCCCATCTTTTCTTGATACCAGGGGAAGAGGATAGGAAGGGCATAACAAGATGGCTCCCTTTCACCTTCCAGGGCTCAGTGGGCTTCCTCCTCCCTCCTAGGGCAGTGCCAGTTTTGTGAGCCCACAGGCCTGGCCAACCCAGCAGACATCTTTCATGTGAATCCTGTGGGACCTCTGCTGATGACGTTTGACGTGTCAGCCAGCAAGCAGGCCCTCGCTTTTGGGGATTCTGAGGGCTGCGTGCACCTCTGGACTGATTCCCCTGAGCCTTCCTTCAACCCGTACTCCCGTGAGACCGAGTTTGCTTTGCCCTGTCTCGTGGACTCACTGCCGCCTCTGGACTGGAGCCAGGACCTACTGCCTCTTTCCCTCATCCCTGTCCCACTCACCGCTGACACGCTTCTCTCTGATTGGCCTGCTGCCAACTCTGTTCCAGCTCCCAGGTTGTACCTCACATCTGGGCCAAAAGGAGGGAGGGGGAAAGGGCCAAGATACCAGGAATCTTGGCAAGCCCTGTTATTATTCTACTTCTTTCCTGATTTTTGTCTACTCTTAGTATTTTTTTTCTGGTCCCTTGGGGATTGGGAATTGGATGGGCAGACACCACAGCCTTCAAGCCCTAGAACTATGCTACATTATAGGCGAGCACCCCCTGTGGATGCAGAGATTCTGCGCACCATGAAGAAGGTGGGCTTCATCGGCTATGCACCCAATCCCCGCACCAGGCTGCGAAATCAGGTTTGTTCAGAGGAGAGAGGGTCAGCCCCCGCCCAGCCCATTGGTGTTTCTCCTTTGTCTTTAGTAATTCTCCCTAGTTTTTGTTTTTAGTTGGTCAACAAAGGTTTTTTGAAGCCTACTCAATTGAAGGTATCATACTAGGTGTTAGAGTTCAAATACATAGGAGATAGGGTCCTTGCTCTTTAGAAGTTTAGTGTTTGGTTGTTGAAGATAAGACCTATTCATGGCAGAAGTTATTTATGCTCTATCGTTGATGCTAAAGGAATGTTAGAAGCAGTCACTGCCAGAGCTGTTTAGAGAGAAAAGGGTACTCTGGGTTAGACTGGTCAGAAAGGGCATACTCCATGAGGTGGGTGTTGAGCTGGAAGGATGAAAGATGGGTAAGTAGATAGTAACAGGAGCCTTTCAGGATGAGAGAAGAGTGTTAGTAGAGGTCTCAGGAGGTCTAAGAGGGTCTCAGGAGGGACCATGTTAGACCGGCTGTTAGTGTTGGGAATCAATGAGAAATGAGGTTTGGAATGGGCCCGATTGTGAAACCTTGTGTGTACCAGTGTACAGTGGAAGTGATGCATCAAAAAGGCCGTGCTGGGGGGGTTAGCTTGGTGGCAGTGTGCTGGACTGAGTGGATGGGGCTGGGGGACCCACTGTGGAAGCACTGGCATTGTCCAGCTGTGATTAGGTAGGGTGAATGGCAGTGGGAATGAAAAGGCAGCAATGGATGCTGAAAACCCCATGAAATTACAAGGTTCGGGATTTGGTGATTGCTTCAGTGTTGGAATAAAAGGTAGGAGGGACCAAAGATCACTATACATCCAACAAGGGTACCTCTTTTTAAAAACCCTAGATTCCTTACAGACTCAAGGAGTCTGACAGTGAATTTGACAGCTTCAGCCAGGTCACTGAGTCACCAATAGGTCGGGAAGAGGAGCCACATCTCCATATGGTCTCTAAGAAGTACCGCAAGGTACTGGGGGATACCAAGGAAGGGGCCTCTGGGCTGTGGGGACAGGTTCCTGGGAAAGGGGGTCATCAGAAAAAGGATTGAAGGGCTCATTCAAGAAGCCTTTGCCTATCACTCTGGACTTGGGAAGGGTCTGGGGGAAGGTCATGGTTACTGCAAAGATTTAGGGGGCTCTGAGGACATCTTCATCTTGCTCAGACTGTTTCTGCCTTAGGTGACCATCAAATACTCCAAGCTAGGGCTGGAGGACTTTGACTTCAAGCATTACAATAAGACGCTGTTTGCTGGACTGGAGCCCCACATCCCCAATGCCTACTGTAACTGCATGATCCAGGTAAGGCTGGGTATTCCCGCAACTGGAAGATGGCTACTGCTTTTCTTCTTCTCCCTGGGCCCTTCAACCCCATTTTTTCCAAGTCTCCCTAACCAAGTGGCCAAGTCCACTTATGTCTCCTCTACCATTCTTTCTTGCCCCACAGCCTGCAAGTCCCCCACGAGCTCCACTTCTTCAGTGGACTCGTGCTTTGTGTTCTGTACCATCTCTTAGCCTTCCCGTCGCTCTTTCTCTCTGTGCCAGTTGTCCGCATCAGATCTCCTGCTCTTCCCTCCAGGTGCTCTATTTCCTGGAGCCTGTGCGTTGTCTAATCCAGAACCACCTTTGCCAGAAGGAGTTCTGCCTGGCCTGCGAGCTGGGCTTCCTCTTCCACATGTTGGACCTCTCCAGAGGCGATCCCTGTCAGGTCAGTACCTGGAAACCTGGGACAATAAAAGGGGAAAGGAGGGGGATAGTAGGCATGGTCATCACTCTTGCCAGTAATCACAGAAGAGGAAATAACCCCTTTCCACTGACACACTTCCTGGATTCCAGGGCAGTAATTTTCTTCGAGCGTTCCGCACCATTCCTGAAGCCTCAGCCCTCGGTCTGATTTTGGCTGACTCAGATGAGGCTTCGGGCAAGGGCAACCTGGCCAGGCTCATTCAGAGGTGGAACCGCTTCATTCTCACGCAACTTCATCAAGATTTGCAGGAGCTGGAAGTACCCCAGGCTTACCGAGGTGCTGGAGGCAGGTATGGAAAGGTTAAAGCCACCATGGCAGGCCCTTCTGTGACTAAAAGGGTGCCCTGATTCCCTCAGTGTGCATATCTTGCCCTGTCCACTCTTAGCAGCTTTTGCTCATCGGGGGACTCTGTCATTGGGCAGCTATTCAGCTGTGAGATGGAAAACTGCAGCCTCTGCCGCTGTGGCAGTGAGACCGTGCGAGCCTCATCCACACTGCTCTTCACGCTCTCTTACCCTGAGGGTAGCAACAGTGGTATACCCTGCAGCTGGGGCGGGGGGGGTGCTCCCCCAGGTGTCCTGAAACATCAAGGAGAAGGGTGTCGGGGGGCTCACTGTGGGGATAGGGAGGATCTGGAGTGAAGCACCCAGTTTCCCCTCAGATAAAACCGGGAAGAGCTGTGACTTTGCTCAGGTGTTGAAGCGAAGCATCTGCCTGGAGCAGAATACACAGGCCTGGTGTGACAACTGTGAAAAGTACCAGCCCACGGTGAGTGGGTGCTTGCCCTGGGCCAGAGTCCTCCCACATGGGGGACTCAGCTGTGGTCTCATCTGGGACAGACTCAGTCAGCGCCATCATCCAGAGATCTCTGGTGGGCGGGAAGAACCCCAGCTGGAGGAAGCAGATCCAGGCCTAAACTATTCCTGTCCAGGTTTCTTTCCCTGTGGGCCTCCTGCCATTCCTTGTTTGTTTCATTCTCTCAGATCCAGACCCGCAACATCCGCCATCTGCCAGATATTCTTGTCATCAACTGTGAGGTGAACAGTTTGAAAGAAGCTGATTTCTGGAGGATGCAGGCTGAGGTCAGGACTTAGGTTGGAAATGGGGCTCTAGGAGCACTTTCTAGTTTTCTCCCTCTTTTAACCTCCATATGTTTTTCTCCTTGTGTGCAGGTTGCCTTCAAGATGGCAATAAAGCATAATGGGGAAATCTCCAAAAATAAGGAGTTTGCTTTGGCTGATTGGTAGGTATTGTCTGTAGAGTGGTCAAAGGACTGAACTACCCAGTGGCCCCTCTTGTCACTGGTCAGATCTCCTTAGAACAAATTTCCAATTCTCCTGTCCTGATAGGAAGGAACTAGGCAGTCCAGAGGGCATGCTGATGTGTCCCTCCATTGAGGAGTTGAAGAATGTCTGGCTTCCTTTCTCCATTCANGGACTGAACTACCCAGTGGCCCCTCTTGTCACTGGTCAGATCTCCTTAGAACAAATTTCCAATTCTCCTGTCCTGATAGGAAGGAACTAGGCAGTCCAGAGGGCATGCTGATGTGTCCCTCCATTGAGGAGTTGAAGAATGTCTGGCTTCCTTTCTCCATTCAAATGAAGATGACCAAGAACAAAGGGCTGGATGTTTGCAATTGGACTGATGGGGATGAGATGCAGGTTGTTGAAAAACTGGGAAGAGGAGGGGGAATAAGGGAAAGAAGGTTGGGAAATTCCTGGTGGTCCAGTGGTTAGGACTTGGTGCTCTCACTGCCGGGGCCCTGGGTTCAATTCCCTGGTCAGGGAACTAAAATCCCATAAGCCTTGCAGCACGACCAAAAAAACAAAAGGGAGAGATGGGGCAGAAGCAGGGCAAGGGAAAGGTGGAACTTAGTATCGGGGAAAAAAGAGAATAAGGCCTAGTATTCACCAGCTATGGGCTTTTCTAGAGTGACTCAGTTCAGTGCTGGGAGTCATAGTTGGGCTAGGATGGAAAGAACCCACCCTGGTCCCCTATCCCCATCCCCCAGGCTCCCTGTCCTCTATCCCCATCCCCCTTCCTTCCCCACCCTTAAACTTAGCTTAGCAGCCTGGGTACCCCCCTCACAGTGGGGCCCAGCCAGGGCAGAGGAGCATGGTGTCTATGTGTATGACCTGATGGCAACTGTGGTACACATCCTGGACTCACGCACAGGGGGCAGCCTGGTGGCTCACATCAAAGTTGGAGAGACCTACCACCAGCGCAAGGAGGTGAGTGAGGTAATACAGGGCAGGGATATTCCTGGTGGTAGCCACAGGGGAATCCCAGTTCTGTCCTTATCTTGAGTCTGAGCCAGAATGCTCTAGCCATCACTTTGGCATCCTCTGTATCTCCACAGGGTGTTACCCACCAGCAGTGGTATCTCTTCAATGACTTTCTCATTGAACCTATCGATAAGGTTAGTTGTAACACATTCCATTCCCTCTTGCATCTCCCCTTACCCTGGCATCCTCATCCTCAGTACCCAAGAGAATGCCAGGCAGATTCAGGAGGGAGGGATGGGTCCTCAATAGTAAAAAGCATTAGCAAAGCTAAATATAGCACCCGAGTCCTGTCTTCTCTCTGACTTGGGATAAAGGGGAAGAAAGGCGTATATGTCGACCATTAGGTGCTTTTTCTTTTATAGCATGAAGCTGTGCAGTTTGACATGAATTGGAAAGTGCCTGCTATCCTTTATTACATCAAAAGGAATCTTAATTCCAAATACAACCTGAACAGTAAGTAGTACAGCATAGACCCAAGGTGTGAGCAATAAGATTCATCTTCAGGAAGAGATCTGGAAAACAGCTTATTAGGATTGGCAACCAGTGTTAATATTTCCAGGGACAGTAGAGTGATTCTGCTCATCAGGTCTTAAATTTAGAAGCTGGGGATCCTGAGGGTGTAATGGGAAGACGTGATGAGGGGTGATACCTGAAAATGGCTAAGGTTGATTTTGAGCTTATCTCCAAGTAAGAATCTCTTCTTTTGTGTGTGTGTGGTAATAAAGTATATTATTCTGCACTTTTTCTTTTTTTTTAATTCTGGATTTTCTAAGGTAAAGTCCAAAGTGAAAATCTCACTTCTTTCTGGTTTTTTTTTTCTTAGCATATCTCTTGATAATTTTCTGATTTGACCTGTTCGTTGGCCTGTTCTGTTCATCAGACATGATCTTTTTAGTCACATGCTTCGATTATTGGGATCACAGTGTAGACCCAGTCTGTAGTCAGCCACTCTGGTTTCCCTCCCCTGGTCACTTCCCTCTCCACAGCCATCTGTCTTCTGGATTCTCCCCTCCAGTTAAGAATCCTATTGAGGCAAATGTTCTGCTGGCTGAAGCCTCATTAGCACGGAAGCAGCGGAAAACACATACTACTTTTATTCCCCTGATGCTGAATGAGATGCCACAGGTTGGGGACTTGGTGGGCCTGGACGCTGAGTTTGTCACCCTTAATGAGGTAACCAAGACCAAAAGAGTGGGGTGTTAGGACATAACTCTGGGGATATCAGGAGTCACAAGCATTTCTCTGGTTTCCTTATGAACTCTTATATAGGAAGAAGCAGAACTGCGCAGTGATGGCACCAAGTCTACCATCAAACCAAGCCAGATGTCAGTGGCAAGGATTACCTGTGTTAGGGGCCAGGGACCCAATGAGGGTATCCCCTTCATTGATGACTACATCTCTACCCAGGAGCAGGTATTAGGATGTGGATGTACAAATGTGACAGACCCTGTGCTTTTACAGAAGGCCCTAGAACCTGGGGACGAATGGCGGGGGGAACTGTGCATTTCACTTCTTGTGTGATTTGACCTTTTCTGTATCCCTAGGTGGTGGATTACTTGACTCAATACTCAGGGATAAAGCCAGGAGACCTTGATGCCAAGATTTCCTCTAAGCACCTCACAACTCTAAAGTCTACCTACTTAAAGCTTCGTTTTCTCATAGACATTGGAGTCAAGTTTGTGGGTCATGGTCTGCAAAAGGACTTCCGGGTCATCAACCTCATGGTTCGGGCAGGGCTCTTTTAAGAGTCTTTCTTTGTGTGGGCTCCCCAGGGTACACATTGTGTTTTGGGAAAATGGGAAATCGGATCCTCTGCGTTCAGTCTCCCTCTCTTATATCCCTGGCAGGTGCCCAAGGACCAAGTCCTTGACACTGTTTATCTATTTCACATGCCCCGGAAACGAATGATTTCCCTGCGATTCCTTGCTTGGTACTTTCTAGGTGAGTTCCTCTGCCTTGTACATCCTTGTGTGCAGCAAAAGCATGAAAATGTGTGAGAGGCCAAGGGGAATAGGGATAACCCTGAATTATTGGTGAGAGTTACAGGTGGATTTAATTAGCTTCAGTATTCCTTTTGTGCACTAGGGATGGTGTTTGGCTCTTTCCCTTAAGGGAAGTCAGGGTTTTTTTTGTTGTTTATTGATAGTGGGGATGTGAGTAGAGGACATGTTCTTACCTTCCTTTGCTAGGTCCCAAACTATTCCACCTCTGCTTCCCCTAGACCTGAAGATTCAAGGGGAGACCCATGACAGTATTGAGGATGCCCGCACAGCCCTTCAGCTTTACCGAAAGTATCTGGAACTAAGCAAAAATGGCACTGAACCTGAGTCCTTCCACAAAGTTCTCAAGGGCCTTTATGAGAAAGGTCGAAAGATGGACTGGAAGGTGCCTGAGCCTGAGGGCCAGACAAGTCCCAAGAGTAAGGCCTGGGAATGGGACAGGGGAAACTGGTCTGGGTGGGTTGTGAAGATTATAGCCATCATAAGAACAATGAAAGTGAAAGTGAAGTCGCTCAGTCATGTCTGACTCATTTCAACCCCATGGACTGTAGCCTTCCAGGCTCCTCTGTCCATGGGATTCTCAGGCAAGAATACTAGAGTGGATTGCTGTTTTTTTCCTTTGCCAAATAAGAACAATGGTTATGTTAAAACAGTACCAACTCCAGCCTTCTGTTTGTAATACAAAGCACTTAACGGTTTACAGAGCACTTATTCCTTCCAATAATCAGTGAAATCAGAAATCAGTTTTATTATTGAAGCTCTCTGTTGGTCCTAACCTCTTTCCCAATTCTAAAAAGTTTGCGGGAGGTCCATGCCTTCTTTTCTCCTGCATTTTTCCTTCATAAGAAGTGTCTCAGGTGCCTTTTCTTCTAACTCACCTTAGGAGTCAATGCTCTTGGTTTTGTCTCTGACAGATGCAGCTGTCTTCTCTTCAGTGCTGGCACTCTGACCTCATGCTCTCCCGACGAACAGCTCCCTCCCTTTAGTGTTCTGTGGCCCCAGAACTGGGAAATGAGTTCCCAAGTTGGCTATACCCTGTCTACTTCCAGAATTGGACTTGCTCAGGGTCTACAGATGGTGCTATTAATAGAACTGGAATGCAGCAGGATTGTTGCAAAAGGTCTAGGAGCCAGATTACTTTTTCATCCTTTGCAAAATAGTGGGCCAGAAACAGCCTAGAATTGACCGAGATGGAAAGTAATTCATGTTCTTAATAATTATCCTGGGTAATTAATACACAGGTAAAGAAGCTCCTGGAACCAAAACGCTCAGTTCCTACTGAAGTCCTGGACACTGATAGGATACAACAGTAACTCAAGACCTAGCCTAAGTCTGGCTGCTTGAGGGTTGCCCAGAGGGGCCAGCATTTAGAGTCTGGTGGTCCCAGCAAACCAGTGTTGCCAACATCATCATTGCCAAAAGGGCGTTCAGGTCCTAGACAAAGCTTGGCTGCTGGCTTCACTCCTGCTGACAGCTGAGAAACATCTGTCTTCCATCCACCGTCCTGTCCCAAGTTTTGTTTTCTTGCTATTTTTTTAAAATTCTGTTTTAAACTGCATGTTTTGTAAAATAAAAACAAAAATATTATTGAGTGTCATCTATTTCATTAGAAATATCTGCACATGGGGTTCTCTGACTTCAGCCTCCTCTCCTTTGTTGGCTATTTATTGGGTTGGCCAAGAAATCCTTCAGCTTTTGAGCAAAAATAAAGGACACATTTTTCATTTTCACCAATAACTTGGTTGAACAGCATATCCACCACTTTGTTTCACTACCTTCTGCCATTTTTCAAGCAACTGCATAATTCCATTTTCCCAAAACTTTTCATCTTTTTGAGCAAAGAACTGTTCCAGGTGCCTTGTACAGTCTTCCAGAGAATTGAAATTGTTTTCAATAAGAGAATTTTGTAAAGACCAAAATTAATGGAAATCTGAAGGTGCAATGTCTGGTGAATACAACAGATGCATTGGAACTTCCCAGCGAAGCTGGAACAGTTTTTGCCTGGTCATCAAAGCCTTGCGTTATCCTAATGGAAGACTATGTTTTTTTCTGTTAATTCAGGACACTTTCATTGAGTGCTGCTGTCAGTTGGTCTAACTGGGAGCAGTACTTGTTGGAATTGTTTGGTTTTCTGGAAGGAGCTCATAATAGAGAACGCCCCATCCCACACAACTTCACCTTCTTTGTATACGGACCAGCCTTTGGTGTAGTTGGTGGTGATTCGTTTTGCTTGTGCTATGATCTTTTTTGTGTCACGTTTTTGTACAGTATTCACTTTTCATTGCTCATCACAATTTGTTTTAAAAAACAAGGTTTTGGAACTTCCTGGTGGTCCAGGGGGTAAGACTGTGCTTCCACTGCAAGGGGCACAGGTCCAATCCCTAGCCAGGGAAGTTCTGCATGCCTCCAAGTGTGGCCAAAATAATTTTAAAAAAGAACACAGAACGTTTTTGTTAGGGTTTGTAGAGAATCGCATGTGGAAATACAGCCAAGAAAGTGATGTTTTGGGTTTTTTTTCCCACTTAACACATGTGGAATCCAAACAACAAAACATAACCAAGCTGGTACAAATTATTTTCAACGTCTGATTTGGATTTTTTTTAAAAAAATCTCTTCACTGATTTGGATATTTTGAGTTTGTCAGCTGTCTTCCCTCGAGGTATAACACTGATTGTTCTCAATGTCTTGATTGATTGCTATCAACCTCAACTGGTCTACCCAACTGTGGAGCATCCTCCAGCAAGAAGTATCCAGCCGAGATCTTTGCAAACCACTTTTGACACATTTCATCAGTCACAGCACCTTCTCCATACACAACACACATCTTTTTGCGTTTCAGTTGCATTTTTTTCTTTCTTAAAATAATAAAGCAATATGCCAAAATGTTGCTTTTTTCTTTTATCTTAAATAGTAAAATGGTTACACAAAAATTAACCAATTTTGCTAAGCTAAGTATTTTTAGTGCATGCTGATATGACAACTTGTCACACTACAATCTAACAAAATAGCTTCGAAAGACAGCTAAGCACTACTACAGACATCTTACATGTAAAAAACCAAAGGAACTCTTTTGGAAACCCAACATTACAACTGGAAAAAACTGTCAAATTCTCACCCAGAAATGAAGATAAAATTCTCAAGTCCAAAATTCAGGATATTGGAGAAATATGTCATTCCTGGGCAGTTAGGCCTTTGGTGTGGCTGCCTAGAACCCTAGGGTCGGATTCTTTCAAGAGGTACAGTATGGTTTCCCCGTCTTGTGTAAAATGTGAGTTGGAGAAACTGACAAACTACAGGTCCCAGGAACCTTAAAACCTGTAGCTACTAACAAAGTATCAGTGTGGTGATGTGGTGCTTCCTGGGAGATGTAGTTTCCCGGGTATTAAAACCAGGGATTCTCACTGGCTAGCAGCATACCTTTCTTTTGGAAGGTCCGAGCCCACCTAGATTGGCGTGTGTGAGCCTGACCGCCTCCGCGCACGACGTCAGGCTCTGACCCTGCTTCAAGCCACTCCTATTCTTCGGCTGACCTCTGATGGTCACGTGGAGCTCCTCGCCACGCAAGTCTGGGTCCTGCGATCCACCGGGGTCCTTGCTGTCTGGGAGCCGCTCCTAAGCTGCCTGTTCGCGCGAGAGTTTGGAGGGGCGGGTTTGGGGTCGGTCTGCGGTGTGGGACGCGAACTGTAGCGCCTCTGAGCCCTGCTTAGGAATCCACTTAGGACTCAAGGAGCTGGCTCAGGCAGTCACCGGGGCACCCCGTGTCTGGAGCGCGCAGGAGCGCTCTGGAGAAGCCTGGACAGCCCCGCTCCCCCGCAGCCAGGTGCTAGGGTCGAGAGCTAAAGTGAGAGTCCGGCTGTCTTCCAGTGCCTGGGCCACGGCGGCGGCCCTGGGAGCAGAGGTGGGATGGATCCGAGTGGCACTGAGGGTCGGGTTTGGACTGGAGCGAAGGCAGTGTGGGGTCTTTACAAAGGGGGCTGGTGCGCACGGAGGAATAGCTTATAGGCTGGAGGTGGGAATGCAGCAATCTTCGGTGCTGGGTCCAAATAGGCCCTAGTTATTGAGTGCTCTTCTCGCCAGCCAGCCACATCGCTACCTCTTAGGCAGAATCAGCTCCTCTGTGCCTGTCGTCCTTGCTTAATCCCAGCCACCAACCCATGGCTGCCACATAGCCCTGTGATCCTAGGCACCCACCGCTTAAGTACCAACATCTGAGGGTTCACCTGTCGACGTAATATCTGGAACTAAGACCGAAGTCCCAATCTCGCTCTCTCACCCACTGCCCCGGGGCTTCCGGGACATCGAGCGCCGGAACAGAGAAGCCCCTTTGTGTCCAGGCCATTTCCTGGAAAGTAGAGTCAGATCACACTGAGGCCTTTGTAGGCTTGGGATGAGGTATGGGGAGGGGTGGTGGCGGCGGGGATTAGAGGCTGACTGGGTGTCGTGGCGGGCGGGGCTGGGCGGGGGAATGGAGTAGGCTTCTCACACCTATGCTTTAAACCCAGGTGGAGCAACCCCATTGTGTCAAAGATGAAAGGCTGGGGTTGGCTGGCCCTGCTTCTGGGGGCCCTGTTGGGAACTGCCTGGGCCAGGAGGAGCCAGGATCTACACTGTGGAGGTAAAGGCACAGAAGGAGAAATGGGAGGAAGCAGGGTGGGATGGGGAAGATAGGACCTTNCCAGGTGGAGCAACCCCATTGTGTCAAAGATGAAAGGCTGGGGTTGGCTGGCCCTGCTTCTGGGGGCCCTGTTGGGAACTGCCTGGGCCAGGAGGAGCCAGGATCTACACTGTGGAGGTAAAGGCACAGAAGGAGAAATGGGAGGAAGCAGGGTGGGATGGGGAAGATAGGACCTTGGAGAGGATGGGATCCAAGGCCTGGGAGGATGAGTGGAAGCCCCTAGGTTGATTCCTTTCTCCCCCTCCCCCCTTGCATCAGCTTGCAGGGCTCTGGTGGATGAACTTGAGTGGGAAATTGCCCAGGTGGATCCCAAGAAGACCATTCAGATGGGCTCTTTCCGAATCAATCCAGATGGCAGCCAGTCAGTGGTGGAGGTAATTTGACTGTTCCCCCAAATAGCTTACTCTAACTTTGAATGAGAACTCAATTAATGAGATATCTAAAAGATTGGGCTGTTTCATTTGGAAGAGGCTAGAGGCTTGTATCCCATACATTTGCTTCCCTGGCTCCCTAATACCCCAGAAATCCTAATACTTTGTAGAAGATGTAGAAGTTGTTAGCAGACAGAGAACCTTTCCATATCAGCCCCCTTTTCCATATCCTTAATCCATGTGACTTGTGTTTTCACTATGACAGTATGGTATACATACATATTCATTCATTTAAAAAAAAATATATATATGTATATATAGGTCTTATCTATATATTTAGGAAATTTATTTTAGTAGAAAACATAATACACACAGACAGAAAGCTGTACCTACTGAGTATTTGGGAAATGTTAAGGTTATGGTGCTTTTGAAATGCTTTAATAGTTATCTTCAAAGCCTACACCATCTGACTGAAGCAACTTAGCATGCATGCAACTGTCTGATGCTCTCGTTTTAAGGGCAGGTATTAGCCTCATTTTAATAGCAAAAAAAAAAAAAAAAATAATAACCTTACAGTCATAAGAATTAAAGAAATTCACAGGAAGAGAACACATAGTGACCAGTGTTAATCAAAGAGGTCATTTATCTTTTAATTTGGAAAGACACCTATTTTATTTTTTAGGCTTGTATAATGAGGTAAAATAAGATCACATATTTGAATGGACTTTGCTGTTGTTTAGTTGCTAAGTTGTATCTGACTCTTTGCGACCCCTTGGATTGTGGCCCTCCAGGCTCCTCTGTCCATGGGATTTCCCAGGCAAGAGTACTGGAGTAGGTTGCCATTTCCTTCTCCAGGGAATCTTCCCGACCCAGGGATTGAACCCAGGACTCCTGCATTGGCAGGCAGATTCTTTACCACTGAGCCAGTAGGACTTGAGAATTACACAAATCGTAATGGTTTTAAATTAGAGAAGGCTTTTTAGAGTAGGTTGATCAAGCTAGATTTGGAAGGAAAAGTAAGGGTATGAATTATTAATGTACAGAGGTAGAAGAATATGACCCAAGGCTGAGGACATTTCTAGGTGCCTTATGCTCGCTCAGAAGCCCACCTCACAGAGCTGCTAGAGGAGGTATGCGACCGGATGAAGGAGTATGGGGAACAGATCGACCCTTCCACGCACCGCAAGAACTATGTACGTGTCGTGGGCCGGAATGGAGAATCCAGTGAACTGGACCTACAGGGCATTCGAATTGATTCAGACATCAGTGGCACCCTCAAGTTTGCGGTGAGCTATGGGAATGGGTAGCTGGTTCTTGAAAATTAGGGGAGTTATTAGAGAGCCCAAGTGGAAAGTTGGGTTCATGTCCTTCTCCTCCTCTCTGGAGGTGGAGACCAGAGGCTTCCCCTTGCGGACTTCTCTCACTCCTTTCTCCCTTGGGTTGACAGTGTGAGAGCATTGTGGAGGAGTACGAGGATGAACTCATCGAATTCTTTTCCCGAGAGGCTGACAATGTTAAAGACAAACTTTGCAGTAAGCGAACAGGTAAGCTACTGTCACTTTACCTCCTGTCCTCACATCTCTGTGGAACCTGGCACATTCTCCAGTGTGTGTCCCACTCCCTGTCCTCCAGCACCCCCCTAACATCTCTTCCTCCAGCCTAATCTATGCAGTTAGCTTAAGAGTTACTTATGGCTTAGGGACTTGGGTTGATCCTCTCCATTCTCTTCCTGTCAGCTTTCAGAATTTGTGGCTCCCTCACCTGAGATACATAGGGGTGAGAGGATGATGGGAGAGTTTTGTCATTTTAAAGTCTGTGCTGGGGGGTGGGGGAATTCCCTGGTGGGCCAGTGGTTAGGACTCTGCACTTCCACTGCAAGGGGCATGGGTTGGATCCCTGGTCAGGAATTAAGACCCCACATGCCTCGAGGTGTGGCAAAAAAAAACCCAAAAACATATGATCTGAAAAATGGTGGTCGGTGTGTGTCAATTTGTTTTGGGGTATTTTCTTAATAGTGGCATATATCAGCGTGAGAGTGGCGTTTCCTTTGAAACTGTCATGTGCTATTTGCAGATCTATGTGACCATGCCCTGCACATATCGCATGATGAGCTATGAACCACTGGAGCGGCTCAGACTGACAAGTTTGATGGATCACCCCCAGGAGGGGAAGAGGGTAGCAATGCCTTTTATATTATGTTTTTACTGAAATGAACTGAAAAAATATGAAACCAAAAGTATGAACTGTGTTGTTTTTTCATGCCCAGAATTAGGCCTTTACATTAGGCTTGAAAATAGGAGATTCCAGACAGGAAGAAAAAAAGGGAAGGAAAGGAAAAGCTTTGGGAATTGTATAGTGCTAAGGTAGAAGGGCAGGAGGAGCAGGGGACAACGGAGGATGAGATGGTAGGATGGCATCACAGACTCAATGGACATGGGTTTGGATGAACTCCAGGAGTTGGTGATGGACAGGGAGGCCCAGTGTGCTGCGGTTTATGGGGTCACAAAGAGTTGGACACGACTGAGTGACTGAACTGAACTGAACTGAAGGTAGAAGGAACCTGAACCATAATTCTTTTGTCATCTGAAATTCCTGATGGACTAACAAACTAGGTAAGCATTTATTCAGTGCTTACTCAATATAATGTGTTTAGAGTCCAATTATCGTGAGAAGAGGAACTTCTGTGCATAAGCTAGGGAACATGAATAAGTGTATAGTAGTACAGGGCTTCCCTGGTGGCTCAGCGTTAAAGAATCCACCTACAGTGCAGGAGCTGCAAGAGATGTGGGTTCAATCCCTGGGTTGGGAAGATCGCCTGGAGAAGGGAATGGCAACCCACTCCAGTATTCTTGCCTGGAGAACCCCATGGACAGAGGAGCCCGGTGGGCTACAGTCCATGGGGTCACAAAGAGTTGGACATGACTGCAGGGACTTAGCATGCATGCACGCATTCATGTAGTATAGGATTCTAGAAATTAGTTGTATTCATACTGATGAAACCTAAGATAGAGCGCAGTCCTGAAGGAAATGGATTATTTTACCCTCTGTACCCTTCCAGATGGAGGGATCAGCAAGAGCAGACAGGAAAGGGCAAATGGATGTGATCATCTCAGCTGACAAGTAAGGCCTTTGTCAGATAGGGAGAGATGAGGTAAGGAATGTTACTGAAGAAAAGGTCTTGCTTTCAGATTCCATGCCAACAGCAACATGTCATCTCCATCCCTAGTTACGGCCAGTGTAGACTATAAGTACACTACAGTGTGGACTACACATACTTTCTGTGCGTAGGGATTCTGTCCTGGGACACACGATGAAAACGTAAAGGATACTTCTTTGAGGAGCTTCTAAAACACCCTGATCCTGAAGTGTGGCTGTCTCAGGGTTTGGAATGGAACATCTGTCCCAGGGAGAAACACCTGTTACTAAGGTTTATTACATTTCAAAGACTTAAAATTATTTATTTATTTGGCTGTGCAGGGTCTTAGTTGTGGGAACTTTTACCTGCAGCATGGGGGATCTATTTCCCTGACCAGGGATTGAAACTGGGTACCTAGCATTGGGATCACAGAGTCTTAGCCACTGGACCACCAGGGAAGGCCCCATTTCAAAGACTTTAAGCACTTTAGAATCTAAGGGGCCTTGGAGGTCATAGATACTCCCAAGGTCATCTTGCAGGTTCACTTCTGCAGATGAAGTAACTGATTTTACAGATAAAGAAACTGAGGCCCACAGAAGCCACAGGTCCTCAAGTTCTGTATTTAGTGGCAAAACCAAATGTATAAGCTAATGTTCCCAAGTGTCAACTGATCTAATATAGCTGTGAAGTAGCTTCTGTGTTAAGTCTTTTTTTCCCCTCTTCATACCTTGCACTAAGCCTGGCACATGGAATGAATACGTTCAGCAAAGCTTTCTTGTACCAGAAATCCCTATGAAATCTAGCTCAGAGCAAGCACCCTGATACTAGTCGACAACTAAATTCAGGGTCAAGTGCTAACTCTCTCATTAGTCATAAGGAATGTATCTTGTCAAATCACTTTTCCAGCTGTTACTACTAAGCGTTATGTCTTCTGTGATGCAGGTGAATAATGTTCACATGCTTCATTCCCCTATGAGTATACCCAGGATTCTGTCCATCATCTGCTTGCAGTCTGAAAAGTTCTTACTCTTCCACCAGAAAGTTTCTTAGAAACATAAATGAGAGTACTCTTATGGGGAACTCAAAACTCTTATAATTTACACACAAAAAAAGATATTTACAAATTTAAATAAATAAAACATGTTACCTGTGATGTGCCTCATTAGTTTGTCAAGGTACAGCTGTTAAGAATGTTCCAGACCAAGAGTTTTTGCCACTGGGACACAGGCATGTGTCTTATATAGGAAAGAGTGGACCTTATCATCCTTGACTTGATCCTCAGATGGTCAGGAGGATATATTTTGCTTATCTTTCAATTCATACCACAGGTTAGCACAAGGAATCCATGAATTTTTCTGAACCTTTCTGGAGGCTACTAAAATTATTCTAGCCTAGTATTTGGTAGAACATATACTCAACCCTGGCCTTTCCTGGTGGCTCAGACAGTAAACAATCTGGCTGCAATGTAGAAGACTGGGGTTTGATCCCTGGGTTGGAAAGATCCCCTGGAGAAGGAAATGGCAACCCATTCCAGTATTCTTGCCTAGACAATTCCATGGACAGAGGAACCTGATAGGCTACAGTCCAGGGGGTTGCAAAAAGAGCTGGACACGATTGAGTGCCTAACACTTTGACTTTTCACTTTCATACTCAACCTCGTATATATGGTTACACCCTAAATTTTACATGCTTTCTAAATGAGTTTATCAGAAAAATGTTAGCATTTAATGAAACATTCCCAAAGACAGTGTGATAGCCTTGTTTCTTTTGGTTTTGGTTTGGTGAAGCTTAGGGGATTTTAAGAAGACTCTTGAGAGCCCCTTGGGCAGCAAGGAGATCTAACCAGTCCATCCTAATGGAAATCAGTCCTGAATGTTCATTGCAAGGACTGATGCTGAAGCTGAAACTCCAATACTCTGACCACCTGATGCGAAGAACTGATTCATTTGAAAAGACCCTGATGCTGGGAAAGATTGAAGGCAGGAGGAGAAGGGGATGACAGAGGATGAGGTGGTTGGATGGCATCACCGACTCAATGGACATGAGTTTGAGTAAGCTCTTGGAGTTGGTGATGGACAGGGAAGCCTGGCATATTGCAGTCCATGGGGTCGCAAAGAGTTGGACATGACTGAGGGACTGAACTGAATTGAACCAAACTCAGGCACTTGGCAGTGACTGGACTGCCAGGAAATTCCCAAAGACAGTGTTAAATGAGATCCAGGGTGACTAGGAAAATGTATTATGTGAAAATCTAGTCTATGTTTTAGAGGATTTTTTTTTTGCTATAAAAGGATTCTGAGCAGGAACAAAAATCCTTTAAATATAAGACAAAAATGAATAATAAGGGAAAAAGAAATATTTTACTCACATAACACACTTATTTAATCTTTATAACTCTAAGAAATACTAGATATTACTCCCATTTTGCAGATGCAGAAAACAAGCTCAAAGAGGCGTGCGGTAGCCAAGGCGTCATCCCTAGTGATCACCTTATACCTAGGCCAGTGGAGTCTTCATATAGTCCCCAGTGGCTCTCTAAAGCAGTACTCCTTTTATTTGTTTGAAAACTACCTTCAAGTTTGAATGCAAGCCCTCTGAATCTAATAATGTACAGTGAAAAAGCACTTTATCCACTTTTCAGCCTTTTTCCAGCCTGATTATTCCTTGTAAGAAGCCCATTCTATCCCCCTGGTCTTTTTAGGTGCTAAATGTTTGTCTCTCCTACCTTTATTACTTGTATTCTGGGTAGGTCATCATTTATCATGTATTTCAAGTATGAATGTGCAACGGTTTTACAGGATAAATGAGACTAGTTCTTTATCTTTTTGTTTGTTTAGTTCCCCAACCAGGGATCAAACCTCTGTCCCCTCCATTGGAAGTGTGGAGTCCTAATTACTGAACCCCAGGGAATTCCCTGTAGTTCTTATCTTTTAAAATATCTTTAAACATACCACTGAGCTAATGTGCCCAAGAGACAGTTAACAATGACTCAAAGTCCGCTTCCTGAGTTGCAGCTGATAATATACAGTCATCATCATATAAACAATACAGCTTAGTAGTTACAATACAGCTTCTGGAGTGAGGCCAACCTACGTCTGAATTCCAGCAATGCTAATTATAAGATATGATCCTGAGTGGGATACTTTATCTAAACCTTGGGTTCCTCCTATATAAAAATGCTACTATTACTTATATCCCTTAGAGTTGTGAGGATCAATTAAGGTAATGCATGTACCACATTTACACAGTATCTGGAAATAGTAAGTACTCAACAAATTTTAGTTATTGCCTGTTAAATAAAGGAGTTTGGTTTCAGTTTAGTTCAGTTGCTCAGTCGTGTCCACCTCTTTGCAACCCTGTGCACTGTAGCACACCAGGCTTCCCTGTCCATTACCAATTCCTGGAGCTTGCTCAAACTCGTCCAGTGAGTCAGTGATGCCATCCGACCATCTCATCGTCTGTTTTCCCTTCTCCTGTCTTCAATCTTTCCCAGCATCAGGGTCTTTTCCAATGAGTCAGTTCTTCCCATCAGGTGGCCAAAGTATTGGAGTTTCATCATTGGTAGCATCAATCCTACCAATGAATATTCAGGCCTGATTTCCTTTAGGATGGACTGGTTAGATCTTGNCCCAGCATCAGGGTCTTTTCCAATGAGTCAGTTCTTCCCATCAGGTGGCCAAAGTATTGGAGTTTCATCATTGGTAGCATCAATCCTACCAATGAATATTCAGGCCTGATTTCCTTTAGGATGGACTGGTTAGATCTTGCAGACTCTTTTTTTTCCCTTGCAGACTCTTGAGGGACTTTCAAGAGTCTTCAATATCACAGTTCAAAAGCATCAATTCTTCAGCACTCAGATTTCTTTATGGTCCACCTCTCACATCCATAAGTGACTACTAGAAAAACCATAGCTTTGACTATACAGACCTTTGTTGATAAAATAATGTCTCTGCTTTTTAATATGCTGTCTAGGTTTGTCACAGCTTTTCTTCCAAGGAGGAAACATCTTTTAATTTCATGGCTGCAGTCACCATCTGCAGCGATTTTTGGAGCCCAAGAAAATAAAGTCTGTCACTGTTTCCATTGTTTCTCATCTATTTTCCATGAAGTGATGGGACCGGATGCCATGATCTTAGTTTTTTGAATGTTGAGTTTTAAGCCAACTTTTTCACTCCCCTTTTTCCCTTTCATCAAGAGGCTTTTTAGATCCTCTTTGCGTTCTGCCATAAGGGTGGTGTCATCTTCATATCTGAGGTTGTTGATATTTCTCCCTGCAATCTTGATTCCAGCTTGTGCTTTATCCGGTCCAGCATTTCTCATGATGTACTCTGCATATAAGTTAAATAAGCAAGGTGACAATATACAGCCTTGACGTAGTCCTTTCCAATTTGGAACCAGTCTGTTCTATGTCTGGTCCTAACTGTTGCTTCTTAACCTGCATACAGATTTCTCAGGAGGCAGGCAAGGTGTTCTGGTATCCCCATATCTTAAAGAATTTTCCACAGTTTGTTGTGATCCACACAGTCAAAGGCTTTAGCATAGTCAATGAAGCAGAAGTAGATGTTTTTCTGCAGTTTGGTTTACCGATGAATTTTTAGGGTGCATGCTTCTACTTATCCTTGGCCACCAGAGGGCACTATTGCCCTTGTCCATTTTAAAGAGGTCATTCCCAAGGTCAAGATGACCTCAGTTCTCAGTCTTCTCTCCGTTGTCCCCTCCAGTTTTTTCAAACACTTAGCTGTATTTGGACCTATAATTCACTTGGCTGCTTTATTCATGCTAATCCTTCTCCTTTAACTTTTTTCCCTACCTCCCTAGATCCCAAATAGCTTCAGAGAAAAGACTCTAAGCCAGTTCCTGGAAAATACCATTCAGTCCCTTTGATCCCTGGGTTTTCCCAGTGATCTTATACTAATGGATGTCAGGATTGAACAACCTCAAAATAAGTCTGTTGCAGGAAGGTGGACTGTTTCCAGGGCCTGAAAAGTGTCTCTTGTCTAATATTCAGAAATGAATTGTCTGAGGAGACACACATGCTGACAAAGCAAGAGACTTTATTAGGAATGGGCATCCGGGTGGAGAGCAGTAGGGTAAGGGAACCCAGGAGAACTGCTCTGCCACATGGCTCAAAGTCTTGGGTTTTATAGAGATGGGGTTAGTTTCTGGCTTGTCTTTGGACAATCATTCTGACTCAGGGTTCATCTTGGTGGCATATGCATTGCTCAGCCAAGATGGATGCCAGTGAGAAGGATTCTGGGAGGGGGTAGGGCATGTGGTGTCTCTTCTTAACCTTTCCCTGAACTCTTCTGGTTGATGATGGCTTATTAGTTCCATGTTCCTTAGTAGGACCTCCTGTCATAAAATAACTCATGCACATAGTTACTATGGTGCCTGGCCAGGGTGGGTAGTTTCAGTCAGTGTGTTTCCCCTAACAAGTCCATAAAGGCCTCATGACACTAGGCTCCAGGATACTGTAAGCATTATTGTTCCCCACCCTTCCTCTCATCATTAGAGTTCCAGAATAGGTTACCCTCATGGCCACTCAGTAATTATCCCTTTGGTAGCCTCACCCTAAGAATGCCTTCTGTCTGTCGGGGCACTGGAGTTCAGTCCTCTGGTCTGCAGGCTAGTCTCTGTGGATGATTAACCAGAGAGAAGAAACCAGGTCAAACTATTCTAGGGTTAGAAGGAAATCCTCTGTGAGATGCTAAATTGGGAGCAAGTATTGATCAGTGGAGCTTTGAAGTCACCGAGGAGATAGCTAAATTCACTGCTCCTCTGAGGCACTATTTACGAAGTTCTTTCCTAGGATCTGATCCTCATGCCAAAGAAGCATTGCTTGGTAGGTATAAAACTAAGTAGAAAGAAACCTGGCAAGAGAAAATGGCTTTTCTTTCTTTCTTTCCAAGTTCAAGCTATAAACTAGGTTCTTTATCAGTGGGATCTAGCTAAATCTGGCTTAGATGGTACTGAGACCTCTGAACTTCGTTACTTCTATGTAAGGAGATAAAAAGACTGTTCATCTGGGGCGTAGGTCAGTTCCTCTCTGCCCTTGGGTCAAGGACAGTGATAGCTTATTGAGGTAGAAAGGTTCTAATTTCTTGTCTATCCCAGTGACATGGTTCATTTAACAGTCTCTGGGAAGCACAGGATAAGAGTATATAGAAGTCTGCCAAGTACCTGTAAAGGCCCAGAGGCCCTATGAGAGTAACAGGAGTGATGTAACAAAACAGGAGGTGATTTTGGGTGAAGGGTTGTTCTGCAGCTGCTGATCTTTTGGTTATATGTGGTGTGGACTGGTTGTGTGGGGTTATGTGACTGGAGTGGTAATGAGACTAATGCCCAGGACTCAGAGACTCTGGACTGCTCTGGAAGCCCTCATATTAAGGGGGCCTTTGCAGGAGTTGCTTTGTCTGATACTTTCAGATTGTAAAGAATCGACCTGCGATGCAGGAGACCTGGGTTCTGATCCCTGGGTCAGGAAGATCCCCTGAGGAGGGAATGGCAACCCACTCCAGTATTCTTGCCTGGAGAATCCCATGGACAGAGGAGCCTGGCGGACTATAGTCCATAGAGTCACAAAGAGTAGGACACGACTAAGCAAATAACACTTCGTAAGACTTGGGTTTCCTGACACTAATCACAGAACTGACTGCTNCCTTTTTCAGGGAAATCTTGATCCAGGGATCAAACCTGCATCTCCCACATTGCAGGTGGATTCTTAACCATCTAAGCCACCAGAGAAGCCCTAATCACTACCAGGGATCCGGCACCCTGTTACCTCAAGATCCTCATGACTTATATTCTTCATAAGAGACTATGGGGGTTGCTCCTTCTACTCTTTCTGGTACAATGTATGGACTTTGCTCTTCAGAGCTTAGGAAGCATTTTCTCTCAACTGAGCTAGACCCATACTTTTTCACGAACCCAATTAGAGAAAAGATTTTCACAGTTATTAGAGAAAAATTACCAAGGAGACTTTCTATTATTTTTGTTTTGCTCTCAAAAAAGAATGTTTATTTTCAAATCATTTCTTTTTTAAAAATTTATTTTAATTGGAGACTTTCTAAACAATAGGGTACCATGTAAAGATTATAATTTTAGGAAAAAGGACAAAATTCAGAGCCACAGGATGTGCACAGACTAGCTAACTATCAGACGTTGAACACAGCAACGTTACTTAAGTGTTCTGAGATTCACAGCTTCTTCAGGTGGTCAAAGTGGAGTAGTAATTCTTACTTCCTAATGTTAACTAGAATGAAATGAGAATGCGGGTGAAATACCTAATATAGACACTGACATGCAGTAGAATCTTGATTGTCTTTCTCATATCTTTATTAGGCTAGTATTCATAACCATCATTATCACACAAGATTGATAAATTTTTACCCCACAGAGGACTGACATTTTAGTAAGCATCTCAGTATTATCACTGAGAAACGTAGACTTGTAAATCTACTGAAATAGCAAAAATAATTCAAGGGTCCAGAGATGATTACAGCCGGATCTCTAGTCAGGCTGTGCTAGAGTCTCTCTCCATAAAGTAATCAGAGATGCCTTTATTCCAGCAATTTAATGTAATTAGACCAAATGGCTGCTGGTGGAAGTGCAGAAGCACAGCTGAAGCAGTGTTTCCTAGCATTTACAAGTTTTACAAAGTGGTAGCAGGGAGTACCTGGGTCTGTGAGTTAACTATGCATAGTTGTCAAAATCCTCAAATTTGTGATTTACCTTCCTTTGCTCAATACCATATTAAGTGTGTGTGTGGGGTGGGGGGGGGGTACAGGGGGAGGTTTAGTAAATAAAGTCTTCATTAGTGTTGTTTCCCTCATTAGAAAAGGAATGCCTTATCACATGTTCACATCCATTTATTTCACAGTGATTGCAAATGAGAATCAACAGAAATAATATTCTGACTTAAAACTTTAGTCCATGAAACATTTTTCAAAAACATCAGAGTTTGGGCTAACAGTGCATGCTGCCAGGAACAACTCATTCTGACTCTGAATAGTATCATAAACACCAGCACTAGCCAAGCAAGAATCAGGGAAAGTAGGTGATTTGTACCATTTCCATGTAATGTATTTGGACATAATTTGAGTTTCCAGAACTAAATCAGCAGAATCATTCAACAGCTAAGTTCATTTTTTAAACTTCACATGCTGGAACCCTTTAATATTTCCAAGCTCATATTTGGAACATGAGTCTTATTAACCAGAACGGAAGGAAAATCTTGAGATAAACAAGAGAGAAGATAGAATGCTTGAGACCACCATATGTTTATTTCACTAAAATGTTCATCATCATACTCTTTAGCAGAATTCCATGAAATAAAAATAAAAATGTCAAAGAATTATGACTACATTGCAGTCTCCAATAATTTATCAGCAGAACACAACTTTTAGAACATTTAATGACCTCCTGTGTCTGAGCCAAAATAAATTATTTCTGCTTTCTATTTGAACTTTTGCATGTGAAAAGGGATGTTTACAGGATTCATACCCCACTCTATTAATATGCTTGGATGCATAATCTAGTTGTTGAGCTTTTCTTATAAACCAAGGCTTAAAACCATATGATTTACAACGTAAAGCAATACAATGTAATAAAGTAGCTCAGACTGCTTACAGCCTCATACAACTCTGGGAATACTGCCCCTCCTCCAGCAAATACTCATTGGTCACTCACAATTTACCCCTTTCTTGAGGACAGCAGTAGCAATTCAAAAGTAAAGGAGATCCTCAAATAACTGAGATACATAGGAACGTATATGCGTTCACACTAAAATTTCATTCTTTTACTGAGCAAACTAAAGACTATATACATGACAGAGTGGACAGAATTTGCACTGCCAAGTTAGTGACTAAGGTGATTATCAAGAATGTTACAGTTCAATCGAGGTATTGCTAACATACACTGAAATATTTTAAATCACAAGGTTTTCTTTCAGATGCTGACAGAATGATTCTGAGAACAACTACTGATGTATAAAGTTCTCTTTCAATGTTCAACAATTATTGGGCCTCTCAAGACTCAATGTAAACATGAAAATTATCCCTCAATGACAAAAAGAGATCATGGTGGAGATGACCTTATGTCTCAGAACAAGAATTACTTTGAAAGAGAAATATGGTGATACAGAAAGAAACAGGTTTTAATAGGAACCAATGATAAGTGATTGCTATTATAGGTCAATGCATTTGGAAACTGTTCAAATTCTCCCATCTTCTGGGATGCTTAGTGTCCCAAACTGTAAAATGAGATATGACAGTTTCCTCCCAGACCAGAAATCCAGCATTTCTTTAAGTCAATCCATGTAGAAAGAAAAGTCTCAGCTTGGTTACAGATGCATTTGTCTATTCATTCAATAACTTGTGTCTTCTTTTGTCCTTGATAGCATACATACAGCAGTGAATAAAAGAAAAAAAAATTGTTCTCACAGAGCTTATATTAGAATCAAAAGAATCAGAAAATAAACACAGTGATAAATGTCCAATTACAAGCTGAAATAAGTGCTATGGATGGAAACTTCTAGGTGGTAATGAGTGGGTACATCAAGCAGTTGGGAGACAGCAAAGTCCTCTCCATGGGTATCACACTGTCTGAGCCAGCGGACTTCTCACAACTCTGCTTGACCGTATGGACTGTAGCCCACCAGTTTCCTTTGTTCATGGGATTTCCTAGCTTAGAACACTGGAGTGGGTTGCCCTTTGCTTCTCCAGGAACTCTTCCTAATGCAGGGATAGAACTGGTGTCTCCTGCATTGTAAGCAGATTCTAAATCACTGAGCCACCTCATAGATAGCCCCAAAATTAATTTTGTTCACTGAAAGTTGATTTTCATGCACAATTTGGGGATAACACAAGATACCTGCTTTAAGCCCCAATATTCTTGCACTTAATGGACAAAAGTTTGGAGGGTGATAAATGAGGGTGAAAAAGATTTCTTTTTTACTTAAGAAATAAAAGTACTGGGGAGAAAACCATATTTTGAAAAGACTGCTTCCCACAGCTCATAATTGTCCATATTCCAATGCCTTTGATAGATAACCAACTTTTGTACATTTATACATTGAGAGAAAATCAAAAATAGAGGTATTGTTCCATGGAGTAAACTGATTGCCTAGTAGACTATAAGGAAAATTGTTTCTGTATTCAAAGCACACACTGGCTAGGTACATTATTTTAAATTTCTCATTTTGAAAGCCTTCTCCAGGCAATAAATATGCACAAGCCACAGAATTATTATTAAGATAATATTTGCTAGACTTAAGAGGCTAATTATTTGAGCTGATATGTGCTAAGATTTTTCTCAAATGAAAAATAATAAGGAAGTGGAGATACTAAGGAAGCTGTTGCAAACTAAATTAAAATTAAGTAGAAAATAACATAGCAAAAGAAAGCTTGCAATTTAGGCTTTAAAAATTTTAAAGAAAAAAAAAAAAAAAGAACAGGAGTCCACTTGGACATTTGATTAAAAGCTAAAACCCTGAGATAGAAGAAAGCAAACTCAAAATACACAAAAATTAAGATTTATTCATTTATCAATGTATTTTATATATAAGATATATATATATATATCTTAAAGATCTGTGAGAGAAAACAGAGTGTTTTACAGAACTGACACTCTTTCACTGATTTCTCCCTGCCAAATCATCTCAATGAGTGGACAACAAAGACAGATGAATTGTTAACCTTTCAGTAATGGAGAAAAATTCTTGCAGTTCTCCTAGGGAAGACTAGCTACATGACTTACATACTAGAGATCATTTAAAAATCACCCAACTCCCTTTTCTTTATTTTTCTGATTCTGTTATAGAAGTATGATTTTTTTAAATTAATTTATTTCTACTGAAGGATAATTGCTTTACAGAATTTTGCTGTTTTCTGTCAAACCTTAACATGAATCAGCCACAAAAGGGAGGGTTATATGTGTACGTATGGAAGTATGATTTTGATTATGATTTCCATTTACATGCATATGATTTAATGGGAACAAAGTCACTACCCTGATATTATGGACTGTATCTTGGTCATACTATAGTGTGCTGGGCATGAATCAGTTGGTTTGAAACTACAAACTCTGGATGCACTCAGGAAATGAGATGTGCAGCATTCCAACAAGAGTCTGAGACACTGAGCCGTGGCCTTACCAAGGAAAGGTCACTACGATGTATTCCCCAAATGGCCAATTATCCTCCTATTTTTTCTTTAATTTTGCTTTCTCTTTGAAATCTCAAAGGACAAAATTCCAATGTTTTTAATCATTACCTATCTGTAAAAATGTTTGTACTAAAAATTATTCACTTGAAGGTAATATTAAAAGATGTTCCACATTGTTAAGAGAAATGCAAATCAAAACTACAATGAGGTATGACCTCATACCTGTCAGACTGGCCAGCAACAAAAAGTCTACAAATAATAAATGCTGGAGAGGGTGTTCGTACATTGTTGACAGGAAAGTAAACCAATGCAGCCACTATGGAGAATATTATGGAGATTCCTCAAAAAAATGAGTTGCCATTATGCTCTAGCGATCTCACTTTAGGCATATATCTGGAGAACACTATAATCGAAAAAGATACATGCACCTCAATGTTCACAGCAGCACTATTTACAATAGCCAAGACACGGAATCAACAAGTATCCATTGACAGATGAATGAATAAAGATGTGGTACATATATACACAAAGAACTATTACTCAGCCATAAAAAGAATGACATGCTATTTTCAGCAACATATATGCACCTAGAGATTAGTATATCAGATAAAGACAAACATCATATAATATCACATATGTGGAATCTTAAAAAAGGATACAAATGAACTTATTTACAAAGTAGAAACAGACTCACAGACTTAGAGAACAAATACGGTTACTAAAGGAAAAAGTGAGGGGAGGAATAAACTAGGGGTTTGGGATTAAACAGACAACACTACTGTATATAAAACAAACAAGGACCAACTGTATAGCACAGAGAACTATAGTCATTATCTTGTAAAAATATATAATAGAAAATAATCTGAAAATGAATATTTATATATATATTGCAAATCAATTATACTTCAACTAATAATAATAATAATAAAAGCAGTATCTATAATTCATAGCAAATGGGAAAACCAGAGACCTTGAGTCAATTAATGACAATTTCAAGGAAAAAAGACAACTGAAAACAACTCTAACAAATATTTGAAAAAATATAGTAAAATTTATCTCAATTTAGGCTCTTTAAATACAGTCCAAGAAAATTTTTTTGAATAATGCTCATTTTCTTTGTACATTTCTTTGTACTTTGGTTTTGTGGCATCACGACCTTACAGGAGAAGGATGTTATATGTAATATGTATATTATATGTTACATCCTTTGTACTCTAGCTTGCCAGGCTTCTCTGGCCATGGAAGTTTTCAGGCAAGAACACTGGAGTGGGTGGGACTTTTCTCCTCTAGGGGATCTTCCTGACTCTGGCATCAAGCCCATGTCTCCTGCATTACAGGCAGTTTCTTCACCCACTGAGCCATCAGGGAAGCCCATGTGTAATACAAATTATAGGCATTCACAGGGAATCCTAACCTGAAGCATCTACAACTATATATGATGTTATCATATTAAAATGAGACTTTACTAAAAAATTACTCTCAAAATTTTCTAACTTCTTCTTTACTATCCTGGCACCACTCAAGTGGAAAAATTAACTTAAAAATGTATTCAGAGGATTAGAGCTTGAGAAATGAAGTTTGCACTTCCATAAAATGAATCAATATCTCTATTTGAATATAAAATACATAAATAAATGGCTTTAACTCCTTCTTCATGTTTTATTAGGTTATAGATTTATATCTTGTTGAAGTGAGAGCATTCATGCATTTCATACAAAATGTTGTTAAACAACTTTCCAAAGAGAGAAATCAGAAATGGATACAAAGAATACTTTTATATTTCAATGAAATTATCAATTACAAACTAACTGAGCTTCTTCAGTTATAAAAACAAATAGTAGGACTATTTAATGAAGATTGAATAAGGATATGAGAAAACAAGATTTGGATAAAACAAAGTATACAGAAGATCAGTCCATTATTTCATTCAATAAACATATGAGTTCTCCATGCGTATTGGGCATTGGATGGGCTACTGAGAATACTCTGGCCTCTTAAGGTTTTCTAAAGTCATTATTATGCATACATAAAATGTAGGCATTGGTATGTTTAATATTTTTCAATAAGCTTCTCACTTTTTAACTGTAGATTTCTGACTTAATGTGTATGAATCTCAAAACAGTAATATCTTGGTGGTGAATTAATCACTAAGTCATGTCCGACTCTTGCAACCCCATGGACTGCAGCCCACCAGGCTCCTTTGTCCCTGGGATTGCTCAGGCAAGAATATTGGAGTGGGTTGCCATTTCCTTCTTCCTGATCCAGAAATCGAACTTGGGTCTCCTGCATTGCAGGCAGATTCTTTACTGATTGAGCTATGATTAATATCTAACAGTCGGTAAAAAAACAATAAAAATTAGAAAAGCTAATGTTTTTAATGGTATTAACGTCTGTTATGTAGAACAGCATCATTCCATGTTCTTGCCAGGTATTTTCAACACACACAATATTTAGTTTTTATTTTAAGAAAACTATTCTTTCTTTCTTTCCTTCTTTAATTCTTTCTTTCTTTCTTTTTTTTAAAGGGCATTTTTCCCCTCCTTTATCTCGGTAGTCATTAAGTAATGACTTCAACTCTTACTGATAGAATAAAATGTGATGGCATGATCTTACCATTAGCTTCTGCTTTAAATTGTGGCAGCAGATAAGGAATAAATTTTTTCTCTGACATCTGCAGGTCAGCAAGTGAATCTTCTAATTATTAGCCTTTAAACAATCGTCGAAATTAAAGACACTGTCTGATTTTTAAAGCCACTGTCTGATTTTTAAAGCCCTATTATTTGGAACCAATAATTTAATTAATTACAGAATGCTCTTGTACAATGGAGATAAACCCACAAATCTAAAAGGACTTTAGACGGTATATTTGTCTGGGCTAAGAGAGAATATGTTAACGGCATGGCTGATGACTGTAGAGGGGTCATAATCAACCAATTGATTAGAATATTTCAAGCTACTAGGGCATGCATGTAAATGTTGAAGTCTATTTTTAAGGGTAGCCAAATTTTACTATCAACAATACGGCTATAATTCAATGCTGTTGTTGACTAAAAAGATCATACTTAATTATTTTAAGTTCGGAAGAAAGAATATGTGCTTTAATGTATTTTATAATCCCTCTATAAAAACACTTCATTCTTCCTCAAATCACTGAGAAAAACAATCTCCTAAAATTGGCTGTCATCCAACATTTTGAACATCTGAGGATTCGAGAGGAAATGAACTGAAATTACAAAAATAAAAATTAAATTATGCATATAACTGCAAGTCAAGACCATATTTGGAAAAAAATAATCAATTTTAAACTCCATTTGCCAATTTTCCAATCCAATTCCCCTTAAAAGGAAGCTAGATGAATCAAAATCATTCAGGTGAAAACTACTTAATGAAAGTAACTATGAATTCAATTTTCCTGTTTATATCTTTGTGAAAATAGCTGCATTGAACATCAACCGACAAACAGGCAGCAATAAAACTTTGAATACCTAAGTTCATGAGCACAGAACTGTGCTAAGTTCTATGGAACTATGTGGAAGCAGCGTATTTATTACACTGAAAAACAGATGTTCAATTCTATAAACAAGGAGTATGATCAACCTCTATTAAAAACTGTAACCCATCTCTTAGCTAGGACATAACCTTGGATCTGTTGTTAATCCTTCTCCTCCTCATTACCTTCATCTATAAAACAGAAATAAGAATATCCACTTCATAGACTTGGTGATGGATTAAGCGAGATAAAGAACCAAGTGTCTGGTATCTACACATTACTCAAAATTAGATCTCTTCCCTAAGTAACACACTGAACTGAACATATAAGAGAAAAACAATTAAGGTATTTAATAATCAGCCCTTTAAATACACTTAAGCAAAAAATAATCAATTAGAGATGAAATGAATTTTGTTTAGAATCCAACAACATATCTTGCTATACTTCAGGGCTCAACAAACAATAGCCCAGAAACCAAATCTCACCCACTGCCTGTTTTTCTTTTTGTATAAATAACTTGTGAATGAAGAACATTTTTATCTTTTAAAATGTGTGCAATAATTTCAAAGATTTCATGGCACATGAAAATCAAATCTCAATGTCCATAAATAAAGTTTTATTTCTGCTCAAACATATTCATTCATCTACATGTTGTCTATGAGTGAAAACAGCAGAGCTGACTAGTTACAAAAGAGTCTTTGCAGTCTACAGGGCCTAGAATAATTAATATCTCATTCTTTCCATAGGAAAAGTAGGTTGATTCCTGTTTTAATAAAGAGGATATCCTATCTTCTGCCATAACCTATTTTGTTATGTTTTAGCAAGAATTTTAAGACTCACTTTTTGATTACATAACATGTAATTATCTTATAATACACTCTAGACTTTTATCCAGTCCATATCCTATGAGATGAAATGATTTTAGGACACTAAGAAAAACAATGAATGGATGGATGGATGGATAGATGAAAGTAAAATAAAGAAATAAGTACTGTGAGATATTGTATATTGTCATAAATTGATTATATATAACTATTTAGCAACTCTGTAAGCCAAATATTCATTTAAAATATAGTGGTGGTGCTGTTAAAAGCTACTGACTGACAAGCCAAAGGAATTCACTAGAATTAAGCTTCATGCATAAGAAATTTGGTTCTTGATTTAATTTGTAGCTTCCAAACAATTGTATTTCATATGTAGATAATTATCCCATCTGTCTCTCAGCAATATCTTAGAGAACCAACATTTTAAAGTACTGCAATTGTAAGGATTCTAAATCAGAAGAGTAAAGTTTAATTTCAACAAACTGTTTTGTGTACATTTCATAAGGGATTATCAATCAAAAGTCTCTTCTAGTATAACTGCAGAAAGATAAATTTTGTCAGACCCAACAGCAACTTAAAAAAAAAAATCACACCACCATCTTAATATTCTCTAATGTAAATATGTGAAAGTAAGAATAGAATGGAAAAGAAAATACTGGGAGATAAAAGGGGATAAAAGAAAATATTGGGAAATAAAAGGAGACCAGACAAAAAACAAACAAATTTTAAAAAATTCTAAAGTATATCTTTAAGTTACATTTTTTATCTTTGAGGAACCATTCCATGTTGGAACATGGATATCTTCAGGACTTCTTATATAATGAAAAAGAATGTACAAAATAAGACTTTATATAGTTACTAGTACTTGTATAAAGATGAAAAATGAAATGTATGTGTGTGTGTGTGTATCTATCTATCTATCTATATATATATGCATATATATGTATATAGGCTTCCCTGGTGGCTCAAACTAAAGAATCCAAAGATCCTTTATACACAAGAGACCCAGGTTTGATGCCTGGGTCGGGAAGATCTGCTAGAGAAGGGAATGGCTACCTAGTCTATTATTCTTGCCTGGAGAATCCCATGAACAGCAGGGCCTGGTGGGCTACAGTCTATGGGCTCAAAAATAGTCAGACATGACTAAGTAACTAAGCACACACACATGCACACACACACACACGTGTGTGTGTGTGTGTGTGTGTGTGTGTTTGCTTTGATAGAAAATGTTTCTTCAGTCACATACCACAAACAAAGGACCAGCTTAACTGCCTGTGAAAATGGAAACTGGAGGGAAGCAGATTTTCATTCTATTTCTTCTATTTCTGATTGCACCCTTTCAAAATTTTAAACATGTGAATGTATTACATTTAAAAAATTATTTTTGAAAACATATACAAATTTTACATAATTTTAAAAATCACTTATGCATATACATTTCCTATTTTAGTAACCCTCTCTTAAACTAATAGAAGTGCTTTAATAGAAAGTGGTTTCAATTATAAAAGAAAAAGGGCCACTTGGGGAATTTTGGATTTAGCAGTTGGAAATAAATTTGCCTAGTATGTCTCTAGTCTGGCAGTGAATGCTATTATATGTTAGAAACTTTCTGATGGTTTGGGCACATCTTTGATGTGATTCCATATTCTAACTGAGCAAGTTTTTTATCCTAATTTGTTTGCAGACATAAAATTCACTGGAAAAAAAATGCCTGGAGCAGTGTTAGAGCACACTGGCAAGTTTGGCACTTTCATGTCTCATTATACATGTTCAAATTTGTTTTGTAATACAAATAATGTCTCCCACGAGACTAGGCAGCATGGTTTTCCTCAGGATGTAAGCAGATGAGAAAAGTCTGGAATAATAACTGACTTCACAAAAATAAGAAGAGTGGGTTCTTATCTGAAGTTTATGAAATGTTCCCCTGGACAAGAGGAAAAGAAAAAAATAATAATCCTCATTCTTAGCAAAAGATTACAAAAAAATTCGCTGAGTAGACAAGTCAAAAGACTAGCAGGAAAACATGTTTTGGTCAAAATATATTTCTATTTTCTCCAGACATGCCAGAAGTTAACAGCAGAACTTACAGTTTCTGTGAATTATGAGATATTTCCCACAGCCTTAAATCCCAAAAAACAACCACATAAAAAATGATCTAGGTGTAGATTTTTACTTTCACCAGAGGTTTTCGCAAATCAAAACCGAAGCCTTTGGGAGCTAAGTAGGATATAATTATGCAGTGATTGCAAAATAAAATAGAAAGTAAGGGAAGAATAAAGCCATCTCCATGGGTTTAGCTCTGATCTTCACCAGGACATGAAAGGAACCACCTGGGTTGAGGGAAGGAAGGAGAAGAGAAAAGGCCTTGGGGAAATGCTCTGCCTGGGAAAACTGCTAACATCACCAGGGACCCAGAGAAACATGGAAGCAAGACTGCATTCCACTTGACTTTTTTTTTTTCTTTTTTAATAGGAGTATACTTGCTTTGCAATATTGTGTTAGTTTCTGTCCTAAAACTCTGTGAATAAGCTGTATGTGTGCATATAACCTCTCTCTCTTTGACCTCCCTCCCATTCTCTACCATCCCACCCATCTAGGTCATCACAGAGCAAGGAGCTGAGCTCCCTGTGCTACACAGCAGCTCTCCACTAACTATCCATTTTACACATGGTAGTGTCGTCAATATTTATAGCAAACATATTTTTCCAATTCATCCCACCTACCCGTTTCCCTACGGCCCCTATACATCCATTCTCTACATCTGTGTCTCTGTTCCTGCCCTGCAAATAGGTTCATCTATACCATTTCCATCATCCTCAGTGATCAGTGCAAAGAAATAGAGGAAAACAATAGAATGGGAAAGACTAGAGATCTCTTCAAGAAAATTAAAGACACTAAGGGAACATTTCATGCAAAGATGATCTCAATAAAGGACAGAAATGGTATGGAGCTAACAGAAGCAGAAGATATGAAGAAGCGGTGGGAAGAACACAGAAGAACTATACAAAAAATTCTTCACTACCCAGATAATCACGATGGTGTGATCATTCACCTAGAGCCAGACATCCTAGAATGTGAGGTCAAGTGGACCTTAGGAAGTATCACGAAGGTAGTGGAGGTGATGGAATTCCAGTTGAGCTATTTCAAATCCTGAAAGTTGATACTGTGTAAGTGCTGGACTCAATATGCCAGCAAATTTGGAAAACTCAGCAGTGGCTACAGAACTGGAAAAGGTCAGTTTTCATTCCACTCCCAAAGAAAGGCAATGCCAAAGAATGCTCAAACTACCACACAATTGCACTCATCTCACACGCTAGTAATGATCAAAATTCTTCTTCACGCCAGGCTTCAGCGATACGTAAACTGTTAACTTCCAGATGTTCAAGCTGGCTTTACAAAAGGCAGAGGAGCCAGAGATCAAATGGCCAACATCTGTTGGATCATCAAAAAAGCAAGAGAGTTCCAGAAAAACATCTAATTCTGCTTTACTGACTACGCCAAAGTCTTTGACTGTGTGGATCACAATAAACTGGAAAATTCTTCAGAGGAAGGGAATACCAGATCACCTTACCTGCCACTCAGAAATCTATATGCAGGTCAGGAAGCAACAGTTAGAACCGGACATGGAACAACAGACTGTTTCCAAATAGAAAAAGGAGTACGTCAAGGCTGTATATTGTCACCCTGCTTATTTAACTTCTATGCAGAATACATCATGAGAAACAGGGGCTGGATGAAGCACAAGCTGTAATCAAAATTGCTGGGAGAAATATCAATCACCTCAGATATGCAGATGACACCACCCTTATGGCAGAAAGTGAAGAGGAACTAAACAGCCTCTTGCTGAAAGTAAAAGAGGTGAGTGAAAAAGTTGGCTTAAAGCTCAACATTCAGAAAACAAAGATCATGGTATTCGGTCCTATCACTTAATGGGAAATAGATGGGGAAACAGTGGAAACAGTAGCAGACTTTATTTTTTGGGCTCCAAAACCACTGCAGATGATGACTGCAGCCATGAAATTAAAAGACGCTTACTCCTTGGAAGAAAAGTTATGACCAACCTAGATAGTATATTCAAAAGCAGAGACATTACTTTGCCAACAAAGGTCCATCTAGTCAAGGCTATGGTTTTTCAAGTGGTCATGTATGGATGTGAGAGTTGGACTGTGAAGAAAGCTGAGCACTGAAGAATTGATGCTTTTGAACTGTGGTGTTGGAGAAGACTCTTGAGAGACCCTTGGACTGCAAGGAGATCCAACCAGTCCATTCTAAAAGAAATCAGTCCTGAATTGGAAGGCCTGATGCTGAAGCTGAAACTCCAATACTTTGGCCACCTGATGTGAAGAAGTGACTCATTTGACAGTAAAGCATCTGCCTATAATGTGGGAGACCCGGGTTTGATCCCTGGGTTGGGAAGATCCTCTGGAGAAGGAAATGGCAACCCACTCCAGTACTCTTGCCTGGAAAATCCCATGGATGGAGGAGCCTGGTAGGCTACAATCTATGGGGTCACAAAGAGTCAGACACGGCTGAGCGATTCACCTCACCTCTAATGCTGGGAAAGATTGAAGGCAGGAGGAGAAGGGGACAACATAGGATGAGATGGTTGGGTGACATCACCGACTCAATGGACATGAGTTTGGGTAAACTCCAGAAGTTGGTGATGGACAGGGAGTCCTGGCGTGCTGCAGTCCATGGGGTCACAAAGAGCTGGACATGACTGAGTGACTGAACTGGTATCATTTTCAATATTCTGTATATATGCATTAATATTCTTTTTTAGTGAATTTATTGTGATGTAATTCATATAGCTTCAAAGTGAAAGTGTTAGTCACTCAGACTTTCCACTTCTTAGAGATCCTATAGTCTGTAGCTAACCAGACCTCTCTGTCCATGGAATTCTCTAGTCAAGATCACTGGAGTGATTTGCCTTTCCCTTCTCGAGGGGATTGAACCTGGGCATCCTGGATTGAAGGCAGATTCTTAACCAACTGAACCACCCAGGAAGCTTTCCAATATTCACATATGGATGTGAGAGTCTGACCATAAAGAAGGCTGAGTGCTGAAGAATTGATGCTTTTGAAGTGTGGTATTAGAGAAGACTTTTGAGAGTCCTTTGGACAGTCAATCCTAAAAGAAATCAACCCTGAATATTCACTGGAAGGACTGATGCTGAAACTCCAATACTTTGGCCACCTGATGTGAAGAGCCGACTCACTGGAAAAGACAGTGATGCTGGGGAAGATTAAGGGCAGGAGAAGAAAGGCGAGAGGATGAGATGGCTGGGTGCCAACAACTCAAGGGATGTAAGTTTGAGAAAATTCCAGGAGATGGTGAAGGACAGGAAAGCTTGGCATGCTGCAATCCATGGGGTCTCAAGGAGATAGACATGACTAAGCAACTAAACAACAGTGACTATTCATATAGCAGAATGTTGACCTATTTAAATCTATTTATCCATTTCAGTGGTTTCTAGTGTATTAGCAGAGCTGTGTAACCATCATCAAATCCAATTTTAGAACATTTTCAGCCCCTCCAAAGAAACCCTATATCCATCCACCCATGAGCAATGGCTCTACATTCCACTCCTGTTCCACTCCCATCTCCTGGTAACCACTAATCTACTTTGTGTTTTTATAGAATTGCCTATTCTGAATATTTCATGTGAATGGTCATACAATATGCAATCATTTATGACTGACTTCTTTTCTTTAGCTTAATGCTTTCAAGGTTTACCCACGTTGCACCTTGCAACAGTACTTAATACATTCTTGTTGTTGAGCAGTATTCGTTTGTATGGACATATCACATTTCCACTTATTAACTTCCCTATTGAAAGGCATATAATTTGCTTCCATTTGGGTGCTATTATGAATAATGCTCAGTCGTTTCCAACTCTTTGTAACCCTGTGGACTGTAGCCTACAGGGTTCTCCAACCATGGGATTCTCCAGGCAAGAATACTGGAGTGGGTTGCCATTTCCTTCTCCAGGGGATCTTCCCAACCCAGGGATTGAACCCAGGGATCAAACCTAGGCCTCCCGCATTGGAAGCAGACGCTTTAATCTCTGAGCCACCAGGGAAGCCCTATGAATAATGCTACTATAAACATTCATGTGCAAGTTTTTTATGAATGTATGTTCCCCTAAACCTTGAGTAAACACCTAGGAGTGGAATTGCTGGGTCACATGGTAAATCTATGTTTTATCATTTCAGAAACTGCCAGACTGTTTTCCAAACCAGCTACACCACTTTATATGCCCACCAGTAATATATGAGGGTGCTGACTTCTCCCTATCCTTATTAACATTTGTTATTGTGCCTTTTTATATCAAAACCATCTCAGTGGGTGGAAGGTAGGTTCTCATTATGGTTTTTATTTGCACACCTCCAATGGTCATAATGCTGACCATCTTTTCTTGCATCTCATGGCCATTTGTACACGTCCTTTGCAGAAAGGTCTATTCATAACTTTTACCTACTTTTTAAAACTGGGTGATTTGTCCTTTGATTACTGAATTGTAAAAGTTGTTACATATATTGTAGATTACAAATATATAGAATTCAAAAATATGCCTTGCAAATATATATTTTTTTCTGTTCTGTAGACTGTCTTTTCACTTCATTTATGATGTCCTATGAAACACATTTTAATTTTAATAAAGCAAATTTATTGTTATTCTTTTGTTAGTTATACTCCTGGTATCATACCATATGTCTTTATCATGTGTGTTCAGTCACTCCGTCATGTCTGACTCTTTGCGACCCTAGCCTGCCAGGCTCCTCTGTCCACGCGATTTCCCAGTCAAGAATACTGGAGTGGGTTGCCATTTCCTCTCCAAGGGAACTTCCCAAGCCAGCAACTGAACCCATGCCTCTTGTGTCTCGGGCACTGGCAGGCGGATTCTTTACTACTAGAGGCAACTGGGACACCCTTGTGTCTTTATCTGAGAAGTGAGCCTAATGAGTTATTTGCCATCTTGGAGCCATATGGGTCTTCTAGTGATAGCAGCCAATAATTTGGCATTCATATTATCAACAGATGGACATATTCTCATAACTCTGAGTGTTTTTCAAATAACCTCTGTGTGTACCCTGAGGCCACAGTTCAGAACATTCGTCAGTCCTGAAACAGAACACTGGGGCTAATTTCTAAGGATAGTGATTGTGCAGAAGGAAAATTCTAAACATGAGGGTCTAGGGCGTTATGAAACCTCCCACTTGTAACAAAACCTGTTACTATTATGTTGAAACAGAAGAAAAACAAAGAAATCTGTCCGCACAGACAGAGTTCCAAAAAACAGAGAACAAGTAAACTGGAGAAAAACAAATGTAAGACTTTATTAAAGAAAACTGTACTGAAATAAATGAAGCTAAAATCCATAGCAACTTTTGTCATACTGTGATAGTTTTGATAGTAAAACTAAGATATTCTGGTAAAGTTACTTAATTTAATAGAAAATAGTTGTATATACATTATCTAAGTACAAGAGGGGGTGTTAGGTTATATCAAAGTGATCTGAGATTTCTTCAGGAAAATAACCTCTGAAAACATAGCAATATCTCCAGTATAAAGCAATAATGAATAACAAGATAAGTGTATATCCATGTACTTTGTTTTTGGTTCTTTTTTAGTAAGAGGATCACGTGCCTTCTCAAGAATTCAAGAAGCTAAAGAAAGCAATACTCATTGGACTGTCTTTGGGAGAGAATAAGAATATTTAATGAAATACTTGCATTTAAGAAATAAATCAAAATAAAAATAGGATGGGAAATGTGATAAGTACTACTGATAAGATAATTATACCCCTAAATAAAGAAGTAAGCTTAAACAATTAAAATTATGATAGTAGAATGGAATGTGAACATTAGAAGCCTTGCCATTGCAAAAAAATTTTTTTAAATATTTTCAAGAAACAAAACGGGAGGCTGAAGTGCAAGGCAGTGAAATATATTTATTTCCCCATCCTTCATTAGACAGATAACAGATGTCTTCAAAATTTGAAACACATCCATCTCACAATGTTATCACATTTTAGAAGACATTTAAAATCTAAGATCTCTTATAAAGAAATGCTTGCTTCAAGTTCAGCAATACCTTCAATTACATTTAAATTTCTTTGCATTTATCAATTCTGAATAATTCTGATTTCAGAAGAAAATTAAATTAGTATCTTTCATTTTCAATGTTTTACATATAGCATGATTCCACTTCAGCAAAATTCTCTCTCAGCATTTCCCCATCCATCCGTCCATCAATTCATCCATCTCTCTATTTGTATCTACATTCGTCTGCATCTGTATACAGAGATATCTAAAATTATCACGTTAACAATGTTTTTTTCTGAGTGGCTGAATGAGTTTCCTTATTTCCATTTCTTTACTTTTATCTTAAATGCTGCTGCTGCTAAGTCACTTCAGTCGTGTCCGACTCTGTGTGACCCCATAGACAGCAGCTCACCAGGCTCCCCCGTCCCTGGGATTCTCCAGGCAAGAACACTGGAGTGGGTTGCCATTTCCTTCTCCAATGCATGAAAGTGAAAAGTGAAAGGGAAGTCCCTCAGTCACATCCGACTCTTCACAGCCCCATGGACTGCAGCCTACCAGGCTCCTCTGTCCATGAGATTTTCCAGGCAAGAGTACTGGAGTGGGGTGCCATCACCTTCAAACACATGTAATTTATACAAAAAACAATACAGCTCTTTAAAACACTATTATTAAAATTTCATAAGATAATATATTAAAAGTAAACTCCAGTCTGGTACAGCCCAAGGAAAAGCATTTTATAGTAGCCCTCCTCAAATTTTAAAACAAATACAAAATACAAGTCAACTAGGAATCTTATAAAATGCTGGTTCTAATTCAGTAGGTTTGGACTGGATCCAAAGATTTGGTATTTCTAGTAAAAGCCCTAGGCCATCCATTGAGCAATAATAGATTTTAAGGAATTTCATGGAGTTACTCATTAAATAAGCAAAACATTTATAAGCCGTGAAAATGAGTATATGAGGGGAATTAGAGAAAACAACAGTAACTAATAAATAAAATCTTAAAAACCTATTTTGGGCATTGGACTTCTACAATAAGTCACTTAGAAAGATCAGCTTATACAGTTGTCTTTTTTTGTTGTTAATTCTTTTTACGTTTTAGGTTCTGGTAAACCAGTATTCTGTCATTCAACAAAATTTGCGATTCTGAAAGTTCATTTTCTTCCATCTTTCTCAGTAAGGACTCTATTTTTTAACACTTGAACTCTAGGGGGAATACTATGTGAGAAAATTCATTGGAGAAAAGTAACACAAGTATTTTGGAGAAAACGGGCCCACCCCACAGACTGAGAATCGTCTAAGGAGTAAAACCTATAAAATTATGTATAATTTTGTGTGACCTGCAGCATCATGTCAGAAACTCCAAATATTCCATCTAAAATTTGAATTAAATCTTTCTAAATCTCTGGCAATATACAGAAATCCTAGGCCACTGTTTCTCAAAGAGCGTTGGAATCTGTTAGCGAATGTGTTAAAAAACGGACATTCAAGGACTGGGGGGCCTAGACTCCAAACATGGACTTTCAACAAGTGACGCATACTAAAAACTGAGAATCTAGATGCCTGCTACTTAGTTCATTCAAGTATTTATTTCTTATTGCTAGTTGAAAGCAGAGTTTAAATGGAAAAGGCCTGGGTATTTTGGTAGAGGTTAAACTAAATGGCAAGTTAAAAAAGTCACCACAGACCTTTGCAAGAAGAAAGGAGTTCAGTAGGAAACCTCATGGGCCCTGACTCCTGAATATTTTCACCAAGAAGAAGATGGGCAGGAAAGAAGAGGGTGGAGTGTCAAAGAAATGTAGGTGAGAAGGCCCCAAAGGCAGATCGCTAGTTCTTACAAATGTCCTAAGACTGGCCTATTTCTTTCTTCAGTCAAACAAACTAGAGCTAGAAATGGTTCAGTACCACTGACTTACAAAGGACAAAATGAAGAACCCTCAAAGTTAAACGGTTTTGTGAATCTAGTGTCATAAAGGTATAAATGAAATGCAGGTCTCTCTTGCCTTTTATATATACCTTTAAGATACATACACCATTTGATTTCTCAGGAGCCTCCTTTTTCAATAGATATGGAAGTAGATGTATTTGTAAGTATATACTTTAAAATCAGCAACTATCTCTAATGTAGATTCTCCATCTGTTCAAATATTTCTTAGGAGTATAGAACTATATAAATATAATATGTTACATATACACTATATATACTATTATAGATTATAACATATTAATAATATATATTCCACTATATGTTACAACATTATAGATGTTATTATTGTTCACTCACTAAGTTGTGTCTGACTCTGAATCTCCATGGACTGCAGCATAAAGGCTTCCTTGTCCTTCACTACCTCCTGGAGTTTACTCAAACTCTTGTTCATTGAGTTGGTGACGCCATCCAACCATCTCAACCTATCATCCCCTTCTCCTCCTGACCTCAATATTTCCCAGCATCAACCTCTTTTCGCATCAAGTGGCCAAAGTATTGGAGCTTCAGCTTCAGTATCAGTCCTTCTGATGAATATTCAGGGTTGATTTCCTTTAGGATTCACTGGTTGTGTCTCCTTGCAGTTCAAGGAACTCTCAGGAATCTTCTCCAGCATCACACTTCAAAAGCATCAATTGTTCAGTGTTCAGCCTTCTTTAGGGTCCAACTCTCACATCCATACATGACTACTGGAAAAACCACAGCTTTGACTAGACAGACCTTTGTTGGCNATTTTTTTTTTCTTTTGCCTGAGATTTAACCTTAGACTATTCTTATAATGTCTTCCTCTTGCCAGTGAAGTAGCCACCCATTATAGAAACTTAAAGATGTTTTAGATGTGAAAAAGTTATCATTATGGAGAGATTTCAACTTCTTTTCTCTCTCAGATGGTATAGCCATCTCCCCTATAGCCTTTTTAAAAGCAAACCCACATAACCAACTACCCACAATTAAAGGGTCTGCTGAGTGCTGATGTGGTCTCCAGGAGATGGGGCTTCTATAATAGGGGATCTGTGGGACCGTGGAGCATGGGATAGTTTGGCCATGGACAGTGCTGTAGAAGAGTAGTTTGAACCCACTCAAGGTTTTCCCTTGTTCCCTTTTTGATGACTAGTAAGATAAAGGAAATAGTTATTTCCTAAGTGCGGGGTCCACTCCCATTCACCCCGTGTGGGATGAACAGGCTAAATAGCTGTTTGTGCTGTGCACTTTCTGCCCAAATGGTCCTCAGTGAGCTAGAGGAGATTCTTTAGAAATTTAATGAGAGAAGTCCCAAGCAGTCCTCATTAACAATTTGAGGCCTCCCCCTTTGTTTTAGGGCCACATTAGCTTGCCTTGTGTTCTCTGAATTTAGCTTTGGATATTCTTGCCTGGGAAATCCCATGGATGGAGGAGCCTGGCAGGCTACAGTCCTTGGGGTCACAAAGAGTCAGACACAGCTGAGTGACTTCTCTTTCTTTCTTTTGATTCTTTTTAGAATAAAGTTTTCTGAAGGGTCTCTTCCCTTTTCATTTCTTCCTCCTGCCTCAACAGAAAGAGGGGTATGAAATTCTAAAAGCCTCAGGCACTACTCAGTCTCACCTTAAGCATGTGGTGTTTTGGAAGTTATACAATACCACTGGTTCAAATGATTTCCAGCACAATCAGACAGCAACGCAATACAGTCTGCCCTTTGTATCCATGGGTTTTGCATCTGTGGGTACAACCAGCTGTGGATCAAACATATTTAATTCCAGAAAGTTCCAAAAAGCAAAACTTTCACTTGCCATGTGCTGACTGTTGGCATAGCATTTACTTTGTACTTCCAACTATATAGCATTTACACTGCTTTAGGTATTATAAGTAATTTAGAGATAACTTAAAGTATATGGGAAAATATGCATAGGTTATATACAAATACTACACCAGTTTATGTAAGAAATGAGTTTCCTCAGATTTTGGTATCTGTTGAGGGGTGGGGAGGTCCTGGAACCAATTCCCCCTTGAATACCGAGGGATGACTGTAGTTACTTAAAAAAGTGTCTCTGATCTTTTGGCAAAAGGAGAGGTATAGACTTGCTGCATGGTTTGTGTGTGTGTGTGTGTGATCTTTAGTTTGCAAAGTGCTCCCACATCCATTGTAATTTAATCATCACACGACAGCCCTGTGGGATATAGTGGATATCAGCACTATTTTATAGATGAGGACCCTGGGGCTTATTTTTACTGTCTAATTTATCTTCAAAATAATCTCATGAAGAAAAGTCAGCCTCCTTGCCTAAGTCCTTACAATTTGGTAGTAGTAAAACTGGTTGTCTTTTTCAAAGGCAGTGTTGAACTTTCTATTACAACTCAGCAATCTTCATAGAAAGTTGTGTTTCTTGGGGAGAAAAAACAACNTCTAATTTATCTTCAAAATAATCTCATGAAGAAAAGTCAGCCTCCTTGCCTAAGTCCTTACAATTTGGTAGTAGTAAAACTGGTTGTCTTTTTCAAAGGCAGTGTTGAACTTTCTATTACAACTCAGCAATCTTCATAGAAAGTTGTGTTTCTTGGGGAGAAAAAACAACTCTCTCTAAATATAGAAAAATATAGCCTAGCTACAAAATATGGAAGCAATCTAAGTGTCCATCAAGAGATGAATAAAGATGTGTGTGTCACATACACAATGGAGTACTACTAAGCCATAAAAAAGAATGGCATTTTACCATTCTCAGCAACATGGATGGACCTGGAGTATACCATGTGAAGTGAAATAAGTTAGAAAGACAGATGCTGTTTATCACTTACATGGAATTTAAAAAAGAAAACTAGTGAATAACAAAAAGGAAAAATACAGATATGAGAATAAAGTAATGGGTGCCAGTGGGGAGAGTGAAGTGGGGCAATAACTATAAATGGACTGTAACATTCAAAAATTATGAATCATGTTGTATACCTGAGACAGAATACTGTATAATTAAAAAAAAAATAGGTACAGGTGTGTAAGTGATAAACTCAGCTTTTGTTTACCTGAAATGTCTTTATTTCGTCTCCCTTAAGAGTTTTTTCTTTCTCACCTGGGTACACAAGTCTAGTCATTTCTCTCAGTATGTTAAAGCTAATTTACCAGTTTCTAGTTTCCATTGCTATTGTTGAGCAGTCTGGTTGTTACTTTGTAGATATCCTGTCTTCTCCATGCTTTTTCCAGGAGCATTTCAGGTAGTGTTGTAAAAGGTTGCTTTCCCCTTTGGACTCTCCTAGACTGGAGAGGTTGAAGTGCTGCCAAAGGACTAGGTGCTGAAGAGAGATTAGCAGCCTAGTCAAGGGATTGATCAGTTTCCTCGTTGCTTTTCTCAGGGCTCCTCAGAGCTACAGAAAGCTAGATTTTTGAAGGACTGGGTACTTTAACAGTTGCCTCTCTGCCGTTTCCGTTATGCCTAACAAAGCCCAGCCCTTAGAACCCAGGTGATAGGAGAGGCTCTTTGGGGAGTGTGGATGAAGCTGCTGCCTCCAGACTGGAAATTCTTTCCAGGTTACTCAAGGCCTTATACAGCTTTCATATGTCAAACTGTCCACAGAGGCTAAAATAAAGAGAGAGAGGTTGAGTCATTGTAATTACTTGTTAATACTTAGGAAGGAGGATGATTGTATATGGTTTTGTGTTTTTTTTGCAGAATGCATCCTGTCTTGTTCTTGCTGCCCGGCACGCCAGTGCTTCTTCCACGGTAAGGTTTGGAAAAGAGGACTGAGGATCATTGACGCAGCTGGACCCTGGGGTGGGCTACCATCCAGGCTCTTATCATTATCCCAAGTGTCTCCTGGAGGTGATCAGGACTCTTGTTATAGCCATTATTACTACTGCTATTTTAAGATAGCTAAATCATTGTGGACATGATAAGGGCTGTGGGATTTTGGCTGGAGAAAAGTAGCTCCGTAATGTACTTCAACGAAAGTACCATTCTCTTCACTGACTATTCAGAGCTTTGTGTCCCATAAAAGGAAATGCTGGAGCTTATACTCATTAGAAAATAGACTGTTCTCAAGTTTATAGTTTAGGGTAAAGTAAGTAAAGTAAATTGTAAAGTAATTCACATACATCATCACTATTCATCTCCAAAACTTTTGTCTTCCCAAATTGAAACTGTACGCATTAAATAACTCCCCATTCCCTTCTTCCTCTGCCTAATTCTTTTGCCCTCATCTGTACAAAGCAGTTGACCAGGCTTCCCTGACAGAGAAAGCCAAATTCTAAAAAGCAGTCTTAACATACCAACTTTGCAGAAATAAAATCAATATTTTGATTATCACTTAGCTTTTCTACTTCTCTTTTTAGAATTTGAAAGACATATTGGCTGATCTGATACCTAAGGAGCAGACCAGAGTGAAGGCCTTCAGGCAGCAACATGGCAAGACGGTGGTGGGCCAGATCACTGTGGACATGGTGAGGGCTGTGGGTTTTGCCTAGAAAAGGAGCTCGGCAACACGCTGGGACAGAAGCACCACCCTCCTCACTGACCATTTAGATCATTCTGCCCCACATAGGGAAATGTTGAAGCTAATGGTGTCTGTTAGAAATTAGACTGTTCTTTTCCACAGATTTCATAGTTTAGGCTAACCTAATTCAGGTATGGGAAAGGATGAATGAAGTTTCTGTTATTTTTCCCAATCCCTCAGCTTTTGGGCCCAAGGTTCTCTGTCTCTGATTTGATCATCCAGTTACATCATAACTCTAGCTGGCCTTATAGAACAGCTTTAGGATGGTTTTTTCCTTCAGTTCTGAGAATCTCAGCAGCTCAGATGATAATTTCATTAACACTGTTTAGCCATTGGTCTCCATCTTCTTTGCCTATAGTCAATCCCATTCTGTTTACTTTGGTTGGTGGGAATGAGGGGAGAAGAGCAGGCAGGAGAGAAAAATAACAAAAGGGAGCACAGGCAGAAACACTAAAGATAGTGATTTCTCAACTTAAAAACTTCATTTCCAGTGTTAGCAGTCTTCCTTTCAAAATTACATTCTATAGAAAGTTATCTCAGAAGTCTCCCAAAGTTTTGCAAGTCAGAGACTAAATTTCCTCCCCCAGATCCCATGAAGCTCTAACAAACTCTTGCCTGAATTACTTGGACAACTTGTTATATCCTCTTCTTTTCTCTAGATGTATGGTGGCATGCGAGGCATGAAGGGATTGGTATATGAAACATCAGTTCTTGATCCTGATGAGGTAAGAGACCTCCTGTCGATCACTAGTAATCACTGACTTTACGGAGTTGTGCACACCATGGATTAAATCATTAAGGGTGAGGAGAACAAAATAGGGCACATACCTATATATTTTGAGAGATGAAAATAGGTACATATGGAATAGCTGAAGAATAACTTTACCTTTTAAATATATCAACTAGTAAAAGTACAAAGCAAGAGTAAGTTACCTGAAGATTTACATTTTGAAAGTTGTAACTTGTTGACAGGTCTGAAGAAAGTGAGATCAGTCAATTTATGTGATTTTTGAGTTGTAATCCTTACTCCTCTCCCTCAAGGGCATCCGTTTTAGAGGCTATAGCATCCCTGAATGCCAGAAACTGCTGCCAAAGGCTAAGGGGGGTGAAGAACCCTTGCCAGAGGGCTTATTTTGGCTGCTGCTAACTGGACAAATCCCAACAGAGGAACAGGTAAGCAGAAAGACATTAGCCCTTCTCATTCCCCTCCTTTGCCTTTTTCTAATCTCAAGCACTTAATATTATTCTGGTTATGGGTGGTAATTTATAGAGGGGAAGAAAATCAGAGTAGGGTTCTGCTTTGTAAGTGGACTGGATTGAAATCTCTTGGATTTTATTTACTTGAAGTCAGTGTTTTCATTTTCTTTATTTAAAATTTTTTATTTTGGTCACACCGGGCAGCTTGCAAGATCTTTGTTACCATTTTGCAAGTTACTCAGAGCCAGGAATTCAACCCAGGCTCCTAGCAGTGAAAGTGCCGAGTCCTAACCACTGGGCCACCAGGGAATACTCATTGTCTTTTTTTTTTTTTTTTTCCCTCATTTTCTTCAATTTCGGCTATGCTGTGCTGTGCTGTGCCATGCGCGGGCTTTCTCTAGTTGTGGCTCACAGGCTCTAGAGCACATGAACTTCTCTGTTCTCCAGTTGCAGCATGTGGGCTTTGTTGCCTGGTAACATGTCGGATCATAGTTCCCTTCCATGTCCCCTGCATTGGATGGCAAATTCTTAACCTTTTCATCCTTTTCACAGGTATCTTGGCTCTCACAGGAGTGGGCAAAGAGGGCAGCTCTGCCTTCCCACGTGGTCACCATGCTGGACAACTTTCCCACTAATCTACACCCCATGTCTCAGCTCAGTGCAGCTGTTACAGCTCTCAACAGTGAAAGTAACTTTGCCCGAGCATATTCAGAGGGTATCAACCGAACCAAGTACTGGGAGGTAGGAAACTTTGCTGTGATGGTTGATGTTCGATAGAGATTCAAAGGACCTGAGTGTGAAGAAAGAAAAAGGAATGAAGAATCCTTAGGAAAATTACTACCCTGAATTATGCCACAGATTCGTTTAACAAAATTTTATTGTAGGCTTGCTTTTATGGGTCATTGGAATTACAAAGATAAATGAAGAATACTTTCTATCACCAAGGTTATTCATTTTAGTAAGGGTGATATCCATGTAAAAAAGGAATTACAGTTCAGTAATCTTGCTATAATAGAGGTATGTACATAGCACTGTAGGAATATTGAGAAAGGTGTGACTTAATTGCAGGGTCCCTGAGGAAGGTTTCACAGAGTAGACATACCCTGGCCCCAAAAGATCCTTTCTCCTCTTCCTCAAATGAGAACCTTTATAAGTTGGAAGAATGGCACCTAAGGCAATTCTGGAATCTAGGAAGGACCAATTGCAGTCAGCCACAGTTTGGGCTAAGCCACTCTAGATAACTGTCAGGAGTGGAAGGGTAGTTAGTATCCTGGAATGAGGATGCGAAAAGTAAATGAGCTTTATTCTCTGAAAACACAGTGTGACTTTCACAGTTTGAACTCTTGTGAGAGTATGGGAAGATTGTTGGGCCTTGTCCTAGTGTGTAGGACACACTTCCTTCCCTCCTCTTTCTAATACCTCACAAATACTGGGTAAAGTATAATTTATCTGGCTAGGTCTACAAAAGGACATCTCTTTTTGTTTGTTTCTTATTTAGAGACAGGTAGTATAGGAATGGAAAAGTCCCTTTTGGCAAAGCAGATGCACTAAATGATTTTTGACCAGAAGGCCCCTAAAGAATTCACTGTGAGTTCATACTATTCATAGAATAGTATGGCCCACTTGTCTGATGAAATCTCCTTGGGGTTTTGGCAAATCCCACTCCATTTGATTGGTCAGTGTTTACTCAGTACCAGCTGCGTATACAGAATTGAGTGCTGTTGAGGGAAAGAGGGAGAGAAAGTTTACAATTGATACTAGTCTGGTTGGCTTTGAGGAGAAAGGTATAGGAATGATGCAAACTAAACATATCTATAAGCATTTATTTATGAAGTCACAAATCAGCAGATTCAGAAGGTTGTGTAACCTGAATTTATTGCTTTTCATTTCTTTTTAAAATGCTGTTTCGAGTCATTGTTATCTGTGTGGGTCACCATAACAGAAAAGGTTAAATCAAGCCCAACATTTCTTTTAGAGCTTGTTTGTTAGAAACTGACCACTCAGGAGTTCCTATTACTACTTATGATCTTATGATGCTGTTGTCTTGACTATTGTAGAGTTCTTCATACTTTGTGGTAAATACCTATCAGATATTTCCCAGGTATCCATCCAGGCTGCATTGCTTCACACTGTCCTTTATTGAATCAGGAAGATGAATGTTGTTCTCTGCTTGCTGTTGCCTCCGATACAGTGTATGGGTATTGGTTGGTTGTTCTGCCACCTCTTGGGAGATGTCATTTGAGGGTGGCTGTCTTGAGATAAAGATTGTATTTCAGGACTTTACCAACGTGGAGAGTATTTATAAGTATTACTGATAAATCCGTCAGCCTCGGGATGTGTGTCTAATAAAGTTCATACTGAACAAAAGTTAGCTCCAGTAATTGCTCTAGTGGAACTTGGTGCCATTTTGCTGCCATGTCTTGTATCTCTCTCAAAGGTCACTGAAGCATTATTTCAATTTAGTTCTCTCTTGCTTAATTTAACCATTCTGCTTAAGTAGAATTCATGACAGCATTCAACTGGTCATTTCTGCTTAAAAATTTATGTTAAAGAGTACATGTGATGTAAGTCTCTCCTAGAATTATCAGTTCATGCTGTTTTACATATATCTCAAGAGGATGATCTGCCTATAGCTTTCCTTCCATAGCAGTTTACATGACTTTAGATAACTCGTGTAATCTCTTGAGGTGAAAGAGTTAGGTCTTTTTGTAATTGACTTAACTTCACTTGTGACTGGGAGACTACTCTGATGCACAAGCTGTTTAACTGTGAGGTAGCCTTAAGGCACTGTTGGGTTGGGTAAAATTTGCAAAGTAGCTGACAGATCAGGTTTTTCTAGTAAGGCCTATGAACAGTATGTGTAGGGTCTGAAGCTGTTTATACTAATGTCATCATTCCAACACCTAACAGACAGCTCTTGAAAGCATCAGCTTGAATGCTTATACTCATCTGATTTAATCATCAGAACAACCCATGGGGTAGACCTTACTGTTTATTCTCATTTTACTGAATGGCAAGGTTGAAGACGAGAGAAATAAAGTAGCATGCCCAGGGTCATGCAGCTAGTAGCTGATGGAGACCAGGTTGAGAATTGCTTCACTCTAGGGTCTCTTCACCATTAGTACTGACTCTTCGTTTTCTGTGTCTTCTTAATAATGATTGATAGCTATTAGTGATACAACATTGTAAATCAACTATACTCCAATAAAAATTTTTTTTAGAATGATTGCTTGCTAAATACTTGGCCAGAATTTCTCTAGCCCTAGAGATGCTGGATCACGTGATAATTATGGCCAGTTTTGTTACCTTTATTCCAGGCAGTTGTGGTGGTGGCATATTTTGTCCTTTTTTTTTTTTTTTTTCCTGAGGGTGTAAAGATGAAGAATGAGTTAGTACCAGTAGCTAAGTACCACCTCAGTCTTATTTATTAGCTTATTAAAGAAGAAATAAGGAGTTCTCTGTCAGTGTGTTTATCTATTGAATCTCTTGACAGTATGGCTTTCCCACTACAAAAAGCAGGGTAAAGATCCCACACTGTCAGACCTGGTCTGATACTAGCTGCTTCATAAACTTCATCTTCAGTGGTAGAGGTTGAAACTATCTTTTTGTAGTTTCTTTATGAATCGGTCATTCATACTTCACAAATAATTGTGGAAATTAGCACATAGTCCACAGATGCCAGTTGGCCTAGCCCAGGATCTTGTTGTTCTTGGCGTTCTGCTAATCAGTCCAGGTCCCTTAGAGCTGCATATTCTGGATGCATACTTCCGGAAAACATCTATTTCCTTGGGAGATGTAAATCTGCAATAAGGTATGGTTAATAGTATGATTATCATGTAACTAATCTCTTGAGAACTTGTGTTAGCTAAGTACTTCTTGCTTCAAGTAGCTTTTTAACTTTGGCAGTGTTCTCATTGAATCTTGGTGGCATTGACAAAATTCAGTGCTGAGTATTTGAGTAATAGATGACTTCACATAGATTATCTCATTTAAGATACTTATTTTAGATTTTGTTCTTTGTTCCAGCAGAACTACTAACACCTCATGACTTCTTACAGGAAGATTTAGCCAGTTAGCTTGATAGGACAGCACTATATAATATCATTCAGCAAGTATTTTCTCCATGGTTCCTATGTACTGTGACTGAAAGTAGAAATTTCTTTGTTTTTTCTTTGGCTGCAGGAACTGAAGCCAACCAGGAACTGAACCCAGGCCTTGGCAGTGAAAACGCCGAGTCCTAACCACTGGACTACCAAGGAATTCCTGAATTTTTTTGTTACAGAAAAAATAGGAATTCCCTAGCAATCCAGTGGTTAGGACTCTACTTCTACTGCAGAGGATGCAGGTTCAGTCCTTTGTCATTTAACTAAGATCCCGTAAGCTGTGCAGCATGGCCAAAAAAAAAAAAACTAAGAAGTTCCTCCCTAGAGGAACTTAAAATCCCTATGAGAAGATAAAATTGAGACATAAAAGTTGAGTAAACCATTAACATCACAAAAAGACAACCATATGTTATATGTTTCTCTTAATAAATAAACATACCACTATTTATCAAAAAGTCTTGCTAAAAAAAAAATTGAACCTAAATCTGCTCAAGCCTCCATCTCTTATTAGTTTGTCAGAAATAAAATGGACAGAAGGACATGTTAAATGACATCACAGGTATATAACCAGCAAAATCTAAACTAAGGGAAATTCTACAAATGAGGCTGATTTTCCACAAATAAATTGCAAAGTAAAAACAGGACAGCATAAGAGGGAACTTAGATTGATTAAAAACTACTTCAGAGACATCAGACAATTGTAATGTGGGCTATTTTTCAGTAAAACAAACAAATGAGGGGGAGCTTTAATCAATGGATGAGATGTAGAGGGGATTTCAATACTGATTAGTTAATGATATTTAAGATTTGTTAAACTTTTTTTCAGTGGGATAATGGTTTTGTGATTTTGATTATAAAGGATCTTTATCTTTTAGAGATACATGCCTAAATATTTACATGTTATATATGAGATATCTGGGATTCACTCAATAATTTGGGAGAGTGAAAGTAAGGGTATATATGAAATGAGCATGACCATGAGTTAATAATTTAAGCTAGATGATGCTTATTAGCTGAGTGGGTAACTTTGTGCCCCAAGTTTTACAAATGAGGGATATGTTATCTTACAGGACTATTGTAAGAAAAGAAAAAACTGAAAATAATCTATTTAGCACAGTACCTGTTATATAGTAAGTGCTTTAAAAATGGAAGCCCTTGTTAATAACTAATGATTGAATGTCACTGTTTGACCCTTAGCATATATGGTGAATTTTCTTTGAAAGATGGAACATAGAATTATTAAATAACCTAATGTCTTAGCATATTCTTTGAGTGCAAAGTCATATAGTGGAAAAGATCATGTTTAAACATGTAAGCGTGTGAAATCTGACTTTGGCATTGACTGAATGCTCTGAGGTTCAGTCCCTTTTCTGTAAAATGAAGGTCATTATATATTTTGTAGAATGGAGAAAAATTGGGAATACTATTTTAATATACATGGGATACCATGTGTAACTCCCTTGATGCAGTACCTGGGTCATAAGTTACTCAATTACATGGTCATTGTTGTTATTTACTCCATACATAACCACCCAGCATATAATCCAAATATCCACATCAATCCAAAAAGCCCGATCCATGGAGAAGAGACACTATCCCTGCCTAACTCTTTGTTGACAATTCCTCTTCTTTTTTCTCCATTTTCCTTTTCTTCCCATCAGTTGATTTACGAAGACTGTATGGATCTGATCGCAAAGCTTCCTTGTGTTGCAGCAAAGATCTACCGGAATCTGTACCGAGAGGGCAGCAGTATTGGCGCCATTGACCCTAAGCTGGACTGGTCCCACAATTTCACCAACATGTTAGGCTATACTGATGCTCAGTTCACGGAGCTCATGCGCTTGTACCTCACCATCCACAGGTGAGGGAGACCCAGCCACCAGGTTGCTGGATTGGTGGTGAATATCAAGAGAAACTCCTTGGGACTTCCCTGGAAGTCCAGTGGTTAAGACTCCGCACATCCACTGCAGAGGGTGTGGGTTGAATCCCTGGTCAGGGAATTGAGATCCTGCATGTCACACAGTGCACCAAGAGAAAAAAAAGGAAAAGCTCCTTAACATTCTCATCTTTTGGGAACAGGTGGTAGGCAGCAAGGAGACAGAAGCACAGAATATGGACTGATACAAAGCATGAAAGGGGTCTTAAAGGCACAAGAGGTCTAGTGAAATTACTATAACCACACTAAGAATAAGCTAGTGCTTCTAGCTAGGAAAAGGAAATGGCAATCCACTCCAGTACTATTGCCTGGAAAATCCCATGGACAGAGGAGCCTGGTAGGCTACAGTCCATGGGCTCGCAGAGTCCAACACGACTAAGAGACTTCACTGTCTTTCACTTTCTAGCTAGGAAAAGGTACTAGCTGTTCGCGTTAGATGAGCTGTTTGGCTTCCCAGGAGCTNGTACTATTGCCTGGAAAATCCCATGGACAGAGGAGCCTGGTAGGCTACAGTCCATGGGCTCGCAGAGTCCAACACGACTAAGAGACTTCACTGTCTTTCACTTTCTAGCTAGGAAAAGGTACTAGCTGTTCGCGTTAGATGAGCTGTTTGGCTTCCCAGGAGCTCCCTCTTCTGGCCATTGCTGTTAAAGCTTCCGTGAAAGTCAGGGAGCATGGCACACAGGCTGGGCATCATCAACCAAGAGCTTATGTATAAATGACTGGCTCTAGGCTGGTGTGAACCCATAGCTAGGCAAGTATGTGACAGTAAGAGAACAGCCAGGTCCCTGTTATCATAGTCTCCCCCTTTTTTCTCCTTTCTCTGGGCCTTGATTCTCCTTTCTTGCTTCCCCACAGTGACCATGAAGGTGGCAACGTAAGTGCCCACACCAGCCACTTGGTGGGCAGTGCCCTTTCAGACCCCTATTTGTCCTTTGCAGCAGCCATGAATGGGCTGGCAGGGCCCCTGCATGGACTGGCAAATCAGGTAAGACTCTTCTTCTCCTGCTACATGTTTTTCTCACTGGCATGCTTTTGTTTCTGATCTGGCATTCTCTCCTGGCGTATACATTGACACTCTTATTCTCTAAATTGTACCCATAGGAAGTGCTTGTTTGGCTAACACAACTTCAGAAGGAAGTTGGCAAAGATGTGTCAGATGAGAAGTTACGAGACTACATCTGGAACACACTCAACTCAGGACGGGTGAGCAGAGATATTTAGCAACTAAGAAAGACACCATGACTAAAGTTCAATAAATTGAAAGAATGAAGGAGAAAACAATGAGATAACTCCCTAAATTAGAGGAGATTTCTTTTCATTTGTCTGCCCTGAAGAATTTAGAAAAGGCAAAAATTTCTGCCTGAGAATACAACTGGTTTTCCCCCTACCCCATCCTTTGCAGGTCGTCCCGGGCTATGGCCATGCAGTACTAAGGAAGACTGATCCGCGATATACCTGTCAACGAGAGTTTGCCCTGAAACACCTGCCTCAGGACCCCATGTTTAAGCTGGTTGCTCAGCTGTACAAGATTGTGCCCAATATCCTCCTAGAGCAAGGCAAGGCAAAGAATCCGTGGCCCAATGTGGATGCTCACAGCGGGGTGCTGCTCCAGGTGAGTCCTCCCTTCCCTGCTTTCCTCTAATTTATACCATACCCTACTGTTCTCTGCCACACACAAAATCAACTCCCTAGTCAGAGCCAGGACTCTCACACCTTCTTCCTTAACCCTGTTGATAAAGTTGCCTGTGGTGTAGAAAGTGTGGGCTGGAGGGAAGGGATGATGATTTGCTTTCAGAATCCAGTTGCTATACTTTTCTCAGTCATTTCTATTTTAGGCTAACTGGGTTAAGGCTTTTAGTCACCCTGGACTTGTATATGCAGCTACCTGTGGGCCTTTAACACAACTTTTTTCTCTTTTACCTTACAGTACTACGGCATGACGGAGATGAATTACTACACAGTCCTGTTTGGGGTATCACGGGCACTAGGTGTATTAGCACAGCTCATTTGGAGCCGAGCCCTAGGCTTCCCTCTAGAGAGACCCAAGTCCATGAGCACAGACGGTCTGATGAAGTTTGTGGACTCTAAGTCAGGTTGAAACGAAGATGGGGAGGAAACTATCCACCAGAGAGTGAGGGATCCTTAAAAAAAAAAAGTATACTTTTGTTTTGGGGCTTTTAAAGACTTAAGATTAAATTGTATCTGAGGCACTGGTGATAAGTTTGAGGTTAAAATATAAATTAAGATTTTTAAAAGAAGAAAAGCAACCCCTTCTCCCCTGACCAGCCCCTTCTCCTGCCTGGTGTGAGTTGCCGTCAGCTGTAGGATGACCAGGACTAACGCATGTAGCGTGGGCTAGTTTTGCCCTCAACCCCATCTTCAGAGTGAGAGCCTGGCTCCTTTTTCCCTAGGTCAAAGCTGGGTGCAGAGAATTTGCCATCACTTCAGAGCTTTTGGTTCTACTCTGTCCACCCTTTAACAGGCCAGCAAACCAGGACTCTGCCCCTTCTGTTTCCATAGGAATCATGTTGGATTGTCAGCTGTGCTAAGCCCCATTAACCTCTCCTATGCACACAGACACTTCCTAGCAAGATTTATTGGTGATGCTGTGGCCTTTTTTTGTTGTTGTTAAGCTACCAGATGATCATAAAGGCCATGGTATATCTTGTGACTGGCAACCAATATTTGGTTTTTATTTTTCTTTTTTAAAATTATCCTATTAAAATTAAGATCTAGGAGTGTTCTATTCCCCATTACTTGAATACTCACCTCTTTCCAGATTTTCTATACCTGCTGCACCTCAAGCCAAGGTTGCTGTGGACCTTCCCGTCTTGGTCCTTCCTAGAGACCTCTTTTCAGCAGGTATATACAGCACTGTCTAATATGTAGTCTTTCCTAGTTATTTGGCTTTATCAGTGCTTAATGTGAACTAAGTTTTATTTCCTTGGAACACAAACCACTACCCTCTGATCTTTTTTTTTTCCCTTTTAATATGCTGTGGGCTATAGAACAAGGACTTAGGAAAGAGCAGCATGATATCTTCATGGCCTGATCCCAGGAGTACTAGTACCTCTTTCTGAACAGGGAAATGATTTTTAAGATTGGACATGGCCTCCTTTGACTATCAGGTGCTGGGGCTGAGGATATTAAAAATAGTAAACCTCCCTCCTCATCCCCTGCCACAAGCCAGTATCCCTTTATTTATCAAGATTCTTATCCTGTCCCTTCCCCAAGAGCTCACAGTACACTGTTTGTTTTAGAAGCCCCATATGCACAGGTTACAAGTGACTCAGAGGTTCTACTGCCTTTTTAAGAAAGGATTAAAAATACACTCCTGCTGTGCCCCCTTCCTCCCTTGCAACTCCTGCCTGTGTTTGTATGGATCCCTAATCCCCAGAACCATGCTGTTGAGATGGATAATACTGTCTGTAAACCCTTGGGTAACTGTCATGATGCAGACTTCAGGTTGTTCTGTATAAAATGCAAAATAAATGTTTTTATTAACAATGCTTGAGCCTATTAAACGAAGCCTGGAAGAGTCTCCATTCTGAGGTAAGGAGGCTGGCTAGCAAGATCCTAGATTTAGTAGGTTATAAGTTATCCTATGCATCTCTTTATCTTTAGGCATGTTTGGCACTCACCCTAATCAGAAGACAGGTTCCCTGTGAGATTTCCAAAGAAGATTGCTGCTGTCTTAATGGTTAGAAGTCCTTGACCTTTAGTCCCCATCCTTCTTAAATTTGTTGTAAAGTAGAACACTCAAGGACTAGAGCCGAGACCTCACAACTGCTTAGGTGACTAATCCAAGGAAGCTGGTCCAGCCCAGTGGGTGAAAGGAAACGATACCAAGGGCAGTTAGGGTAGGACAACTGACTCTGGATCTTACCCTCCAGAGGGCTCTGGAGCTTTGTGGAATGCCGATTCTTCTTTGCTGCCTCCCTTACAGATCCCCCAGAACAAGAGGTGGTCTGGAGGGCATCAATTATATGGGAGGTCTGAGACCAGATTACTCTGTCCTGAGACTCCTGCTTCAACTGACCTTCTGAAAAAGTCTATAAATAGGCAAGAGAGTGCGTACTAGGTCCTGGCTTGTAGAATGTGCTACTATAGTTAGCAGGGACGCTATGTCCAAGAGGCCTTCTTGCACCTTCACTCCCCTAGGGAAGGAAGCCATGACTTTCTTCTGCTCCGCTATATCTACATTATTCCCCCAAGAAGTAATATAAAAAAGCAAAATTCACACTGTCACAATTAATTTATTGAAATTTTATAAAAACTCAGGCCAAGTAGAAGACAGCCCAGGAGTACAACTGTTCAGTGCTCTTTTGCTCCTTACCCCTGTAGCACTGATGGCTGAGAAAGTCCCTTGCTCTCCACTAGCCAGGCAGCATGGAAGTGAGGTCATAGGGATTTCACGCTGGGGCCAGATCTCAGGCATCTCCTGAGGCATTTCAGGCAGGCAAGGTTATTGACCACCCAGTAGCTTTGGTCAGAAGAAAGAGTTCAATTTCTTCAGTCCTAAGAAAAGCTGCTTTCTTCCCCTGGTCAGACACTAAGGTACCTTGACAAGAGCTCAGAGACGACCACGCAGCCCCAACTATATAATTCAGTGTTAGAAGGTGGCAGGCTTCAGGCATATGGTGCTCTCAGGAATAACCCTGACCCTTTCCTAAGCATGTCTCCTTTCCATGCCTCCTTGCCTTTTCTTTCCCCCAACATTTCTAGCCAGCTCAGAGCCCAATTTTGGGGGATTTGAGAAGGAGAACAGTAATATGAACATGGACTCTTCTCTCAGATTGGAACAGGAGCCAAATAAATAAAATTGGGTGAGGAGGCGGGGGGGAGGCGAGGCTAGAGAATAATCCTTTGCCTCAAGCCTGGTGCACCTCATGAAACATCAGTTCACGGGGGACAGCTGTTTCTGGACCAAACTTGGTTGCTGCCCGGCGCTCGAAGGCAGCGACATTCTTTTTGACAACCTCATCAAAAAAGATGGTGGCCAGCTGGGAGTGCAGCAGAGAGCGAAATTCAAAGGAAATCTGGGAATGGGTAAGAGACAGTCAGAAACTCTTCAAAACCATGTTGGATAGTCCCTGACCAAATGCAAGGGTACTATTCAGTGCCTTCTCCTCCCCCCACTCCTGTTCCTTAGATCTCAAAAGCCCTAGGACTGAGTACAAAGTAAAAGTGTGATACAGGCTCACCCCTGTGGAGAGTGTCATTGACTAGAAACTGTCATAGTACCTCGGCTCAGCCCCCACAACCAACTTGTAGCCCTATGTAGCCTCCTGACTCACCGAAAAGTCCACAGTGCAAGTTCGAGGATAGGCAGGAATTCCAGGGCTGAATCGCCAAATGGTCTCTAAGTGGTTGAAGAGCTTGCCATCAGTGCAAACAGCCTAGAACAGGACAAGTAGTTAAAAGAATATTCCAATGGAATGAGACCTACATCAGATGTAGGAAGCTATACGAAGGAACTGGAAGCCATTTTCCTTTCCTTCAAATATTAGGGAAATATCTGACACATAGAGATAGAAAAATAATAAGGAAAGCCAAAATAGCCCTTAAATGTAAAAATGCCACAAAACAAAAAAACTTCATGATCAATCACTCCCAATCAGGCCTCACCTTGACCATATGAGGTTTGACCATGGAAACAGCAGAAGTGTAACGTTCCACAACAGGTGGAAAGCCAACCTCCAATTGGGCCTTCAAGTGACCTTTGCGGCTGGATACCACCAAAGACTTCTTACACCAGGGCACAAACTCACGATACTCCTGGACATTGGCTACCACCTCGTACATCTCCTGCATTGAGTACCTAGGGGAAGGAGTCACAGAGGCCAAGAAGCTGCCAGTTGGCTCAGGTTCTTCCTTGCCATAGGCACCCCCCCCTCATACCTTTGCCCACCAATCATGTACCTTCAGAAACTAGAGATCCCAAATAAGCCCCCATGAATAATTTTGCAAAAGCAAATGTCCAGATTTCCATGATGTTAATGCATCTCAAGTCTTGCCATTTAGAGAGTGTTTTTGCATTTACTATTTTGATCCTTAAAAGGGTCATGTCCGGAGAACAGGGACGACTGGTGATTCACACAGGGATGCAGATCCCAGCTCTATAACTTTTTGACAAAGTGGCCCTAGGAAAATTGTCTCCATTTATCTTCTCTGCAAATCATAATAATAGTAACTGATTCATAAATTTGTTGAGAGGATCAAATGGGAAAATCTGTGATAAAACACCTAAACAGCTTAACTGCTAGCAATAGTTAAGTGTTCAATAAGTGTTAACTCATATTTGCTTAGAATACCTAAAGTCAGGTCAGTAAAGAAATAATACCCTATTGTCTTATGTTACTGTCCAACTCTAGTCACGTTTCACAATGTACCTGCACAGCAACCAAGAAGAGGGGAATTAAGGTTGGAAGCCTGCCAGAGGAGGGTAAAGGATCAGTAATACCACTGGGGAGACTGGGATGGCCAGGGAAGAATCTTGCCCACTATGGCTACCCTTACATTCTACCCTGCACATGGTGTTTTGTTTGTCGGGAAAAGGAATGTGGAGGGATACTGGACAGGAGAGGATGCTCACCCCATGATCCGACGCTCAGAGTAAGCCTTTCGCTTGTTGGTGAAGGGGGCAGCAAAGNTTGGGGTTTAAGAGGCCACAGAACCTGTGCGAAGAGGTTGTGGGGAAAGGCCTGAAGCACTAAGACCTGGGGTCCTGGATAGTTCACCCCCATAGCCGCTCCTCTTCTCTGCCTTACCAGGACCAAGAGAGGCGAACTCCACTGCATGCTGCTGCCTACGTAGGCGATGTCCCCATCCTCCAGTTGCTACTGATGTCAGGTGAAAGTGGGGAGCTGGAAGGTGTGGTGCCCAGGGAGGGACTTGAGGGAGGAGCCTATTTGTTGTATCCAAGGATGGTCCAGCTGGGTCCAGGCGAGGTTCTGTCTCCATCTAGATTTCCTGGCCTGATTCTGCTTTTCTTCCCCACCTGCTCTCCAACTCCCACCAAAAGAGCGTCTTGTGTCCCCACAGGTGCTAATGTCAACGCTAAGGACACACTGTGGCTGACCCCTCTTCATCGTGCTGCTGCCTCCCGAAATGAGGTACTAGGCTCCCTCCCTGCTCCTTTCTCCCTTCCGACGGGGATGAGTTAGTTAAAGGCGGATGGCAAGGGTTGGACAGCCTTAGTCCACTGCCCCACAGGTTATGGTCTACCCCCAGGTTGGGAGGAGACCAGACCTTGGCTCCTCCCTCCTACCCCTGGAACTGGCTGGTAAGGGGGGGTGGGGGCTGAGTGTTGCCAGCTGATGTGACGTCAGGGGAGAGCTTAACACTGGGCTGGCAGACTGCAGGGGGCCCTGCTGCCAGGCCTTAGTGACTCATCCCTCCCAGGGGGGCCACCTTGGAGTCTGACCCCCTCTGGGCACTAAGATTTCTTTCCTTGTGCTTGAGGGGTGGGGGGTCAGGGGGAGTGGTTTGTGACATCCCTGCCCATTAGGCAGCCTGGAAGTTGATAGCACAAGGATCAAACATACCTCATCAGTTGGGCCCCTCAACCCTGAAGAGCGGGAAAAGATGACCTCCCTCTTGGTTTGGCAGTCACTTCCCCTGGCTCCAGCCACTAGGGAATGGGAATGGGGTGGGTGGTGAACAGGAGGGGCATTTTAGCTCCTCTCTTCCTGGGGAGCCAGTATCTGCTTACCTAGGTAATGGAGATGATTTTGATGCCTGTGGAAGGATAGAAGGGGGTATTCAGGGCATTAATGTAGTGGGAGCATTTATCTTTCCTAAAAGCGGTAGGAGGTCAGGAGCCTCGGTGTGGGGATCTGCTCGGTAGTTGGCTGTATGTGTGGGTGAAGATTTTCAGGGTATGGGTTGGGAAACGATACCAGGTGACTTGAGGAAGAGATCTGTGTTTTCCTCAGCAAGTTAGGGAAGATTTTAAGCTCAAGGAAAATCCAGAAGATGGAAAGTGGGTATTGAAAACCTCACTGTGTTGGAAAAACGCGAGTAACTCTGTGCTGGGGTAATGGGGAGAGGGGACATGTGTTCTGTGCTGACCGGTTCTCCCCTCCATCTCCTGTTGGTTTACCTCCTGCTCCCCCGTGCCTTCTCTTGTATCCTCCGCCCCTCCACAGAAGGTGCTGGGACTGCTGCTGGCACATTCAGCAGATGTGAATGCCCGGGACAAGCTGTGGCAGACACCATTGCACGTGGCTGCTGCCAACCGGGCCACCAAGTGTGCTGAGGCTCTAGCACCCCTACTGAGTAGCCTCAACGTGGCCGACAGGAGCGGGCGCAGTGCGCTGCACCATGCAGTGCACAGTGGGCATCTGGAGGTGAGGACCACTCTGGACCATGCCCAGCTTCCTGCCTTTTTCCTTCCCTTCCCGCTCCCCTTCCCCTGCTTCCAGGCCATTAGGCCTGGGGACCAGCAGCCCAGACGATTATATAGAAACTTGGGCTCAAGCACCAAATGAATGGTTGGGTTAGAGGGGAATTCTTGACTTGAACCTCAAGAGGGTGATAAAACTTCTGAAGCTGCGTGGAAAATGTTTGCCTGCATGCCTTTTTATGAAGGGAGAGTCCATGTCCTTCTGGACATTTAGAAAACTTCTTTGAAAGAGTTCAGAAACCACCAGATCACCTGAAGAGACTCTCTTGAGTTTACCTCAGATTTCCACATCTATCTGGGTTCTCCTTAGTGCTTGCTTTTCTTCATTCCCACTAGTTCTCTGTTCTGCCCAAGAACAGAGACATTGGGCTGCCTCAGCCTTTTCAGGTGCTCTTAGGTACACTGAAGACAGGAAGCTGGCTTTGAACAGGTGTCTTTGCTGTCCTGCTGCAGACGGTGAACCTGCTCCTCAATAAGGGAGCCAGCCTGAATGTTTGTGACAAAAAGGAGCGGCAGCCTCTGCACTGGGCAGCTTTTCTAGGTGAGAGGAGACTTAGGGGATGAGCAGGATTTGGGGTTCCTCGGGCAGGGATATGGGCTTGCAGCCTTTGGAGGTGCTCACCCTCCATGTCCTTCAGAGCATGTTCTCCCTTCCCAGGGCATTTGGAGGTCCTGAAACTGCTGGTGGCACGGGGCGCAGACCTTGGCTGCAAGGACCGCAAGGGCTATGGGCTGCTCCATACAGCTGCTGCCAGTGGCCAGATTGAAGTGGTGAAGTACCTGCTCCGGATGGGGGCTGAGGTCAGGGTGCAGAGCATGGCAGGGGGTTCGGGGTGAGGCCAGGGAGCTGGAGTTCAGAATCTCTTTGGGAGATGGGAGGGTGCTGGGGTTCCTGGTATGGTTTGGGGAGTTGGGGGGCATGTAGTGAGACGATCTGAATAATACTTGTCTTAGGCAGAAGTGCCTTCAGTCTCTGGGTTGAGAACCTTAGGAGTCTGAGGCCACTGTTGGATTTCTGGGACTCTTTAGGCTATCTGTGCCGGCTTCCACTTTGTTTAAACTGCTGTCTCCCTTATCCCCTGACCCTTACCCCTGGAAATCCAGATTGATGAGCCCAACGCTTTTGGAAACACAGCTTTGCACATCGCCTGCTACCTGGGCCAGGATGCTGTGGCTATCGAGCTGGTGAATGCAGGAGCCAATGTCAACCAGCCGAACGACAAGGGCTTCACACCGCTGCATGTGGCTGCAGTCTCCACCAATGGCGCACTGTGCTTGGAGCTGCTGGTCAATAACGGGGCGGATGTCAACTACCAGGTGCCTGAAGGGAAGAGTCTGGGACTAGAGGGATATGACCCTGGCTCTGGGGGTGCTGACTCTATTCGCCCCTCTGGGTAATTCTCCGGGGAGTCGTCTGCTTGTGTCCTGAATTGACCAGACCTTCCCAGGAGAAAGTGGGTTGAGAAGATGTCCCTATTCCTTTGGAAAGGGTAATAGGGCACTAGGGGAAAAAATGCTGTGTCTCCACAGAGCAAAGAAGGGAAGAGTCCTCTGCACATGGCTGCCATTCACGGCCGTTTCACCCGCTCCCAGATCCTCATCCAGAACGGTATGGACTTAGGAGTCTTTTTGACCTCTTCTCCTCCCTCCTCAGAGAGCTCATCTCTAGAGACCCCTCTTCCTCCTTCTATCTGCCACCCCATCTTCAGTCAGGACAGGCACCTGGTGCTCTGGAGCAAGGTGCCCGTGGAAATGGCCCTGCTCCGCCTGCCCAGCCCCTCTCAGATGGTGGCTCACTACCTAGTGGGAGTGGCCTGAAGCCTAAGGGTTAGTTCAGTGTGTGCATGCACTGCCCCTTTCAGGCAGCGAGATTGATTGCGCCGACAAATTTGGGAACACGCCACTGCACGTGGCCGCTCGCTACGGACACGAGCTGCTCATTAGCACCCTCATGACCAACGGCGCGGATACCGCCCGGTGAGTGCAGAGACCCCCGGCCCCACTTCCAGGCTGCCTCAGACCCCAGGCTGGTGGTGGGGCTACAGCTGGTCCCCCCTGAGGCCTGAGTCCCTTCCCTTCTCTCAGGCGCGGCATCCACGACATGTTTCCCCTGCACTTAGCTGTTCTCTTTGGATTCTCTGACTGTTGTCGTAAGCTTCTTTCCTCAGGTATGAGCTCACTGGTTTGGGGGTGGGAAGGAGGGCAGGAGAGCAGGGGCCGTGTCCTGCCCCGACCTGTGCCCTCAGGTGGGACCTGCGGCTGTTCTGGCCCCTCAGGTCAGCTGTACAGCATCGTATCCTCACTGAGCAATGAGCACGTGCTTTCAGCTGGGTTCGACATCAACACACCTGACAACCTTGGCCGTACCTGTCTTCATGCTGCTGCTTCCGGAGGGTGCGTTCTCGTCTCCTCTCTCTCCCCCAGGCCTAGCGAAGGAGTCTGGGCAGCAGTCTGAGCCCCTCCTTCTCTCCTCCCCAGAACTCCCGGCCTCTCGCGGTGAGAACAGTGGCAACAGAAAGGGCTGTCCAGTTCTGTCCCTGCTCAGCCCCTCCCTGGGGAGAAGCCCATGGGTTCTCCTTGAAGCGCTTTCTCTCATTAACCCGCACCCTCCTTCCTTTCAGGAATGTTGAATGTCTTAACTTGCTGTTGAGCAGTGGAGCTGACTTGAGGAGGAGAGACAAATTTGGAAGGTGTGTTAATGTTCAGGAGTGTATATATACAGAGAGGGCGCCCGATCAGAGAGACAGGTGATGGAGGAAGTGATGGAGGCCAGGTAGGGAGCTGGGGACTAAGGTAGGAGAACATGACAGAGCAGCTTATGGCTGCACCTCTGGTTGCCTTTGGACCTGCCCCTGATTCTTTTCTCCACCCCCCTCCACTTCTCCCCAGGACCCCACTGCACTATGCAGCTGCCAATGGCAGCTACCAGTGCGCCGTCACGCTGGTGACTGCCGGGGCCAGCGTCAATGAGGCTGACTGTAAAGGCTGCTCTCCCCTCCACTACGCTGCCGCCTCCGACACCTACAGGAGGTGAGGCGCCCTCTTGGTTCTTCTCAGCCCCACTCTCCTCCCTGAGCACCCCACCAGACTTCCTCACTCTCCTCCACCAGGGCGGAGCCCCACTCATCTTCCAGCCATGATGCTGAAGAGGATGAGCCCCTGAAGGAGTCCCGCAGGAAGGAGGCCTTCTTGTGAGTAGCAGAGAAGACCCTTGGGCTGCACCTCCCCAGCAGTGCAGATTCCCGTCCTGTTACTCTCCACCACTGTTTGCTGCTGCCTTGTACCCTGAGTTAATCCTGGACCAAGCACCGTGGGTACAGACGGAAGTGGGAGAGATACTTCCTTCAAGGAGTGGATGGTCTTCTTGAGAGGATCAGAAAAGCTAAACACAAATTCATTTATTCCTCAAGCATTAAATGACTATTTACTTAATAGGTACACCAACTACTATTCTAGGTGGTAAGGATAAAAGATGAATTACCCCAAGTTTCTGCATTTTATACCTTCTAGTGTAAGATGTTAATAATAGAGGAAATTGGGTGACGAATATATGGGAACTCTCTGTTGTCCTCGTAATTTTTCTTTAAGACTGTTATAAAGGGTTTATTTATCTAACAGCAACAACAAAAAGATATTTAAAATCTAGGAGGCCTAACTTGTAACTGTGTGACTTCTGGCAAGTAACTTAATCTCTCTGGGCCTCAGTTTCCTCAGACACAGTAGAGATAAGAACAGTATCTACCTCAAAGGATCATTGTGAGGATTAAGTGATTTTAAACACTTCATGTGTTTAAAATGGTGTTTGACATGTTGTAAATGTTAAATGCAATATTAATATTACTGTTAGTAGAGTTGCTACTGATCTGTGAGAGTGGTGCCAGAGGAGGAGGCACCTATCTGGAAAGGTGGGGAGAGCCTCCCACAGAAGAGGATGCTGGGAGTGAGTGTGAGATGAGCAGGCCTTTTCCTGATGGGCTAGGAGGAGAAGGCAGGGGTCAGTATGCCTGGAGGTGGGGAAGAGTGTGTCAGTCAGCGGGTTGGTAACTTATGGCTGTGCTCCAGGGTCTCTAGGAGCGCATTCAAAGGGTCAAGGAGCTAAAGTGGTGCAAGGCAAACCTGGAGGTGGTGGGTCTGGGTCTGGGGTCAAATGGGCCAGAGTTAGCCTACTAAGAGTGGGGCGTGGGCGTGGGCCAGCTCAGGCTGGATGGACTCCTTTGCCCTCTCCTCTGCTCCTCCCAAACTATACCCTCCCTGGCTGGGCCTGTCCCTTCCTCACCATCTGCTCCTGTCCCCCAGCTGTTTGGAATTCTTACTGGATAACGGTGCAGACCCCTCCCTGCGGGACAGGCAGGGCTACACAGCTGTGCACTATGCAGCCGCCTATGGCAATAGACAGAACCTCGAACTGGTACGTGTGGGACCTGGTGTGGGGAATGGGAGCAGGGCCCAGCACGCAGTCTGCTTCTGTGTCTGGATTCTCAGGCCATGGGGTGGTTGAATCCAGTGTGATCTCTAGATCCAGGGACTTCGGGAATTGCTGTGGGTGGAGTCAAGGGTGATGTCTTGGGAATACTAGAACCTCAGCACCTCCTGTTCTGTCCATTGCAGCTCTTAGAAATGTCCTTTAACTGCCTGGAGGATGTAGAGAGCACCATTCCAGTCAGCCCTTTGCACTTAGCTGTGAGTCCCAGGTCTTTTCCTCTTGCCTTCCCTGTCCCCACCCGCCCCAGGCCGGCTCACAGGTACCAGCACGTGTGAATCCGTCCTTGCTTCTGCCTTCTCGTGGGGATGTGGCAAGCAGGCAGTGGTCTGAGAGGGGCCCAAGGAGCTCACGGGGAGGCCTGCTGCCCAGAGTCTCCCCGTGGGCCCCAAGAGCAGAGTGAGGCCATGTCTGGAGTTTTATCCATGGATTTCCCACACCCCTCCAGGCCTACAACGGTCACTGTGAAGCCCTGAAGACACTGGCTGAGACGCTGGTGAACCTGGACGTGAGGGACCACAAGGGCCGGACCGCGCTCTTCCTGGCCACTGAGCGAGGCTCTACTGAGTGTGTGGAGGTGCTAACGGCNCATGTCTGGAGTTTTATCCATGGATTTCCCACACCCCTCCAGGCCTACAACGGTCACTGTGAAGCCCTGAAGACACTGGCTGAGACGCTGGTGAACCTGGACGTGAGGGACCACAAGGGCCGGACCGCGCTCTTCCTGGCCACTGAGCGAGGCTCTACTGAGTGTGTGGAGGTGCTAACGGCCCACGGCGCCTCTGCCCTCATCAAGGAGCGCAAACGCAAGTGGACACCCCTGCATGCTGCTGGTAAGGACGCCCTTTGGGCTGCTTCCTCCCCTTGCCACCCCAGTCCTCCTCTGAGACTGGTCCCCAGCTCCCTTCCAGAACCCTGAAGGGACTGGGGTTGAGATAGGGTAGGACAAGGAGGATGGAAACCTCAAGTCCTGACTCTCCCCCAAGACTTCTCCCTACCCCATGTCCTCCCATGACCTCCACCCTCCACGTGGTCTTCTTCTCCGACCATGCCTGACACTGAAGGCCCCCTCTTCATCTAGCTGCCTCTGGCCACACTGATTCCCTGCACTTGCTGATCGACAGTGGGGAACGCGCTGACATCACGGATGTCATGGATGCCTATGGACAGTGAGTGTGGGCCGGGGGTGGGGTGCAGGGTTCCCAGGCCTGCTAGGCCCTCACCCTTTCCCCACCCCCTCTGTAGAACCCCGCTGATGCTGGCCATCATGAATGGCCACGTGGACTGCGTACATCTGCTGCTAGAGAAAGGATCCACGGCTGACGCTGCTGACCTCCGGGGCCGCACTGCCCTCCACCGCGGGGTGAGTGGGCTTCAGGGTGCGGTTGCTCACAGAAGGGCTCGGACACAGGAGCACACAGTAGGATATCAGATTGTCTAGTAGGTGGGCTGGAGTCTTAGTGGGCCTTAGCGTGCTTGCTCCAGGATGAGGATCCGATGCCCGCAGTTCGTCTTCCTGGTTACCTTGCTCTGTGATCCTGTGTAGTCACCTGCTCACCGCCCAGACTCTGCCCAGGGTCCCCAGCTGGCCCTCTCATGTTTGATAATGATGCCACTACCTCCGTCCTTCTCCACCATCACCTGCCCTAAAGCTGTCTCCTCCTCATCCCGTGGGGTGGTTTGACTCCTTAGTCTCCTGCTGCAGAGGGCCAGCATTAACTCTCATTATCCTGCTTGTCTCATGGCATAGAGTCGGGGAAGGAGATGCCGATCCTTAATACTTAGAATTATTAGAAGAGACCCTGATACTGGGAAAGATTGAGATCAGGAGAAGGGGGCACCAGAGGATGAGATGACGGGATGGTGTCACTAACCCAGTGGACCTGAGTTTGAAGACAGTGAAATAGTGAAGGACAGGGAAGCCTGGCATGCTACAATCCACAGGCTCGCAGACAGTGGGACATGACTTAGCGACTAAACAATACTTAGAATCATTGTTGCAAAGACAAGGATTGGAGCCTGGGAAGCGGTTCTTACTCCTGGGCCAGCCTCAGGACTGACACCCCCACGTCACCCGCAGGCAGTGACTGGCTGTGAGGACTGCCTGGCTGCCCTGCTGGACCACGACGCATTTGTGCTGTGCCGAGACTTCAAGGGCCGCACACCCATTCACCTGGCCTCAGCCTGTGGCCACACCGCAGTGCTGCGGACCCTGCTGCAGGCCGCCCTGTCCACAGACCCCCTGGATACCGGGGTGGATTACAGCGGATACTCGCCCATGCACTGGGCCTCCTACACTGGTGTGGCTCTGGGGCCTTTGCTGGGACAGCTGAGATGGGGGTGGAGGGGTGTGGGGGAGGGCAGACAAGGACTCGTGGGTTGCTCTGGATCTGGAAGTAGAATGGGGTGTCAGGAGATGGAATGGGCCAAGGAAAGGGGTCATGGTGTCATTTCTCTCCATCACCACTCTTCCCTCCTCGTCCCCAGGACACGAAGATTGTCTGGAGTTGTTACTTGAACACAGCCCGTTTTCATATCTGGAAGGAAACCCCTTCACTCCTTTGCACTGTGCAGTGTAAGTCCCTTCCTCTGCCCCAGCCCCACCCAAGGGTCTGTGATGTGGGGATAGGACAGACCGTCTGTTTCCCTCTGCCCCTCTTGCTGAGCCTTCCTCTTCCCTCAGTATTAATAACCAGGACAGCACCACAGAGATGCTGCTGGGAGCTCTGGGTGCCAAGATTGTGAACAGCCGAGATGCCAAAGGACGGTGAGTGGCCGGAGGCTTGGGAGACGCCTCCGCTGCCCCCGGCTTCCTCTCTCTGCTCAGGAGAAAGGGGCTCCCGGTTCACTCTGCCCTGACCCCTCCCCACAGGACCCCTCTTCACGCCGCTGCCTTCGCGGACAATGTCTCTGGGCTCCGGATGCTGCTGCAGCACCAAGCCGAGGTGAACGCCACGGACCACACTGGCCGCACCGCACTCATGACAGCAGCTGAGAACGGGCAGACTGCAGCTGTGGGTGTGTAGGGGCCCCATGTGGATGGGAGGTACTCCCCCTGGGTTTTCACGCGATGAGTCAGCCCTGCCGGTGGGGGTTAGGAGGCAGGAGGCATGTCTTTGATGTTTCACTCTCTGCAAAGGGGATGCAAAACGTGCAGACAAGACTAGGGAGAGCCAGACTGGCCCAGCTCTGGAAGGGAGCGTCACCCTTCTCTGCCTCCCTTCTCTTGTAGAATTTCTGCTATATCGAGGGAAGGCAGACCTTACTGTGCTGGATGAGAACAAGAACACTGCCCTCCACTTGGCCTGTAGCAAGGTACCGTCTGCGGTGGTGGTGGAGGTCTCTGTATGGGGCAGGGCCTGAGGAAAGACCTAGGTCTGGTGAGAGGGCTCAGGGGAAGTCAGGATTGTCCTGACTGTCTGCCTGGGGGACAGCTTTGTGTACCCCTGCCACCCTCCTCAGCTCCCGTGGTCAGGCTTCCACTTCTCCAGCCCTCACTCTCTGCCCCCGTCCCTCAGGGCCATGAGAAGTGTGCCCTCATGATCCTGGCAGAAACCCAAGACCTTGGCCTTATCAATGCTACCAACAGCGCGCTGCAGATGTGAGTGCCTGGGGTAGGGGGCTCTTGGCTGAGGGGTGGGGGCCAGGTGAGGTGGAAAAGAGGCTGCTGCCCATTCCAGGGGCTCCAGCTCTCTCCAGCCCACAGTATTTGCCCGGTAGCGTGGCTGAAGGTGGAAGGGCCGCCCCTGCCCTTGACTTCACACTCCCCCTTTCTTCCTTTCTTCCAAGGCCACTACACATTGCTGCCCGGAATGGCCTAGCCTCTGTGGTGCAGGCCCTGCTGAGTCGTGGGGCCACCGTGCTGGCTGTGGATGAAGAAGGTGGGTGGGGTCTGGGGTCAGGGACGTTCTTCAGGAGGTGACTTCTTAACCTGGCTGGTTAATAAACTGGATTTTCTTCCCAAGGGAACTCTTCAGAGCAGGGACCCAACACCGATACGCTAGAGTCTCTGAGGGGAGTCTGACGGAACTAGGTGGAGCCTGCAGGGTCCTCAGGACGACCTCCCGCACACCTCAGCCTCCTGTCCCCCAGGCTCTGCTCTTTGCCCCTCACTTGGACAGCCTGCCTGTCAGCCTCCCGGGGCCCTTATAGCCCCCAATTGTGACCCTGTGGGGTGCTTGCCTGCCTCAGCTCCCCTCTACAGAGAAGAGCGCTCAGGGCTCAGGGTGGGTGGAGGGGGCCCAGAAATACAGGACTCTAGGCTCAGTTCTCCCCTTTGCCCCGCAGGTCACACCCCGGCATTGGCTTGCGCCCCCAACAAAGATGTGGCAGACTGTCTGGCCTTGATCCTTTCCACCATGAAGCCTTTCCCACCCAAGGACGCTGTTAGTCCTTTCAGCTTCAGCCTGCTCAAGAACTGCGGCATCGCGGCAGCCAAGACGGTGGGTGGCTGCGGTGCCCTGCCCCATGGGGCCTCCTGCCCCTACAGCCAGGAGCGGCATGGCGCCATTGGGTTAGATGGCTGCTACTCCGAGTAGCCCCCTCCAGTGTCCCTCCCCCTGCCGGTGGCTTGATATCTTATTCTATTTATTTAGAAAAAGTCTATACATTTAGGGCACTTTAAAGGAGAACACGACTGGGTTGAGGGGGGTGGAGTGGGGAAAAAGCACTGGGGAGCAGCTGCTCACCCCTTTGCCACACCATCCTGGCCTGGCAGGGGTCTGGGACCAACAGGGAGCACCCCAGGCCCTTGGTACCCCCAGGGCAACCCCTTCTGCCAAGTGTCCCAAAATGATTGCTCGCTGCCTGGCGCCCTCTCTTCTGTCCGCTCTCTCAGTTCCCCCTTCTGCTGCCAGCTGCCCCTTACTCTTCCTTCTGACTCGCCCCAATCCCCTTCGCCCTGCCCCTGCCAGGCAGATCCCCGCCTCCTCTTCCATACCCATCACTGCCTCCCTGCTCGGCCGGCCCCTCCATCCCCGCAGCAGTGAGAAGCCTTAATTTCTGGTACTGTGTGAGCACTCTGGGGGTGTCCCCCTCCCCCTTCAGGGGCAGCTAGCAGATGAGGGGGGAGGGTAATTTAGCACTGGGGCCTGGAGCTTTTCCCCTCCTTCTGTATCCCATCACCCCTAAAGTTCAAATGCAAAACACTTGAAGCAGCAACTACTGTACCTGGGCCCCAATCCTGCACTCTCCCGGCTCCTCGTATGCAAATCAAGGGCTGGCATTGCCCCCACAGCCTGCCCCACCCCTCCTCCCGCCCCCTCCTGGCCTGGCCTCCTAACCACGCACTTTAACACCACCCCCCACCCTGCTTCTTTCTTTTAACTTCTTTTGGGAGGGTGGAGCCTGTGGCCATTCCCTCTCTGGCTCTCCCCTCCCTTGACTTTGAGGCTTGTCATGAATTTTTAAGTAAGCATTTTATCCTTTAGGGGAAGAAACAAATTAATTTCCTGTCCATTTCAAAACCACAGCCCTAGTCTGTCCTCTGTGTTTCAGGCATGTGTTTGCATGTGTGTGGAGGGAGAGACTGTTCTTCCTCCTTTGTCCCCAGTCCCACAGTTGCTCTCTGCCCCAACCCCACCCCAGCTGCTGCCACCTTTTGTGATGTCCAAGAGTACCCACTGCCCCCAGTCACTCTGATCTGAAGCCAAAGATGGAGGGGCAGGGCAGACTAGGGACCGTGGCTGCTCGGGGGCCCAGGCTTCTCCTCCGGTAAGAGGAGGAAGGTCTGCATCTACTGGGGCTTGGTTCCTGCCTTCCCAGCAGCTGGGAGAGAAGGGATCAAGCTAAGGGCTGCACTGAGGAGATTTCCTGACGTTGCACCCTATAAGCCAAACTGGGCTGGAGTGAGGAGGGGGCAGTTTTCTCTCTAAATGTAGCATTGAATTTGGCCCTGGTCCCTTCAGACGCCCTGTCCATCCATCTCCTAGCTCAGCCTCCTGGACAGTGGGACCCGCTTCCTTAGCCCAGCGTTCCCTTCCTCACACTTAATACCTCAGCCAGGGGCCAAGACACAGAACTTGAATAGAGGTCCTGCCCTCCCCTCCACCCCAGCGCGCATCCTCGCCCAGTCTGGCTGCCATCANCCATCTCCTAGCTCAGCCTCCTGGACAGTGGGACCCGCTTCCTTAGCCCAGCGTTCCCTTCCTCACACTTAATACCTCAGCCAGGGGCCAAGACACAGAACTTGAATAGAGGTCCTGCCCTCCCCTCCACCCCAGCGCGCATCCTCGCCCAGTCTGGCTGCCATCAGTATTGTCCCCGGAGGACTGGACAGGCTTCGTTTACACAATACAGGGCCTCCCCCCCCGCCGGGGTAGGGTGGGGGAGTCCCCTCCGTCTCCTTCCCCCACCTGTGCTTGCTTTATTCACAATCTTTTACACCCTTTTCAGTTGTGTCCCCCACAAGTCTGGCCGCCCTTGCCTGGGGTGGGCTGAGGGGAGAGGGGGGACATCCCAGGGACTCCCCGCTCCCTCGCAGACACCCTTCACCATACCTCATGCTGGTTTCCTGAACCCTGGGGTGTTCATCCCAGTCCTTACTCTTTGTCTTGCTCCCTTTCCCTCCCACCCCCCCTTCTCTGTCTTGCTTCCCCCAACCCTCAGTTCCTAAACCATTTCAAAGCTTCCAAATGACCATTATTGGTGAGAAGGAGTGTGCAGCTTTTAGTTTTAATCTTTATTTTCAAAGCCAAAGGGCCTTGCAATGCCCCTCTTGCCCACGTCCCTGCGCACCCTGTCCTCCCCTAGACGAC
>SJYA01000767.1:421311-535458 GCA_006410615.1 Neotragus moschatus
ACCTCTCTTAAGGGCTGCAGCCCCCCACCCTGCCCCCGCCTGCTGGTTCTGCAGAGCTTGCCTCTGACTTCACTTCTCTCTCCTTCTTCCTGTCCCGCCCCCACCCCCCTCATTTTGGTGCTGGGAATTAGGTGGGGGGGGGGGGGCAGGGGGCGCAGGGAGATGGGTCCTCTGGAGAAGACTCTCGGGATTGCAGTCGTGTTCTCCTTCATCAGTGTCTGTTGACGACAGGAAGACTCGAGTGTTTGTCAGGAGCCCCGTGGTTTTGCTAGATGAGATTTCTGGTGACTGCCCGGTCCCTGCCGTGCCTTGGGCACACCATCAGCAGTGCTGGGGCAGGCCGTGGGGAGTCCTCTTCCCTCCTCGTGTGGCTGTGAGGAGGCCGGGCAGCCCCCTCCCTTATGCCAAAGGAAACCCCACACCCCACCCCGGGCTCCCCAGCCCCAGTGTCTTTTGAAGCGTTTCGACCATTCTCATGGCCGCTGCATATTTATTTTAATGTTAAGTTTTTTGGGTTTTGTTTTAAACCTCTTTGACTTAAACGGGTGCGGAGAAATCAACCAGGCAGAATGCCCCCCCATCTTGAGGTAGGGCAGGGCGGAATCATCTCCTTCCCTTCGCCCTCCCTCTCCCTGTCCCCCTCTCCCCACCGCAGCTCTAAAGCACTTGCTTCAAGTAATAAGCACTTTTGAGAAAAGGCCTATTTTAAGTGAGGACCCTGGGAGCCGCCCCAGGTCCCAGCAAAGGGGACAGAGCGAGGGCTACATAGGAGACAGGGAAACAGACGTGAGAACCAGAGGGCGAGATGGAAAGAGCCAGTTTTTAGTTTCTGATTTTTGGGGAGATGTTTCTGATTGGGCGGTGGCTTTGGTAGGGTTGTGTACTATCCTTCAGAGAAACAAATGGCACAAACTGTGGGTCCCTGGATGGACCAACAGACCCGGGTCACTGCCACTGTCCAGCTGAGACTGAAGGGCCACCTCCCCCACCCCGTGGCCCCCTGAGCCATAGGACTGCTGAAAACCACTGAATGTACAGCCCAGGTTGGGGTGGGGAGCAGCCCCTGGGGGAGGGGGCTTCTCCTTTTGTTTGGTGCTGTGGGGGGTGGGAGAGATGAGACAGAGGGACTGCCACCCCACTCTGACATGTGTTCCTTGGGGTGGAGGGGCTGAGGAGGGCCTGCCTCCCTCTCCAACCCCAGCCATGGCCCCTCTTCCTTCCTCACCCCTATCCGTTTTGACTGTAAGTCCAGCTCACCTTTGCCTTCAATATGTAACCAAAGGAAAACTCAATACTGTTTCCACCGCTGTCTGCCCACCCGAGCACCTTCTTACTCCCTGGACCTAGGAGGAGAGAAGAGGCGGGGTGGGGCAGGGGGCGTGGGGCCAGAATGAACAGTTCTGCAGCTGTGTACCCCCCCAAACCTCCCTTGGGGTCTTGGGAGGGGGCATTGGGGCCAGACTGGAGGCACTGGGAGCAGGCACACTCAGGATCTTGTGTACATGAGTGTGACTTGGTCTGAGTGGCTCCAGGGACGGTGCTCCGGAGGGTGGCCCCTTCCTCCTTCCCTCTCTGCCATTTCTCACCCTCTACCCACACCCAGTGTTCATCCCCCAACCTCCCCTTCCTGCCGCAAAGGAAAATAGCCTTACAGACCCTAGCCCAGAACCCCTCCTCTTGGGGCAAACCAGTACGGGGCCCCAACCCACCTAGTCTGAACCCTACCTTTGAAGGAGGGATAAGGAGTAAAGCAGCCCCTTCCTGTCTAATTGTGGTGGCTCCAGCCCTCAGCCTTGACCCAGATCGGGCAAGAGCTGAGGGGAGGGATCTTTGAGGACCAAGCCCAGTGGTCTGGGAAGAGGGAGGTAGAGAGGGAAGGGTCTGACTTGGGGACCCCCTCCTCCCGACCCAACCCCTAGAGAAGCGACCAAATCCCAGAGATGGGAGGAAGCTGGGGAGGGGAGGGTCTGCTCTATGAATTACTTGAAGGTACTGACTGAGGCTGCTGTTGCCCACTTGGGTGTGAGGGGGACACTGTCACTGCATTTGGGAGGGCCAGGGTGGCAGGGTTGAGAGGGTCTGCCCTGGGCCCTCGCTCACTCCCGCCAGGCCCTTTCCCTGGGGAGCCTGGCTTCGCCCCTCCCACCTCCATCCCTCACTCTGGGCACCCTCTCCAATTGCACTAAAGTAGCTGTGTGCCAGTCTTACCCCACACCAGGGCGGGGTCTCTGCTTCCAGTCCTTTCTCCCCCACCCCGCCTCTGCTCCTGTCCCGGACAATCTCCTTGTTCCTCTGTATTCCTGGGTAGCTCAGCTTTGTGTGTGTGTGTTTTGGGGGTGGGGTGGGTTCTGGCTGGAGTGGGTTTGCTAGGGGTTTGGGAAGGGCTAGGGGAAAGATGGCAGATGAAATCTCCTGCCCCCTTCCTCAACTCCCGGCCACATAAGCCTGGGAGGGAGGGTGCCTACTCTCGCTGCCGCGTGTCTTGCAGATGTGCCAAAATGGGGGTGTGGGGGGGAGGGTGCCTGGCAGAGCAGCCCCCAGGGTGGCTCTCTCAAAGCAATACAGTTCCTCCTGCCTGGGGGACGGCAAGACAGGGGAGAGGGTTGGGTTGGGGACCTGGGGGTTCCCTGTGTACAGCTGTGTATATTCAGGGGTGTTCTCCGTCTGGTACCCGCTGTGGGCGTCTCTGTGTGTGTGAACCTCCCCTTCCCCGTGCCCTGCATGACCTGTGATGCTGCAGACACCACCATCCTGTGTGCAGGGGTGTGTTGGGGGCACCGAGGGGCGCGCCCCATGTCCTGTTGCGCCCGCCACCCTGTGACCCATGTACTCGGTTGTAGGAAGTAAAGAGAACTGAGCACAATTCACTGGATTCTAGTTGAATCTTTCTCTAAGCAATGTTCCCCGCCTGCCCTTCTCCCTGCCCTGGATTCACCTGTGGTGCTAGCGTTGGGGTTGGAGGTGGAGGGCGAGGTGTTAAATGCTGGTGGGCAGCAATAAAGGGCAGCCCTACCCGATGCCTGCATCCCCAGGATGCTGAGGGCAGCAGGGAGAAGTGGGGACCTTGGTGCGTCGTCCCGACCCAACCTGCCCCTTCCTCTCTGGGCTGAAGCACAAAGCTCTCCCCCGCAGACCAGACCCAAGCGTCCTGCACCCTCCAGCCCTCCCTCCCCCTACCTGCTTTGAGCCCTCCTCCTGCCACATCCCCGTTTTCTATGCTGTTTTGGTGCAAGTACAACTGTCGTAGTCATGGCTTGGGGATGGGTTCTGTTTATTAAAATCCTATTGATCCTACTGGCCCTGTGTCCCGCCTCCATTCCTCTGGCTGGGGGGAAGGCAGGGCAGCCTGGATGCCTTTCCACCAGCCCCCCCTCAGTCATCAGAGACAAGGGGCCACAACTGCTCCTCCAGCAGGGCTATGGTGAGCATGAGGGCACCCCCCAGCAGTAGCCCCAACCCCTGCAGCAGCACGTGGAGCGGAGGGAGAGGCTCGGGAGGATGAAGCAGGGCTGGGAGCTGAAAGGAAAGAACATTAGGGGGTCAGAAAAGCCCCCTGCTTCCCGCCCCTGCCCCCCTTGCCGCCCCTGTGCCAGCTCTTCCACACTCCTGCATCTCAGATGCTGGTGAGCCAGTGGTTCTCCCCCAACCCCCACCCTGCCACCCTTCTGGTCGCTCCCAGTGGAGGCAGAGGTGCTGAAACTCCCTTCTCCACACCTGCCCGCTTCCCTTGGTTTCTCTGCACCCCCCACCCCTCACCATGTCTACGAGGGCCACATAGAGGAAGACCCCGGCAGTGACCCCAAACACCCAGGGAGTGAGGGGGACAGGGCCCAGGCTGAGCCCCACCCCCAGGGCTGCGCCCCCCAGCCCCAGGACTCCAGACACCAGGCTCAGCAGGAGCAGCTGCCGGAAGGGCAGCCCAGCCTGGAGCAGCATGGCGAAGTCACCTGTGCAGAGAGGGGACAGGGCAGCAGGGAGTTAAGCCCGGGCCACCCCTCACCCATGTCACCCCCCAGCCTCCACGTTCCACCGCTTTCTGGAGTCAACCTCACTTCACTCCAGCCATTCCTACCCAGTTCGTGGGGCAGCTCATGGCACAAGACCGCTACAGTGGTGCTGAGGCCGCTGGAGAAGCCATCAGAGAAGGCAGCCCCTGGGTGGGCAAGATGGGAGGTGGGCAGTCTGGAAGAGGGGTCTTCCCAGAGGCAGTAGGGCCCCTGCTCCCCACCCCTACTTCCTGGTAGCCCTCTCCCAGCCCCACCCAGTAACTAGAGGCCCACCCTCTCTGTCACCTCCCACCCTCCATCCCCTTTCCCACAAACCTATGGCCAGCCCATCAGTGAGGTTGTGCAGACCGTCTCCCAGGAGGACCATCCACGTGATGTTGGTGCCACCACCACCCTCGTACCCGTGATTGTGGCCTTGGTGCCCAGGAGGGGCTGGGACTGCTGGGGGCTGGCTGTCCTGCTCTCTTGGGCTCTGAGCCCCCGGCTCTGCAGGAAGGAGGGCAAGAGCCATGTTGGCGGCTGCAAGTGAGCTGGGAGCCAGGGCCCGCTCCTCATGTTCTCTGGTCACCTGGAGCTGCCTGCAGTGGCTGAAGGGCCACCCCACTGCCATCCTCCAGGTCCAGGTTTGGAGTTCTGAGGTCCTTTCTTTTCTGCCCACAGCATCTCTGAAACGGGAGGGCATCCTTCCTGATGGAGGAGGCAGCAGAGCCAGGGGGCAGGGAGAGCCCGGGCTGCCAGCTGCGAAAATGACACTGGTTCCACCTCTGGCACTTGGGGATGTTCCCTGGCCTCTGCTCTCTTCCCAGGTTGGCACCCCTCTGTTTCTCGTTGCCCTGAACTCAGGAGAGGAGCCCATTTGGCTGGAAGTCCTGGGGCTGTGCTGAGGAGCCCGAATCCGCTCCCTGCTGGCCATCAGGCCCCACACAGTCAGGCAGACATCAGAGACAGGAGCACCTGTCTGGTGCTCACCTCCTGGCTCGAGTGGCCAGTTCTCAGCTAGGACTCTGCGCTTGGCAGGAAAAGGACAAACAGGGTGTCACTCACTGGCTTGTGCCCTCGACGCCGCAAGAGCCCTAGCACGTTCTCCAGGATGAAGAGCAGGAAGAGACCGCCAAGCACCGACCATCCCGGGCCCAGGTCCTCCTCCGGCCGCCCACCAGCTCCAGCGTGCTGCCCTCCTTGTGCCTGATGGAGAGGTGGTCAAGGGCAGACTCCAGAAGCCCCCTGCGCCCGACAACATCCCTCTCCTGAGCTGGCGGAGGGGGCTGGCACACCTTCACTCACACTCCCTACCAGAAGGCAGCTGCGGGCTGAGGCTGGGGTGGGAGAGAGGATGTCCTGTGACTGGGGACACTGGGGCACGGGACAGGGAAGGGGCTTCACGTACGTGCGGCAGCAGGTGCAACAGCGCATCCCCACAAAGAGTGCCCACGGCCACAGCCCCCAGGAAGCCCAGCAGGGGCCGCAGCAGATGAGGTCCCAGGAGCCGCAGCAGCAGCAGGGAGAGGGGCGCAGGTAGGCTGAGCAGCAGGACTGCCAAGGTGCTATGAATCAGGGCTGCACAAAATCAGGGGCTGGAGTCAGGTGGAGCCAGAGGGACACCTCAAAGGTGGGATGGGGCAGAGAAATGCTGCAAGGGGAGGCAGGACCCCGGTGAACCCCCTTCCTTGGCTTGAGACCCACTCCCCCCAGGATTCACGTGCCCCACCCCCAACTCCCACTCTCACCCACTGACCAGATAGTAGATCCCCTGGGGGGGTCGGAGCCGGGGCCCCGATGCAGACACGGCTGTCAATCTGATAAAGCAGGGCTGGACACAGCAGAGCAAACTGACGAGGAGTGAGAGGAGCAGCAGGGCTCAAGCCAAAATTGACCAGCAGCTGGGACCCATTCAGACACTAGGGAGGTAGAGTTGGAGGTTAGACGCCAGGGAATTGCTGAGACCTGTGACTCAGATCTGGAACGCCGGCCCTTCCGTCACATGAACTCCTGGGTCTCTTCCAGGGTCCCCTTCACTCACACTGCCAGGTGCATCAGGGACTCAGGACACTTAAAATCAGCATTTAATTATCAGTAAATATTCAAACCAAAGCAAATAATTCAGTGCAAACTGGGTGCTGTGAGCACTGCCACTATCTCCCTCTCTCCAGAGCTCTGGTGTCTCATTAATTTGGTGATGATGGTCAGACAACTAGAGCCCTCTCTTCCAGAATCTTAGAAGGGAGAAGAACCCTGAAGTGCCATGCAAACCTCCTCTCAACAGCCCTGACACTTATTCCACAGCCTTGGATCGAGTGCTTCCCGTGATGGGGCGCTCAGCCTCACCAGGTCTGTTTCAGGGCTGGGTTTGGGTGCCCTCCGGTGTATATGGAACACGTTCACTGACTTTCTGGATGATGATAGCCATCTACCCGCTGCAGTCCTCCTCTCCAGGTAAACAGCCCCAGATCCCACCCTGGGCTGCTTCTCTGGATTCTCTGCTCTGCCAAGTGTGGCCTCTAAACCCAGCCTTAGAGCTCGAGCCGTGTTTACCTACTGTAAGCACAGGGGAACGTATTTCTCTACTGGAATAACGTACCCTAAGATCACACCTGGATTTTTTTTTAAGTTGCCATTTTAAATTATTGAGTCCTCAAACATTTCAGGCAATCTAAATCCCCTGGCTCCTATCTCCTTGGGAGATCATCAGACTCACATCCTCATTCAGATGGTCAGCCAGTGAATGGTCCAGCAGCAGAAGTCTGTGAAAGAGGCCCAGGCCCGAGGGGCCTGGCCCGTGGGGCGGCCCTGGGGCCTCTGTCTCTGCCAGGTCACCCCACCCCGAGGGGTCCAGAGGCAGCCCTGCCCAGACATCCACACTCAGCACGGGGTCCTGTGGCCTAGAGTGGATGGGGTGGCAGGTCAGGCTCCCTTGTGTTCTCCTACAAAGGGGCCTTGAAAGGATACAAATCAGGGTCTGAAAAACATGTAACTCCACGAACTGATGTTAGGAAGGCAGAGCTAGGCAGCCGGACGAGACTCTTCTCAGTAGGGAAGAGCTGGGGTGTGACACTTTGGGTGGGGGGAGATGAGTCAGTACCTGTGTGTGGAATTGTCTCCAGCTGGGGGTGCACCCCGATCAGCAGGAGGCCCATGGTGTCCCAGGCGAAGGGCCTGAACTCGGCCTAGTCCCAGGCTGTGGAGGAGCCTGGCTAGGCCCCTTGCGGTCAGCGTCCCATTCTCCCCATACAGACCAAACAGCTGGGCCAGGTAATGGTTCTGTTCCTGCTCAGCAGGCCCCAGGTAGGGGGCTGAGCCCTCCACCTGGCCCAAGGCCACACACACACACAGGCCAGCCAGCAGATGACTCATTGAGGGCCCCATTACTGGGGGGACAGGCTTTAGAGGCTCTGGTTCCGGCTTCTATTCCCCCTGGTGGAACATCCTGAGGAATGTGCCCTGGAAGAACAAGGTGGAAGAGGCTGGGGCTCCTGCCATGAGCCTGCACTCCTCACACCACCCCCCAACCCAATACAGCAGCAGCCCCACTCACCACTCACCCTTCCCCCGCTTTGCCTCCTTCTGAGCAGCCTCCTGTTTACCAGTTCCTAGAGCAAGCACTTTTCCTGACCCAGAACAATCCCTTCACCCGACCCAGAGCTGCCCAGCCCCCGTCCCTCCCATGTCCCCCAGAGCCCAACCCTCAACCTCACCCCACCTGTCTTATACTCCCTCAATTCCCAAGGCCTCACCCCCACTGGCTGTGTGAGAGCCGTCACCTCAGGTCCCCATGAGGCCTGGCTGTGGGCACTGAGAGGTTCCTGAGTTATGGAGGGGAGCCAGGCTGTCTCTAGCTGCCCAGGTAAGTTGAAGGCCACGTCAGACAGAAAGCCAGGATGGCCAAGCCCCTGCCCCTAGCCCACCTGCCTGGGGGTGGGGCCAGGGGAGGTGCCAGAGTGGGAAGACTCACATCAGAGGAGTTAATGGTTCACTGGTCTCTGGGGTGGGGGTCAAAGGTCAGTCTTGGCTGGGCCCCTGAGTAGGGAGGGGCCACCCTCTGCCCCTGAAAAAGCCACATGGCCAAGGAGAGCCTGGGCCTGGCCTTTTCTTCTAAATAATTTATACACACTCCCAAGCCAGTCGGTACCATCTTAGCCTCTCGCTGCCTAAACTGCCACCCCACCTACCTTACATATGGCATTGGGCTTCATTCAGCTCCAATCCCCATGCCCCATGCCCACATTCCCTGGAAAGTTGGCCCCAGATGTCCCTAAGCTGGAGAGATGCGTAAAAAGGCAGATGAGTGGCAACCCCAGATGCATTGGGAAGAAACTGTTTTCAGCAATTCCTCATTCCAGAAGAGAAAGAGCCAGAACTCAAGGAATCATGACCAAGAAAGGGGACGCTCTGATGGGAGGAGGAGAGGAGTGTCCAGGCCCTCTGCAAACGTCTGACCTGGCTTTAAGCTGGGGAGCACAGTCTGAGCGGGGTGGTTGGTCCAGGGGGTTGAGGGTGGCATTACCTGACAGCAGCAAACAGGGACACCAGAGGAAGGGGGACGCCGTCTTCTTGGTTCCAGCTGTGGGGGCATAGGCAGGCAGGTGGACAAGGGTCACTCGTAGGGAGGGGGCAGGGGAGGAGCACCACCTTAAAGGGGCAGGCCCTGCTTCTCCCCTCCCTCTCCTAGGGACACCCCAGCTACCGATCTCTTCATTTTCCCATGGAAAGCAAAGGAGTCCAGTACAGAGTGGTAACATTTATTAGGAAGGAGAGATTCAACTAGACTTCCACATCACACACTCAAGAAACAGACTAACTGTCGTTCCTAAGCAGGAAGGAGGGGAGGTAGAGGGCCCCAAACCCCAGGAGACAGGCAGCTTCAGCTGGACAAGGAGGGGAGAATGAGCTGAGGGTGGAGAAAGGCCACTGCTCAGCCACGCTCCAGTGAAGTTTAGTGGCTAAAACACATCTAGCCCCTGGCCCCCCAGAGATGGCAGCCCAGGAGAAAGCTGTGTTCTCTAGCAGACGCCTGGCTTATGGCTGGTGGCGAGAAGGAGAAAAGTATCGCTATCTCTTGCTGCTCCTCCGGGTTTCTTTGCCGTTACTGACGGGGTTGCTGGAGGGGCCGGGGGGGCCGGCAGGTGTGTGGTTGGGCTGGCTTCGGGTAATTCGGGTGCTGGGGGGGTGGGAGGGAGTGTGAGGCGGGTGCGGGCCACCACCAGGACCTGGTGGGGCACTCAGTCCATTCCCGTTCTGGCTCTCAGAGGCTAGTTGTGAGAGAAAGAGGAGAAACACAGGAATCAGAAAACGAACGCAGGCAGGTGTCCATCCCCAAGACCTCCCTGCAGCTCTGGCAGACAGAACAGTCTCCAAGTACAATTGCACATTTAAGGCTATGTAACCAAATGCAAAGAATATGAGTTTTAGGAAGGGGCCCCAGAGAAGATGCAATCATTCTGACAGTTGCTACATGAACCATTGTATATTTTCTTAAAAAAAAAAAAAAAAAAAAAAAAAAACTGGCTGTACCTCACAGCTTGTGGTATCTTACTTAGTTCCCTGACCAAGGATTCAACCTGGGCCCTCAGCAGTGAGAGTGAGGAGTCCTAACCATTGGACTACCAGGGAATTCCTATTTTTTCTTTTTTATTCAACTCTATCATTAGGAATCACACCTAGCTGTTTAGTTCTAGGCTCAAGAACCACCTACAAAATAGCTCTTGACCAAAACTGACTGTAAAACTGAAGAATCACTGGGAAAGGAAGTTTGTGTTAAAATGTCAGAATGATCTTGAAAGGAAGAAAAAAATGTGGTGTATATCACAATGAATCACACTCATTTGAGAAAATACAAACAATAATAAGCAAAAAAAAACCCCACAAACTATTATACATACACCCCCAAAATAATAGACAACACTTTTGTGTATGTTTTCAGTGTTTAATCCTTGAACTACCTTAGCTGTGAAAGCCACCATCACCACACTTACCACAGTGTTATTATTAACATAACCATCATCTGTGGGACTATTTCCTGCATGGACTTCAAGCTCCTAAAGACAAGTGCTGTGTTTTTTCCCTTGTATTCCTCATCTAAAAATGCCTGTTAAATGAAGATAGGTGCCTGCCTGTCACATACACAATGCACCATGAACCCTAACCATAGCCCTGCTGATCCAGCAGGCAGATATCTGCAGCCAAAACTGAAGAATAAAGCTCTTTCCTTAATTCACAGAAATAATTAGGAGAGTATGTAGAAAGTAACTGTTTTTATGCCATACATTTTTTTCTTTAAAATCTTCTGTACCTATTAGCAGAGGACAAAGCAAATAAACATGTAGCAAATGAATATGAGGGGCAAACAGGCTTAAATGTATCTTATTTAAAATATTTTTGTAAATGATAGAGTTATGGAGACCAGAGAATATGTAACTGTCATATTTTCAGTTGAAAATACAGATGCTTACTTTTTACGGTGGAACTAAATGTTGTTATTTCATGGTGTTTCCAAAAAGACACCATGACCTTGAGTGGTTCTAATGCAGGTTAGGAAACCACAGTAACTGAGGATGCAGACACAGACTAGGGAAGGCCAGAGGCAGCCCGAAGCCTAGTGTCAATGGGAGAGACATAAGGCATGGATCCGAGGCAAGAGCGCCAAACAACCAGGAGTAGTAGTGTCAGCTGGGAGATGACCCAGGAGAAAAGAACAGTAAAAATACAGGTTTCTAAGGAAAAGCCAAGGGAAGAAGGGAGTGATGTTGGTGAGTGATTCTAATTAAAAGTTGATGATCTACAGGAGGGCAAATTCTCAAGAGACCAAAAGCAAGGGCTTCTGAGTTGGAAGAACCATAATCCCAAGTGCCAAGGTCTAGGAGCAGGGCCTTAAATTTCAAGAGTGGCAACCCTAAACAGAAACTATGTGCTTAAAGTGGTGCAGTATGGACTCCATGTGGAGTCATGTAAGTAACAGTATATCAGAACTGATATTGAATCAAAATAGGCAAGGGTGGAAAATGCCAATTTTCTGCCAAAGGAGAAGCAGAGAGGAAGGAGCTGGAATGAAAGCGGGCAGTTTGCAGAGAAACTGCTCTCATTTGTGGCTCTGAGTGTTAGTGGCAAAAGGGAGTTCTATCAGTGATAGAAACATATCCCCAAATGTTTTCACCTGAAGGACTTGCAAAAGAACTGGGAGAGGGACTTCCCTGGCCGTCCAGTGGTTAAGAATTCGCCTGCCAATGCAGGGGACATAGGTTTGATCCCTGGTTAGGGTACTAACATCTCACATGCTGTGGGGGCAACTGAATCCATGCACCACAAGGAAGATCCTGTGTAATGCAACTAAGACCTGACACAACCAATTAAATAAATATACGAACATTTATTTAAAAAAAAAAAAAGAACTGGGGTGGAAAAGGCTATAATCACAGAAAAGAGATTTGGAAAAGGGATGAAGGCAATGCATCTCTCCAGGCTGGGGAGATTAGGGAAACTAGGAGGGATCGTGAATGGAAGAGAACACATTTACCTGGAGAAGTAGCAGGGGGTCCAGTGGTAGGCTGGGGAGCCGCAGGGCCACTGTCGTTCTGCACCTAAAGGCACAAATGACATATTCAGACCTTACTCTCTGCCAGGCTTCTTGGCTTGACTTGCCCTCCTTCCCCACATCAGTCATGGGACCCACCGTCTTGTTGGGTGCCTGCTGGGCGCTGTATTCGGGGTTTGGCTCACTGAAGTTAGGAACCTCAGAATAAACCATACAGAATCTGCAAGGGAAGAAAGTGGCAAAGCCTCAGGCCCATCCCCTGGAAACCTCAGAAAGGTCCAGGTTCCGAACATGGAATGCACACCCTCATGCTGCCTCCTGCAAAACACAAACCTTTCCTTCGCCTGTGCTTCTACCTTCCCAAGATAGTACTTACTCTCCAATCTTCTGAAGATCACCCCCACGGCCAGTGTACAATGTCAGACAACCTTTGAACACTGACGCGTACCTGTGGGGGCACAAAAAGCAGGATTCAGAGTTACAGAGAAGGCCCTTGAATAACCAGAAGTCATCTGATGGCTTACCCTTTGGTGAGCCGGATAATATCCCCAGGCTGGATTAGGTTGCCCACGTCATCCCAGACAGAGATATTGATGCTGCCAGTTTTGTCGGCCACTTTGCAGGTCCGAACCTCATGCCCGTCCTTTGTCTTGGTCACTCGGCCTGGAGGAAATAGACCAATGGGGTGGAGGTGGTCAAATAAATAGAGGTGGTGATGATCAGAGGGATGAAGTCTAGATATTGGCGGAGTGAGGTATACAAACAGGGCAAAGCCAAATCCCTGGGGCAGGGAGGAGCCAGCACCATGGAAAGGGCCCTGAGTGGGAAAAGGCCCGGAGGCACTGGAGGCTTGGATCTGGCAAGAGTTCCCTCCATTTGCCCTACACTCGACTACAACTCTCCCGGCGGGGGCCAGGAGAGAGACTGGACGTAAGCAGTGTCTTGGGGTGCGCCCTGCCATTCGGGGTGCAAGTTAAGAATGGTTCTCCCCAATCCCAAGAGCCTACGCAGGGGGCCCGTCGCCCCAGCAGAGCCACCTGTCTCCAGCACAATGAAGATGAGGTTCAGATTCTTGAGCCCGGGCTTGATATCCTTCACGAAGGTCTCCGTCGTCATGCTGCCCGAGCCTCAGCACCCCACTAGAAGGGGGGAAAGGGGATGAAGGTTCAATGCGTGGACCTTCCCATGCCCACTTCGCAAGGCCTGTCTACCACACTAGGCTGGTCAGACAGCCCTAAACCATCTAACTCCTCTGAAAGGGTAGANCTTCCCCTCTCTCCCTCCCACCCCTCTATGTAGGAATCTCACATTCCTTACATCCCTGCCCTGGGTTTGCAGCCGGTCCCTCTTCACAGGCTTCACACACCGGAAAGCCTTCTCCAAGCCAGAACGCAGAGGAAATTGAGGACTGGGAAGGAGGGAGCTGGAGAAGGAGCAGAAAGCTGAGCGGGGTGAGAGTGTTTCGCTTGAGGGACTGACAGGCATCTTCACTCAGAAACTGACTTCGTTCCATCTAGTAGCAAATGCAGCTGTTAATGAGACCACTGAACCACTGTTCTTGGGGACTGGACTGTGATAGTCTGATCCCTTCCTTACAGGTGGTTTTAGTCTGACAATAGAGCAAGAAGCTGATATTGTTGCAGGCTGCTAGTTTTCCCCAGATAGGGATGGTAGGGAATCTGAGTGATGCAATAATGTTACTGCCCCGTGTGTCCAGCCGACTTTGTGGCTGCACCTGGATAGAAAAGAAGAAACAAGCTTCTTTCAAGTATTTCCTCATGGACCCTCGGAACTCTAAAATTTATTTTGTATTCTATTGCTACAAATACCTCATGGTGTTTGTATGAATAGTGGTATGGATAGCAGTATTCAGTATGCTTTCATATTTATTATGCCATTTGATTTTCCTGGACAATATGTAAGATAGATAAGTCAGTTATCATTTTCCCTGCTTGACAAGTGAAGAAACTGAAAACTGCAGAAGGGATACATGGCTTGGTAAAAGTCGTACAGCTGGCAGAGCAGGGACCAGAATCCAGGTCTCCTGATTCCAGGTGCCCCTTTGTGTTGAAAAATCCTGTTTTGTTCTGGTCAGGAGAGTTGTGAGGGGGATATTTTTTCCCAGGATGGACAACTGTTAGTCTGGAACTTGTCTCTAAAACACTGAACATAGCACTGACTCCTGGAAGCTTTTCTTGGGGTTCAGTGGTGGACACCAGGCTGTTGGGAAATACAGTGTTGTCAAAACAGAAGAAGCATTGTACGTTCCTCTGTATTATGGATGGGAGAAACCTTATCAATTCCCCCCTAATGCCCCCAACTACAGAGAAGAGAAAGTGGACCTGGCCTGGTACCTTTATCCTCTGATTAGTTTTTGGAAACTGCACTAACATGTTATGGCTGCTGAGCATAGTAAACTAATGAGCCCATGTACTCCAGATGAGGTGGTCTCTGTTTTACAGATAAAAATTGTCATCCTAACATAGTCCTTAATATTGATCGATGTGAAGGAGAGGAAAGGAATTTGAGTAGTTTCTGTTCTGCCTCTGAAGCTTTGTCTCCCTCTGCTTGGTTTCATCCTTTTAGTAATGAGAGTTTGCTCTTCCCAGTTGTCTGTCCTGGAGTAATTTCCTGATTGACTGCCTCTTCATTTTTTAAAAAAAAAAGCCTGATCCCTTCAGGAATATTTCCGGACTTGAAAGTAGAATTATACCTATACCAATATTCTTGAGTATCTTCTCCTTGTGAAACAGTATTTTCTGAGTGGAGAGTAGGGCAGAATTCTTTTTATATGAAATAATTTATGTGAGAGCACTTTGGAAACATTAAAGCACCGTACTGTGCACGTAAGGCATCATGGCTCTCTGTGTAATGTAGCCACAGCTTTGTATTAGCTGGCATTCCTTGCAGTTGTAGGCACTGAATAAAAGAATCTTTTCTGTCTCAAACAGCTCCTCTTCCCTGCCTTGCTTCTTGTCCCTTTCTGTCCTCACCTCAGCTGGGTTTGAATCACTTGGCCTGGGTGTGTGATTCCCTAGCAGATGACCTCACTCCTTACAGAGTATCCTGTGTGCCTAACCCTGAAACCTGTAGCTCTCAGTGGAGTTGTCTTGTCCTCCTCAACCGACTGTCAGATCCAAGTCTGTCTAGTTTCACTGCCAAGTGCAGGTAGTGCTCCTGACTCACCTTTTTCTTCCTTGTTCCTATTAATAGAGTGCTCCCGATTGTGACATCATATCCATCCCCTTGGCGATGGAGCTTGTTACTAGGAAGGAAGACTCAGTCGGAGAATAGCCAACAAGATGGGTTACTGGGAGCGTCTCCTGAGTGGCACTGAGTGGAGGCATCAGGGGGTCGGAGCCTTGTGAACAGGGAATCTGCCCCCCAACACTTGGAAGGTAAAAAGCATTGATTCAGAACCCCCTTCTGGGCTTCAACCCTCTTCTCTGTTAATCTGGATCCCGTCTGCTCTTGAAAATCTGATTCTCAAAACTCTTTTATGCATAAACTTTTCTGTGATTAACCCAAGTCAGTCTGTTCTTCATTGTCTTACATGAACTATTAACTTCACTTGTTGATAAATTGTTAAATTTTACTATTTTTGTATGTTTTATATCCTGTGTACTCACTCATTGAATTCAAGCCTGCACATTTGTTTGAGGACAAGGATTGTGCTTGCTGTTTCTTTTACATGAAGATGGGATTGGGTGTAGCCACACAAATAGTGCTTGGTGCTGATGACCNTTGATAAATTGTTAAATTTTACTATTTTTGTATGTTTTATATCCTGTGTACTCACTCATTGAATTCAAGCCTGCACATTTGTTTGAGGACAAGGATTGTGCTTGCTGTTTCTTTTACATGAAGATGGGATTGGGTGTAGCCACACAAATAGTGCTTGGTGCTGATGACCAAGGGTGGTGGTGGTGGTGGGTGGTGGTGGTGGTGGTGGGGTCCTTGCTGATCTTTGAGGCCTGGTAGTTCTCACTCGAGGTGTTAGAGTTGTTAGTTGGGAGTTTTTGAAGGATTGTGTGACCTCTAGATGCTTTTTTATTTATTTTTTAAAAACATTTATTTGGGTGTGCCAAATCTTAGTTGCAGTATGTGGGATCTAGTTCCCAGACCAGATATTGAATTCTGGGCCCCTGCATCAGGAGCATGGAGTCTTAGCCACTGGACCACCAAGGAAGTCTCCCTCTGGATTGTCTTTCCAGTTTAACCAATTAAAGTGTGCTGAAGAAGCCTGACTTTGAAAATCCCCTGTGCTAAATCTAGTCTGGATCACAGAATTCTGGAATTAAATGGAACCTTCGAGGCAATGAGGAGACAGTTCTAAGAGCTCAGTTCTGTAAGAGAGGGAGTGACTTCACTCTAAGGATTCTATTGCTTAGATGAAAAAGACCACTTCTTTCATTTAGAAAGTCAGGAGAGTTGCCTAAAGAGAGCAAGGTCAAACTTGGCTCTCATAAAGCCAGGATACCTTTTATAATATAATTACCCCTAATTTAGCCTATTTTTGTACTTATGTAGAACTTGTATTGTCTTAGATGCTTCATTTCATGTGGAGTAAAGGGAACTGAGGCCCAGAGAGACGAAGTCGGTTGCCCAAGGTTACACACTGCTTGGTAATAGAGCTAGAGTGCCACTAAGGTTTCTAGATTGTCAACTCAGTTTTCTTTTTCCACGTCTATTTGTTTATTGGGAGACAGGGAGATAAGATGAAATGTTTTAGGGACTCCCATGAGGCACCCTTCACCAGCTACTTTCTTCACTAGGTTGAAATTCCTAGGAGTCACCTGTTTCATTACAGTGGGGCAGGTTATGGGGCCCTTTGCCTTAATGTCTGGTGATTTGTAGTAATTGGTGCAGGAGAATTCTCAGCCCTCTCTACCTGTATTGTATTCAGGGGATGGATGAGAGAGGAGTAGAAGGAGATTATAGCACATATGCTTGGATTTTACCAGTATGTTTTTGCCAAGCACTGGTGACAGCATACCCAGGTACTCTAAAATGGGAATGGCTGCACTAACGTTTGCGCATGTGAATGTGCATGGTTTGCACATCAGTACATGTGTTCAAGAAACAGTCTGTTTTTGAATTCCTAGCTCTCTCTGGGAGTAGACCAGTGAAAACAATTGCAACAGTAAGTTGCAAAGGTGTAGGGAGTGGTCTAGTAAAGTTCTCAAGTTTTCATTTATTTATTTGAAATTAATTAATTAGTTTACTTATTATTTTTGGCTGCACTGTGCCTTCATTCCTGTGTGTGGGCTTTCTCCAGCTGTGGGGAGTGGGGGCCACTCTCTGGTTGTGGTGCACAGGCTTCTCATTGCAGTGGCTTCTCGTTGCAGAGCACAGGCTCTGGCCCATGGGCTCAGTGGTTGTGACACACAAGCTTAGTTGCTCCGAGGCCTGTGGAATTTTCCTGGACCAGGGATCATCAAACGTGTGTCCCCTGCATTACAAGGAGGATTCTCGACCATTGGACCACCAGGGAAGTCGTCACATTTTTATAATAATGCTGACCAGAAATGTAGAGACATCCCAGTGTAACAGTGAGGAAGTACAGCCTCATAATTACCTGCTTTGGTTCTGGCCTGCTGGGAATGCAGTTTTCAGTTTGGGTTCAGAATGTTCAAATTAGGTAAGTTGGCAGAACTCCTATAAGCCTGAAGGGACACTTCAGTGTTAATTTAGTTCAACTCCTCAGTTTACGTGAAACCTTCCAAGGCCTTTTGCTGTCCTACAGCTCAAGGAGGAGATCTAGGAAACCGTGCTTCCAGTGGCTGTGGTCACTGGCTGTGACTCTTGCGGTCTCTGTGGTTTCAGTTTTATTAAGGCTTCTGTCGCTAGGGCAGTAAGCAATGGAGAACCCGCCGCTGTGATAGTCCCACAGTAATGCTGAGAGTCCTAGAGAGAGAGGGACTAGTCCCAGAGCCTAGCCTGATCAGCCTGACTGTCTGCCCAGGGGCCAGGCAAGGCAGGGCAAGGAGCTGGCTTCCAAGGCTGTGGATAACCACTTCCTTCAGCATCTTTCCCATAGACGACAAATCGGAAATACCCTAGTCAGAACGAAATCTAAATTTCCCCTTAATTCTTGCGGTCGCACCTCTGAAAGAATAGAGTTAGAGGAAGGTGGATAAAACAGGAGCATCTCCAAGCCGATAAAGTGGAGGTTTCGATTCAGGAAAAACAATGCCCAGCATCTTTGCTGAGTTCTGTAAACCTTGACGTTATGGTGGGAACCTGGTAACTCCTAAGCCTGGCTGATGGCTTCTTACACCCTCTGACCATCCCTGTAACAACTGAGGCAAGTTCTCTGCTGTTTCTTTTGGGGATGTGGAATCCCATGGGACCCCACTAAGATCAGTTTTCAGAATTTGTAGTCTTCCTTAACATAGCATTTTCTTTTAAATATTTATTTGGCTGCACCAGGTCTCAGTTGTGGCATGCAGAATCTTCTAGTTGATCTTTAGTTGTGGCCTGTGAGATCTAGTTCCCCGACCAGGAATCGAACGCAGGTCCTCTGCATTGGGAGCACGAAGTCTTAGCCACTGGACCACCAGGGAAGTCCCAGGACTGTTTTGAAATTAAAACACAAGTGAAGCATACTACAGACTCTCAGCCTGCTTTCTACATTGCCCCAGAGCAACAAGAGAGAGAAGGGTATTGTTTCAATTTTTGCCCCTTGCTCTAAGGTAACTGATTTTTTAAAAATTAAGTCTTGCAGAAATATGTTCTGTAGATCAAAGTTATAATCTCAGTAGATTTTTAAAATGTGTACACAATATATTCCACTTAAAAAAAGAAGTTTTTATATAAATGGGACCACCACTATATGTACTGTTTTTGCAGCTTCCATTTTTCAGTTTGAGAGGCAGTTTAGCATAGCAGTTGCAGGTAAAGGCTTGAGCCCTGGGGCCAGTCTGCCTGGTTTGGGATCTGGCTACACTACCTGTTAGCTGTGAGATTTGGGGAAAGCTTTTTTTTTTAAATGTTTATGTATTTATTTGGCTGTGCTGTGTCGTAGTTGTAGCTGTGCTGCACAGCTGATCTTTTATTAATAGTTGCGGCATGCAAACTCTTAGTTTTACCATGGAGATCTAGTTTTCTGACCAGAGATCGAACCCCAGCCCACTGCATTGGGAGCAGGAGGTCTTAGCCACTGGACCACTAGAGAAGTCCCTAGAGAAGCTTTTTAACCTTTGTGCATCTCTTTCCCATCTGTAAAAGGGAGATCATGGTCATGCTGACTTCACAGAGTAACTCACAGTTATTGTAAAAGTCAGTTGAGTTAACATGCCAGAAATGCTTGTGCCTAGGATGTAGAAATACTCAATAAATAATGATTTACTTATTATTTGGTTGTATAAGTAAAACATCATTGTAAAAAAAGAAAAGGAGGAAAAAAAGTAATAAAGCAAAACGCTGAGTACTAATAACATGGGGAATATAGTCAATATCTTATAACTCTAAATGGAGTAGAACCTTCAGAAATTGTGAATCACTGTGTTGTACACCTGTCACTTATGTTGAACATCAGCTATACTTCAATTTAAAAAAAAAATCTGGAGAAAAAAAGTAAAAGTACTAAACGTCTATACTTAGGGACAGCTTCTCATATGCTTTTAGATGCTCTCCAGCAAAAGTGTGTACACACGTAAAATTTTTTAAATGAAAATGGCACTGTAGAATATATACTATGAGTAAATGTTATTTTACTTATATAAATAATGAATAAGTTTGAATAACCTAAATAAACACATATTAATAAAAATATCTGAGTCATATTAATGCTACATTGTATCCCATTTTAAGGATGTAAGGAATTCTACTGTATGTTTGTGTCACTTCTGATTTTTTTGTACTATTATAAACAATACTTAGATAACCTGGTATATTGTTTTGCTCACTTGTGTAATTATTTCCTTAGGCTAAGTTACTGAAGTTAGGATTACTAGATAAAAGGTATATATTGTTTTAGGATATTGACTGACTTTTTTGTTATGATTCACCTTGATTAATTTCTTCTTGCAAGAGAACATTTTTTCCAGACCTTGCTATAGTATACAGCATGTGTGTGTGTACGTGTGTATATATACATATAGTATACAGTGTATGTATGTTGTATATATTATGTGATATAAATGACACATATAATATATGTGACATTTAGTGTTTTGGACATGTTTTTTCATTTAACCTTAATACTTTCACAGTTTAGGATAATTAATAAAAGTATTTCTTTATGTGACTATTGAGTACATACACACAGAGAAAATCTTTCTCAAAGATTCAAAGGGATAACTGAGGAAATTAAAAATTTCCCCTGTTCCTGTTCCTTAATGACCCTTCTTCAGCAGCAGCCACTGTTGGCCATTTCTGGAGAGTTTTGTGTATATGAAAGCATATTCATATGCATCCATAATACATACACACACATATGTATTATATTTTGTGCTTATTTTGGCACATTTCCATATACTATTATATACCTTAGTTTTTTTTCCTTAGCAGTATATCTTGGAAGACTTCATACCTGGTACATTTTAAGGCAGTAATAATTTTTTTTCCTCTGATTAATAGCTATTATAGAGAAACCAGATTACACTTTGTTTATTTAATCGAGGTAGATATTGTTAGAAGCTTCTCTGGTGGCTCAGATGGTGAAGAATCCACCTGCAATGCAGGAGATCTGGGTTCGATCTCTGGGTCAGGAAGGTAGATCCCCTGGAGAAGGAAATGCCTATCCACTCCAGTATTCTTGCCTAGAGAATTCCATGGACAGAGGAGCTTGGTGGGCTGTAGTCCATGGGGTTGCAAAGAGTTGGTCACGGCTGAGTGACTAACACTTTCACTTCATTTTCAAATATTGTAAAGTCAGGGGTTCATCAGCTGAATTATGGGTGTTGGGTGATATTTCTGCTGTCATGTAGAGGCTGTCTCAGGTAGCACCTAGCCATTATTCAGTCCAGTGTCAGGTTGCATTAACTAACTGAAATAGAGAGGAAATGTGATAATAGTTCCATTGTGTCCTTAGAGGTCCGTCTGCAGGTAAAGCTCCCAGTACCTGTTTTAGAAGGACATAAGTACTCTAGTTGCTATGGGAGAGTTGAGTCTAGACTAGATAGTCCTATTCTGTGCTCCTGCTCCTCTCTATTTTGACCTTTCCCAGGACTGTCTAAGCTCAGGGTGACTGACTCTTGGATACCATGGAGAAGATTCCAGCCCTGGTGTGTTAAACCAGATGGTCTCTTATGGTCCATTCCAACTCTAAAGGCAAATATAAGACTGTCTTAACCAGGTCAGTGGGGAAAACTGTATTTAAACAGATCTATATTCAAGTTTATGTCCTACTTTTTAAATCTATTATTGGGTTGGCCAAAAAGTTTGAATTTTTCCATAAGATATTCCAAAAAACCTGAACAAACTTTTTGGCCAACCCAATATATCATGTTATCGTATATTCCTCATAAGCATCATTTAAAATAATATGCTCCGGCTTCCCTGAGCATATTATGGTCAGTGGTCCAGTGGTTAAGAATCTGCCTGCCAGCACAGGGGACATGTGTTTGATCTGCTGAAGCTGAAGCTCTAATACTTTGGCCACCTTATGCAAAGAGCTGACTCATTGGAAAAGACCCTGATGCTGGAGCTGATTCATTGGAAAAGACCCTGATGCTGGGAAGATTGAAGGCAGGAGGAGAAGGGGACGACAGAGGACGTGATGGTTGAATGCTATCACCAATTCAGCGGACATGAGTGTGAACAAGCTCCGGGAGATGGTGAAGGACAGGGAAGCCTGGCGTGGGTCTCAGAGACACGACTGAGCGACTGAACAGTAGCAGCTGGGAAGATCCCAAAGACCCCGAGGCTACTCCTGAGCCAGTGCTCCAGAGCCCACAAGGTGCAACCACAGAAACCCTCGTGCCTAGAGACTGCTCTGCAACAAGAGAAGCCACCACAGTGAGAAGCCTGTGCTCTGCAATGAAGAGTAGCCCGCACTCAGTGCATCTAGAGAAAGCCCGTGCACAGCAGCAAAGACCCAGCGCAGCCAACAATAAACAAATAGATGTTTAAAAAAAAAAGATAGATGTGCTAGATATGCTCTTCCATCAGGTGGGCTTATATTACCATAACTAAGTGTAGCTATACTTTACTGTTCACTTAAATGAATGTGATTATCTGATTTTTAAAAGTTCATTAGTGTGATTTTTGAAAACCTGTCTGGACCTTTTTCAGTATCATTCTTCTTTCTTGCCTTTTTTTAAGCCTTAACTAAAAAAAAATTTTTTTTTTATTTTGACTGCACTTGGTTTTCATTGCTGCACTCAGGCTTTCTCTAATCGCAGTGAGTGAAGACAACTGTTCATTGTGTTGCATGGACTTCTCATTGCAATGGCTTCTCTTGTCTTAGAACACAGGCTCTAGGGCATTTGGGCTTTAGTAGTTATGGGGCACTGGCTTAGTTGCCTCATGGCATGTGGGAGCTTCTCACGGGGATCAAACCTGTGTCCCCTGGATTGTCAGGCGGATTCCTAACCACTGGACCACCAGGGAAGTCTGTCTGCTTTCCTCCTTTAAAGGTGTCCCTCTTCCTATTTAACATATTTCCTGGTTTCCATCCTACCTTTCCCTCAGTAACCAGATTCTCATCTTTTCTTTTCTTTCTTCATTAGAGCTTTCCTTTTAGTACATACACATCCTCAAACCTTCCTGAGCATAAGGAAGAAACACCCCTACCCAAGCCCCTTCCTCAGCCTCCTGTGCTCCCCTCTCCCTTTCTTCCTTGGAAATCAAGCTTTTGACAGTTTTCTTCAGTCCCCATCTCTCTGTCTCACCTGTTCACTGTGAGCCGCTGCAGCCTGGCTTCCACTGTCGATGCTGCATTGGCCACAGTGCCACCCAGCGCCATGTAGCCCCCCTCTGCTGTGGGCGTCCACAGTCCCATGTCTTGGCAGTTTCTGCTTTTTTTAGTCCAACTTGTGTTTACAGTTTTTGACACTTCTTTTCCCTCTAAACATTCCGCTTCCTTAATTTGTGTGTATGTGGTAAAAACACGTAACACAAAATTCCCATCTTAACCATTTTTGAGCATACAGTTCAATAATGTTAAGTATATTCACATTGTTGTGAAACAGACCTCTGGAACATTCTCATCTTGCAAAACGGAAACTCTACTCATGAAACAAGAATTCCTCTTTCCTTCCTCCTCACCACACCCCCAACTCCCTTAACTTCTGTGACTCTTTTTTTCAGTCTCTCTTTTTTTTTTTTTCAGGTTCCTTCCCTGCCCCCCTTTTAAATGTCATTATTAAAGTATTTTCATACACTGTTGGTGGTGTTGTAAATTTGAAAGGGCCTTTCCAGAGTATGGTATGGAAGTGTCTAGAAAACAAATAGCAAGCCCACCATTCAGCCCAGCAATGCCAGCTCTCGGTATCTGCCCTAGGAGAGAGATTTGTTCTCATGCTCCAAAAAAATCATGTTGCTGCTGCTGCTGCTAAGTCGATTCAGTCGTGTCCAACTCTATTCGACCCCACAGACGGCACCCCACCAGGCTCCCCCGTCCCTGGGATTCTCCAGGCAAAAACACTACAGGGGTATTAATTGCAACATGATTTGTTTCAGGGGGAAAATTGGCAATCAGGCAAACCTCAGTCCTGAAGGGAATGGCAAAACACATTGTAATCAAGGCTTAGACTGATGGCTTGAAAATTCTCAACCACTAGAATATAAACTACCTGGGAGCAGGGCTTCCTTCATACATGATTCTATGGGACTTCTCTGGTCCAGTGCTTAAGACTCTGAGCTTCCACTGCAGGGGGCATGGGTTGATCCCTGGTTGGGGAAATTAAGATTTTGCATGCTGCACAGTGTGGGCAAAATATATATATATATTTATTTATCTACATATAGCAAAGGAGGGCAGGGCAAAGAAGGAAAAGAAGGAATGTTCACCAAGCAATAGATGGGGAGAGGAAGGTGGGAAGAGTGGTTTTATTCTTTTAAAGTGAGCATAAAGTCATATATTCTACTTGTGAAAAAAGGAAAACTAAAAAATAAAGGGAAGAATCAGTGCTCCCTAGTGTTCTATAGACTTCAGAACCATCCTCATTATCTGGTTTCATTCTGTGTACTTTCCCTTGTGGCCTTTCAGAATCTATCAGCTTAATTACCTTCAGGATTTCTGCTTGGAATCTGAAACTACACGTCCAAGACTAGGATTGTTACTTTTTACCCTATCCTGATCTTTTTCAAAGTTTCTTATTTTGGTAAATAAGAATTCACCATTAATTATCCAAGGCAGAAACAAAAGATTAATCTTTTTACCACTTCCTGAACTAATATGAATCCCCTCTTTTAAAATTTTTGTTTATTCATTTTATTATTGTTATTTTTGGCTATACCATGCAGTTTGCAGGATCCTAGTTCTCCAAAGTGGAAGCGTGGGAGTCCCAACAACCACTGGCCTGTTTGATTCCTGATTCCTTCTCTTAAATGCCTTGGTTTGAACCTTTATACTTTTTTTAATCTTAATTTTTACAATAAACTCCTACAAAGATCTTACTTTCTCTAATATTCCCTATCCCCTATATTTTTTGCACGACAGCCAGAATCTGCCAATCTAAAATAGAAAGCTGATCATGTCAGTTTCTTAAAGATCCTTCAGGTGTACACACACTTAAAGAATCTCCCCCACAACATTCTTATTGATTACATAGGAAAAAATAATAACTCTTAGAGTAGAAAAACATGACAGATAGCACTTAACCAAAGGGTCAAAGCTGGTACCACCAGGAACAGTGCAGGTCAATATTATGTGCTCCTGATATGATGCATTGAGAACACAATGCTACTTTCTGGTATTTTTGTCTAAAATGAAACCTGAATTTACTTATTTATTTTAAATATTTATCTATTTATTTGGCTGTGCCAGGTCTTAGTTGCAGTGTGCAGAATCTTTAGTTGTAACATTCAGAGTCTTAGTTGCTGCATCTGTGATCTAGTTCCCTGATCATGGATCGAACCTGGGCCCCCTGCATTGGGAGCTTGGAATCTTAGCCACTGGACTGCCAAGGAAGTCCCCAAACCTGAATTTAATCACGAGGAAACAACAGACAAATGAGAGACATTCTCATGTAACTGGTGTGTGTTCTCATTTATTTATTGGCTGTGCTGGCCTTTCTCTGGTTGCAGTGACTAGGGGCTGCTTTCCAGCTGCGGCGCATGGGCTTTGTCACTGTGGTGGCTTCTCTTGTTGTGGAGCATAGGCTCTTGGCATGTAGGTTTCAGTAGTTACAGCACGCAGGCTCGGTAGTTGTGGCACACGGGCCTAGTTGCTCTGTGGCATGTGGGATCTTTTCACCAGGGATCGGACCCATGTCCCCTGCATTGGCAGATGGGTTCTTATCCACTGTATCACCAGGGAAGTCCAGTGTGTATTCTTAAAAAATGTCAAACTTATAAGAAATGAAAAGGATTTAGTAACTTTTTCAGTCATAGAATTAAAGAAGTTTGACAATTCAGTGCATAATATAATTCAACATAATCTTGAATGTTCTTTTGCTCAAGGAGATTATTGGGACAACTGGCAAAACTGGAAAATGGTTTGTAAATATAATATTACATCAATGTTAATTTCCTGATTTTTATAATTTTACTATCAATATAAAAAATGTTCTTTTTAGGAACTACAGTACACAGTATTTATTTAGGGTTAAAAGCATCAAGTCTACAGTTTACTTTTAAAAGTTCAAAAAGTTTTGATATAGATATATATAGCAGTTATAAATGTGGTTAAATGTAAACATTTAAGGAGTCTGGATGAAGGATATATGGGATCTTTGGAAGTCTGAAATTATAAAAATTAAAAAAACCCTGTAAATTTATGTCAACAAAAATCCTTCAGGCACTCCCATAACTTTCGGGTTTATTCTGACCCTACTGTAGTACCCTAGGGTCTTCATTACTCTTAATTTAAACTATCCCTCTTTAAGCTTCTAATGCTATATGCTGTCTCTTTGCTGTTGTTTGAACCAGAATTCTTTTGGTTGGCAGATACAGAAGCCCAACTCAAAGTAGCTTAAATACAAAGAGGATACACAGGGTGTCTCACAGAAACGAAGTTAGGAAGGCAGCTGGATCTTGGGACCACAACTTCACTCTGATCTCAGGACTTTGCTGCTCTCATCCAGGCCTTTCTCACTGTGTCCATCTCAGTCTTTTCTTTCCCTCTGTAGATTTGTCTTCCTCAGTGAACATGGCACGCAGAGAATGACCAATTCCTCTTGCTTGATGTCAAGTTCACATTCTCAGAGACATGATATGTTGGCCCTGATTGGGTTGCATGCTCACCCTTGGCCCCGTCAGCTGCAGCCTAGGGTAAGGTCTCTGGACTAGTAGGGCAGCTTCTCTGGGAGCCGTGTGGATGAGAGAGAGGGAGCAGAGTTCCTAGAGCGAACAGTGCCATGGTGTGCACTATAGCTCTCAGAAATGAAGGGCCACAGAACAGGGACCCTGCGCTGCTCTCTCTCGGCTCTCTCACCACCATCCTCATTGTTCAGCAAGTTGCAACAAGGAGAGTCATAAGGGGCCTTTGTTCTGGGTTTTACATTTCACTTTATGATGTCTTTAATATCACCTTTCATGTACTCACTCTGATCCATTACTGTTGATGGATTATTCAAAAGAATGTTGACATAGGAACAGAAGGTCAGAGGTCTGAGGAGAGACAAATATATGGCTATCCCCACTTTTTTTTATCTTTTTATTTATATTAGAGTATAGTTGACTAATGATGTGATAGTTTCAGGTGCACAGCGAAGGTACTCAGTCATATGTATACACGGATCCAATCTCCCCCCAAACTCCCCTCCCATCCAGGCTGCCATGTAACGTTGAGCAGAGTTCCCTGTGCTACACAGGTCCTTGTTGGTTATCCTTCTTAAATATAGCAGTGTGTACATGTTGATTCCAAACCCCCTAGCTTTCCCTTCCTTCCATCCTCTCCCCTGACAACCATTAGTTCATCCTTTCAGTGTGTGAGTCTATTTCCATTTGTATCATTTCTTTTTAGATTCCGCGTGTAAGGAACGTCACGCGCTATTTCTCCTTCTCTGACTTCACTCAGTATGACAGTCTCTAGTTCATCCATGTTGCTGCAAATGGCATTGCTTCCCTTTTTTATGGCTGAGTGATATTCCATTGAATATATGTATCACATCTTCTTTCTCTCTTCCTCTGTCAGTGGATATTTAGGTTGCTTCCATGGGTTGGCTGTTGTAAACAGTGCTGCAATGAACACTGGGGTGCATGTATCCTTTGAGACCATGTATTTCTCTGGGTATATGCCCAGGAGTGGGATTGCAGGGTCATATAGTAGCTCTGTTTTTTAGTGGAATTTTTTTAATACTCTTCTTTTAAACTTTTATTTATTTATTTTTGGCTGTGCTGGGTCTTTGTTGCTATGAGAGCTTTTCTCTAGTTGCATCGAGCAGGGGCTACTCTCTAGTTGAGGTGCTCAGGCTTCTCATTGCACTGGTTTCTCTCATTGCAAAGCATGGGCTCTAGAGGCACAAGCTTCAGTAGTTTTGGCATGTGGGCTCAGTAGCAGCTCACAGGCTTCAGAGCACAGGCTCAATAGTTGTGGCACATGGGGTTATTTGCTCTAAGGCATGTGGGATCTTCCTGGATCAGGGATCAAACCCATGTCTCCTGCATAGGCAAGGTAGGTGTATTCTTTACCACTGAGCCACCATGGAAGCCCTATTTTTAGTTTTTTAAAGAGCCTTTACATACTGTTCTCCACAGTGGCTGCACCAATTTACATTCCCACAAACAGTGTGGGAGGGTTCCCTTCTCTCCATGGATATCCCCATCTTAGAGGAAGATAGCCAGACCAAGGTAGTTTAGAGTGACAGTTTCAGAGGCATTGTTAGTAAGCCCAAGGCCCTGAATATAAATCCTAGAAATGGAGGAACAGGAATGCAGAGAAATGGTGGTGATGGAGGTCAGTGTAACTGTAGCAATGTCATGGGGTATCATTCATTGTTCCTATATAAAATGGGTAAAGAAAGCTGAGTGGTTCCAAAGTGAGCCTTGTGATTTGTTATTTCCATTAGCCTAGTATATTAGTTAGGATCTTGTCTGATTAAAGAGACAAAAACCCAGCTCAAACCAGCCTAAACATAATAGGGAATTTACTGGCTCATGTAACTTATGTTCAGAAAGTGATTGTGGCTTCAAACATGGCTGAATCTAGGCCCTCAAATGATTTCATCTAAATTTTATTAATCAGCTCTGCTTTCTTTATTGTGGTGTCATTTTTTTTTTTTTTTTTTTTTTTTTTTGGCTGAGTTCTGTGGCATGTGGGATTTTAGTTTCCCAGCCAGGGATTGAACCTGTGCCCCCTGCAGTGTGCAGAGCCCTAACCACTGGACCACCAGGGAATTCCCAATTATGGGTGTCATTCTATAAGTAGGCTCTCCTCATTAATGGCAGGACTGGTCACTGACTACTATGAGTTGTACATCCTACCAGCTACACAAACTCCTTAAGAGTCCAAGGCATTTCTCTTATTGTCCTGGGTTGAGTCACATGTCCATTAGGAACCAGGATATGTTTCCTAAAGGAAAACTGATGCTGTTTACAGAAAATGGGATGGTAGATAGGCAGAAATACATGTCCACTATACTCTGTTTGCTGGGAAGCTCCTAGTTAAAGCAGCATTTAGTCACACCAATATTTTATATTTTGTTAAGAACTATAGCTTGGTGTTAAATTGGATGTAACTTATGAGTTCCTACTCTTAAGGAATTTTTAATCAAGTAGTATAAACTAGATGTGTACGTAAACAGGGAAGTAAACTACCACACAGTTGCACTCATCTCACACGCTAGCAAAGTAATGCTCAAAATTCTCCAAGCCAGGTGTCAACAGTACGTGAATCGTGAACTTCCAGATGTTCAAGCTGGATTTAGAAAAGGCAGAGGAACCAGAGATCAAATTGCCAGCATCCGTTGGATCATGGAAAAAGCAAGGGAGTTCCCGAAAAACATCTATTTCTGCTTTCTTGACTATGACAAAGCTTTTGACTGTGTGNTGAGTGACTGAACTGAACTGAACTGAACTAGTGACTATCTGAGAGAGAAAATCCTCTCCCACCCACTCAAGTTTTACCGTCTGAGGAGCAAGCCAGGTAAATAGACGCATTTCCAAGGACGGAAAGCTTCTGCTAGGGATGCTGATTTCCCTACATCATTTTTAATAGATAATAAATTCATATGGTTTAGAAATCAAAACAGTCGAAAAAGATGTATGGTGAAAAGTCTTAATTCATCTTTGTCCCAGTCCACCTAATCCCCTCATCAATAGCCATTTCTATTAATTTGGTATCCTTCCAGTGTGTATGGGGGCAGATACAAGCAAGTGTGAATGTACACATATATTTGTCTACCTTTTTAACACAAAAGTAGCACCTTCTGTATACTTCTGCAGGGGTGTCACAGGCTTAGATAGAAAGGTCATGAAAGAGGTTCAACTGAGCTGAGATCGGAATGATAAGGGGCCAGCAAAGGGGAGCAGCAAAAGCAAGAGAGGAATAAGCAGGGTCGGACGAGGAACAGAGAGAAAGCCAGAAGGGCCTGAAGTCAGTGCTGGGAGCATGGTGTGAGGAGAGGCACAGGGCCAGCTCAAACAGAATTTTTACATCCTGGGCAGGAGTTTGGATTTATTTTAGGTGTAATGGGAAACCATTGTAAAATTTTAAACAGGTGAGGAATATGATCCAGTTTGCATTTCTAAATAATCACTCCAGGTGCTGAATGTAGGATGGATTATAAAGGGGCAAGGTGGAAGAAGGAAGACCAGTTAAAAGACATGATAATTTAGATGAGAGGTGATTGCTTGAACTGGGTTAGTGGTAGTACAGATGAAGAAAAGTGGACACACAGGATTTTTTTAGAGATAGAGATTTTGAAAAGAATCAAATATGTCTTTTAGTGAAAAATAAAAATGTAGTGATAGTTGGATTAATGATATTGATAATGACTTCTTTTCTTATGAAGCCTTTGTATGTTACAATCTGTGAGCATTTTGAAGGCAGAAACTGTTACCTTTTAACTTAACCACGTAGCAAAATGTTTGGCTTATAAAAAAGCACTCGGCGTCATCGTTCATCCATTCGTCAACATCTAGTAAGTGCCCGCTCTGTCTGTCCCATGCTGGAGGCCAGAGAATCCTCTCATTTTGCATTATCAAGGAAGTAGGCTGAAATATGATCTTTATGAAACTGAAGAGAATGTGATTCTACAAAAATCTAGACCTGTTTTGGAGCGTAGGCATTGCTCCTTGGGACTCAGGGCAACACCTCAGGTTGGGCCTCATAACATAAGAACTTAGGGGAGCTCCCTGGTGGTCTAATGGTTAAGGGTTTGGCACTTTCACCGTTGTGGCCCAAGTTCAATCCTTTGTTGGGGAACTGAGGTTTCACAGCCAAAGAAAAATGAACTTCTGCCAGTAAGTCTCTGCCCCCCTCCCCCCAATTCATCCCTCAGGACCCATATCAAATTCTATCCTGTCCATAAATAACCTGCCCTGATTGACCTAGACTGGAAAGATCTCATTCTCCTCTGGATTTCTTTGGCCAATTATTATATATTTGTAATCCAGTTGGCATTTAATAATTGACCACCTTATGTCTCACGCTCACTGTCCTGGAATGTAAATAGTTCTTATTGTTATATAACTTTTTACTTGTCTTCTGTCACAATCCATTTGGAATCTTGAGCACAGGAAACAAATCTGAAGCCTTACCCATCGTAGATCTCACTGTTGCCGTGACCCCAGGGACCTCTGGCCCTGGAAGCTTCGCAGCAGCTTTATCGGCTTTGCAGAGTTATCGTCCCCAGGCTCTTGGTTCCGCTAATTCTCTTGTGTCCCCTTTGCCCTGCTTTCACTTCCTCCAGGCGCCTCACTGTGAGCATGCTTTCTGCAATGCCTGCATCACCCAGTGGTTCTCTCAGCAGCAGACGTGTCCGGTGGACCGGAGTGTTGTGACGGTCGCCCACCTTCGCCCAGTACCTCGGATCATGCGGAACATGCTGTCAAAGCTGCAGATTGCCTGCGACAACGCTGTATTCGGCTGCAGTGCTATCGTCCGGCTTGACAACCTCATGTCTCACCTCAGTGACTGTGAGCACAACCCCAAACGGCCTGTGACCTGTGAACAGGGCTGCGGGTAAGAGTCCTGCCTTTCTTCTGCCCACAGAGAGGGGCCTTGCTGTTTATACCCATCTGTGGACCTCCCACTCCCTGCGGAAGAGGTCTCCTGTGTGCATAGGCAAGGAGTGTTCTTGGCCTCCCTGGCTCCCTGCTCCAGGATCTGTTTTGTGCTGCTTTCTGAGCTACGATCTTTGTCCTCTTGCTTTAGTAAGAGACGGGAGACAGCGCTTCAGCAATCTGTGATACCACTGAAGACTGATTTACTTTATTTTCCTCCCTTTTGTCCAGTACTACTTCTCTTTGTCAGATTCACTGCTCTAATTTCCAGGCCTCTCATGTTACCTCTGGTCCTATTTTGTCTTTCTTTGGGGCGTAAAATATTTGATTAAATACTGATAGCTGGGACTTTGAATCTAGGGCTTCTCAGAAGGAATGAGTCCACAGGCAGAATCTGTAGGAGGAACAAAGAGCCACATGGGAGATAAAACACTGTCTTGGAGAAGGAAAGAGGCCCAGAGGAAGAAGACAGCAAAGGGATATGGTGGGTGGGGGAGCTGGGGAGAAGGAAGTGAAGGCAGTAAATAAGAGAATGTTAGAAATGAATGAATGTTAGTAATTTCCGATAGAAAAAAGCCCTCTCAGCAGTTACCTGCCTGTGCCACATATCTCACTGAACGCTCCTGTCGTGTTCTTTTCCCACCCTGGGTGGCAGCCTGGAGATGCCCAAAGATGAGCTGCCAAACCACAACTGTATTAAGCACCTGCGCTCAGTGGTACAGCAGCAGCAGACACGGATTGCAGAGCTGGAAAAGACCTCAGCAGAACACAAACACCAGCTGGCAGAGCAGGTAGGGCCTGGAGAACACAGTGTGTGTGCCTGTGGGTGATAGGCATGGATGTGAGCGGCAGATCTGTGCCTGTGCTTGTGAGCCTGGCCGGTGGATACTCTGCCTGGGCATAGCAGCGAATCAGACTGGAGCTCTTCTTGTTCCTCATTATCCCACCAGTGACATTCATTTATTTACCATTTATCAAATGCCTTCCCTTGGAGGCACTTTGCTACACACTGAGGGTACAGCTGGGATTGATACAGTCGTATCCCTGTCTTCATGAAGCTTCCCGTCTGGTTGTTCCTCAGACCTCTCCATTTCCCTCATTTTGTCTTTCATCTATTGTCTGTCTTAACCATTATCCCTTGTTCTCCTTCCCTCCGACAGAAGCGAGACATTCAGCTGCTCAAGGCATACATGCGTGCAATTCGCAGCGTCAATCCCAACCTTCAGAACCTGGAAGAGACCATTGAGTACAACGAGATTCTAGAGTGAGTGTCATGCAGCATGTGGAATCACTCGTTGCATGTCCTGACACTGAGCCTTGAGGAGAGAAGAGCAGGGAAGTGGCAGAGGGGGAGGGTAAGAAGAGGGCTGGGCTGGGGCCACTGCTCCTCAGATGACGGGATGAAGAACAAGAGGCAGAGGAGAAGGGAATCACCTTCAGCCCCAGTAGAGGATCTCATATTTTTTTTGGTGGATGGAAGGGAAAGCTTACTCAAGAGTTAGTGGGTACCCACATGCACAAAACCCTGTGTTAAAAGAGAAAATATTGTCCCTGTCTTCCGGGAGTTTACAATTCAGAGAAGAGTGCAAAAATCCAGGAAAGTGATCTAAAATGTGGCAAAAACAAGTGAAGTCTAAGATCCCTTTCAGTTCTAGAGTCCTACATAGTTCATAGACTAAACTGTGAGTCAGTCTACACAGTGCTGCTGGGGACACAGAATGGAGGAATAGTTGCTTCATTTGGTATTCATTTTTGTTGAATACTTACTACCTGCCACGCACCATGTGCTAAGTATTGGAATTTTCAGGAGAAACAACAGGAACCCTACACTTGTGGGATTTAATCTGGTGAGGAACACATGGTGACACTCAGATGGGACCACCTAGGGAAAGATCTGGAGTTTCTGAACCAGTGATGGAAGGAGAGGAGGAATCGAGTTACGCTGAGTGCAGAGCAGGTTACTATTAGGAGGAAAGCCAGTGCAGAGAAAGGGGCTGACCTTCACTGACCCCCTCGAACTCCCTCCACACAGGTGGGTGAACTCCCTGCAGCCTGCACGTGTGACCCGCTGGGGCGGCATGATCTCCACCCCTGACGCTGTGCTCCAGGCTGTCATCAAGCGCTCCCTGGTGGAGAGTGGCTGTCCTGCCTCTATTGTCAATGAGCTGATTGAAAACGCTCACGAGCGGAGCTGGCCCCAGGGTCTGGCCACGTTAGAAACAAGACAGATGAACCGGCGTTACTATGAGAACTACGTGGCCAAGCGCATCCCTGGCAAGCAGGCTGTTGTCGTGATGGCCTGTGAGAACCAGCACATGGGTGACGACATGGTGCAGGAGCCTGGGCTCGTCATGATCTTTGCACATGGCGTGGAAGAGATATAGATCTTGACGGGCTCTCTGGAAGAGATGAAAATCTGAAGATCCTATCACTCCAGCAACAGGGCCCCAAGTCCTCCCCACTTTCCTTAATACCGTGGCTTACCCTGGAGCCACACGTGTCCCAGCTGTGCCACCTCTGAAGGGGGCCGCAGGGCACTCTGCTCAGCCTTTCAGGTGGGAAACCCAGATTCCCTCCTTTTGTCTAATTTCTTCCCCCAAGATGTCTGTAAATTTTCCACCTGATCGGGAAATTCCCCATCGCTATTTGTTTTCCTGCCTAGGGTCCCTGGTTCCGGATATTTTCAGAAAGCACAAAGATACTCATTTTTGATAGAGGATCAGGATGGAGTAAGGAATCGCTAACTGTTCCCCTCCTCCAAAACCTGGGAATCCAGATGAGGCAGGTCTGTTGACTCTGAACAGCATTTAGAGGGCTGCTGTGGGGAGCAGACATCCTGAAGAAATGGTAGAACGGAACAAAAGCCTAGAAATAAATAGTGAGGCCAGTAGGCCATCGCTGGTGGCCCTTAAGGAAGACTGGACCTCGGTGCCAAGCAATACCCCCAGGCCACTTAAAGGTGTGGGCTCCAACCGAGCCTGCGGGTGTAGAGTTGGGGATGCCGAATATTTTCAGATGAGCTCTTCATTCCTACACTTTCTTACGGCTAGGCAACGACAGGGTTGGGGATAAGGGATTAGTCTCCTGGGGTGAATGTGCTCAGCAAGAAGCAGGTTGCTGGCTTCTGCTACAGTTGGGTGGGTGCTGCCTCTGTGGCACAGGCCATAATAGCCCCCTAGACCCCTTGCCAGCCCTGTGATTGTAACTAGTTATTTTGATAACTTTCTTTCACTCTTTACCTCCCACTTTTTTTTTTTTTTTTTTAAAGAAAGGCCTGATTATGGCTACCCCACTTTTCTAGCCCAGCCACGTTGTTGGCAATTTAATTTATTTACCTTTTTTTTTTTTTTTAAGAAAGGAAAAAGAAAAAAAAATTAACAAAACAGAAAACTTTTCTTTTGCTGTTCCTGTTGTGGGGATTTTTGGATAGGGTGGGACAGGGCTGGGGTCTTTTATATTTTTCCTTTTCAGCACAACCTTTGGCTTTAATATAGGAAGGGCCATGGGAGCCCCTGGCTGAACTGAAGCTTGCCCCAAGCCTCCATAACCCGTCTAGGATGAGGCACTTCCTCTATTCCAGTGATGGATATGACCATCCAGCATCACTGACTGTGCCCTAGAGAACTGTGCTCCCAGCCTCTCCAGTGTCTCATGGTAAAACTCTGGATTTAATTTTGAAAAAATCCTACCTGCCACCAGCCCTACCCCAACACCCAGTTTCCTTGCAGATCTATAGCTGGGTTCTAAGCTTCACCAGGCAAGACAGGACGGAAATCCTGTCACTGAGTACAGGCTGTGCTGTCTCACCCATACCCGCCATGGGGTTCAGCTCCATTTCAAGCTGCCCAGGGCATTCCTTCATCCCTGGGGTGACCAGCAGAGTAAGAGAAGGGGAGGGGTAGTGGGTGTGATTATCTTAATATGCAGGTGAGAGCGGGGCTAGAGGAAGATGGCCATAGGACAGCTTGGAGTTTTATCCCAGGCCAGTTTGCTATAGGTCTGGGTAGTTGGGTCATGGCTGCACTGGGACTGTGGGGAGGAGAGGGACACAGCTTGAAGGCGGTGAGGAACAGTCATATGTTCCAGCTCCGGGACGTTGTGCTCAGGAATTTGAAAACGCTGCTATACTTAGTCTGGTTACTACATTTCTTCCACTCCTCTCTGCCCCTGCCTGCCTTACCCAGGCCCATACCCTCCTGTTATCACCTTCAGATGGAGCCAGGAAGCTCAGTTAAGGCTTCCCTACCCTTTGCACTAGTGTCTCTGCAGGTTGCTGGTTGTGTTATACATGTGCTGTTTCATGGTATTGGCTGCACTAATAATAAATCTTTCACTCAGCTCTCTCAATTCTTAATTCATATCACTCCCCTCCTGGAGGTTCTCCTCTGCTTTGGCCTTTCTCCACCTTAATTCCCTGACTTCCTCCTTGCTCTGTAACTGACTCTTGTCTTTGGGCTGACCTCTGTTTTAGGAGGATGTCTGTCTGGAAGGAGTGTACGTACCCTCCTGCACCCTTCCCTCCTGTCTCTTGTAGAGCTGAAGCACTCTTGCTAGTGATCTGGACTGTGTTATTTTTAGTTTTCCTTTGCTCCAAATCCATGTCTTCCCAAGGTGCTCTGGGATTTGGGGACACTTTCTGTAGGTGATACACAAGTACCTTTCCCCTTGTCCCACAAACACCTTTGCTTTGGAATCTAGGATTCTATGGCAGGCAGAGAAACCTCCACCTAACCAAAAAAAGTAAACATGAGGAAAGGAACCTGGAACAACTGTGCCTGCTGTGATTGTCAAACCCGATAAACCCTTCTGTATGCATTTGGTGCCACTTTCTCCCTGTCATGAGAAAAAAAAAATCGTTTACCACAGTACTGTATTTTAAGTTTGTTGAGCATTTACTGTGAAGTGAAGCAAAGTGGCTCAGTCGTGTCCGACTCTTTGCGACCCCATGGACTGTAGCCTACCAGGCTCCTCTGTCGCTGGGATTCTCCAAGCAGGAATACTGGAGTGGGTTGCCATTTCCTTCTCCAGGAGCATTTACTGTGCATCTAATATAAATCTAATAGTACTGTAGACACTTTAGAGGGGCAAAAAAAAAAAAAGCTTAAGAACATTCCTGTGCCCACGGAATTTACTACACTTTCATATACACAAGATCTGATTAGAAGATACTGATCAGCACATCATGGTATAGACAAGTGGCAGCATACATGTGCTAGTGACAGCAGTAGTGCTTTTTTTAAGTTTCTTTAAAATTATGTTTAGAACCTGCTGCTCATTTTTTGAATGTCATGAATGATGCCAAATCTTTTAGGGTAGGCCTGATTTTTAGAAACAATAGTCACTGAATGTCTATTTTGCAAGAACTCAACTAGGGTGGGGCTGGGGCTGGTGGTTCATATAGCAAAACGGCACCTACCTTCACAGAAGTTACTCCCCAATGGAGAGAAATGTTTAATCAGTTCAGTTGCTTGGTCATGTCCAACTCTGCAACCCCATGGGCTGCAGAACGTCAGGCTTCCCTGTCCATCACCAACTCCTGGAGCTTGCTCACATTCATGTCCATCGAGCTGGTGATGCCATCCAACCATATCATCTGTCGTCCCCTTCTCCTCCTGCCTTCAATCTTTCCCAGCATCAGTTTTTAATAAGACATCATAAATGTGGGAAGTGGATTTTGCCACAAGCAGTATGTGAGCAGAGTGAAGATAAAGCCATGGGTTCCAGGAAAGACTTTCCCGGGAGACATGGTATCTTGTTCTAGATCAGGGGTTGGCAAACTACAACTTGTATCTTGCTGCCTGATTTTGGGGGGAAAAAAAAGGTGTATTGGAGCACAGCCATGCCCTTTTGTGTTTATGTATATTGTCTCTGGCTGCTTTCAGATTATAGCAGTAGAGCTGAGTACCTGCCATAGAACTACGGCAAAACCTAAAATGTGTGCTACCTGGTCCTTTATAGATAATGTGCCAACCTATTTTAAGGTCCAGAGAATGGGCAGGGAAGTAAAGAGGGTTGCTTGTTTAAATTTTTTTTTTTTAGTATATGCCTTTGAAAAATCAGAATTTTTCTGCATTGTCAAAATAACGAATGCTTAAAATTTAAAATGTATCCTTAATCTAATACAAACTTATATTCACAGTTCCCCAATTGTCCTAAGAAAAATACTTTTAGAGCTGATTACTGTCCAACCTGAATCCAATGGAACCATGTGGTTACACCAGGTTATGTTTTAACTTTGTCTGGATTCCTGAAATAACCTCTTTTTGGTAACATTAATTTGTTGAAGAGAATAGGGTCAGTTGTCCGGAGAGTGGTCTTTTGAATTTGACTCCTTCTTCACAATGTCTTTTAACTTATTCTTCAAACCACTATTTTTCCTAAACAAGATTAGATCTAGAGTCAGAGAGACTCTGCTTTTTTTCTGTCATGCCATGTGTGGCTTGTGGGATCTTAGTTCCCCAACCTGAGATTGAGCCCAGGCCCTCAGCTGTGAAAGTGCGGAGTCAGAGCACTACCAGGAATTCCCTGGAGTCAGGGAAGTTAACAGTTCTGGGAATAAAAGACATCTCATGGGAGATGTTCTTTATGTTGTGTACCATTAGAACATAGGCCCTGTTGTCACACTATTACCCTGATCTCATCACTGTACGCTTCCATTACTGAGAGGTTTTTGAAGCTGGCTAGGTGACAAATATGTGCCCTGAGAGAAGGGGCAGCTGGCAGTACAGATCTGATTGGTTACTGCTATACGAGAATAGGGACCCAACATTGTTCCTATGATTTTTTCAAAAACTTGTGGACATCCTGTGCTAAATGTCACAACTTTTAAATGTTGGCTCAATTTTTTTAATGTGGGCCAAAAAAAACATGGTTCACCAGAGTTTTCAACCTCTGTTTTAGGCTGAAATAATAGCATGAATTAAAAAAGTTGGAAGTGAAGCATATGTTGAAGAAGGAAGAATGTGATCTGAAGCATGCTGCTGTTGCTGCTAAGTCACATCAGTCGTGTTTGACTCTGTGCGACCCCAGAGATGGCAGCCCGCCAGGCTCCCCCGTCCCTGGGATTCTCCTGGCAAGAACACTGGAGTGGGTTGCCATTTCCTTTTCCAATGCATGAAAGTGAAAAGTGAAAGTGAAGTCGCTCAGTCGTGTCTGACTCTTAGCGACCCCGTGGACTGCAGCCTACCAGGCTCCTCCCACCCATGGGATTTTCCAGGCAAGAGTACTGGAGTGGGGTGCTATTGCCTTCTCTGATCTGAAGCATAGAGTTTGTTGAAAGAAGTAATGGAAGCCTAAAAGTAATTTGGGGCTGATTCCTGGAAAGCTTTGATACGGCAGGGAATTTGGACATTAGTTTTACAGGTAAGTTCTTGAGAAGTGGTTCTAGTGATGATGGAAAAACATTGAAAATTGGATGACAACATTAGTAAGCTTTGCACTAATTCACATGAGAGGATTAGAGCCTGAAACACCAGGAAAGAGGACAGAGGAGGGGAGAAAAATCAACAGGTAACTGACTTTGGTAACTGGATTCACTCAGCCAAAATTTATAGCATAAGTGTCAAGTGCTAGATGGGGTTCTGGGCATTTGAGATATACAAATAATTGTATATTCCTTGAAAGGAATTTGAAGCTTGGGTGACATACACTTGAGCAAATAATGGCAAATAACAGAATAGCATACTACTAATAGGTAAGTTTAATGCAATGGGACAACGAGGAGGAACGGGGTCAACTCCCTACCCTACCCTGATGGGATGCAGGAGGGAAGGCTTCCCAGGAATCACTAGAGCTGAGTTCCAAATAGGATCAAATATTGGCAGTGAGGAAAGGGACTAACAGTCAGATTGAGCATGTATTGTGAGTCATGAGCTAAATATTAAGCATGTAGTCATCCCAACAGTTTTATAAAAAAAAGATTATCATCACTTTCTATGTGGGGAAACTGAGACAAAGGACAAAGTTCATGTAGCTAATGATCAGAACTGGGGGACTTCCCTGGCAGTCCAGTGGTTAAGGATCAGCCTTCCAATGCTGGGGGCATGGGTTCAATCCCTGGTCAGGGAACTAAGATCCCACATGCTGAGGGTTGTGGCCAAATTTATTTTTTTTAATAATAATCACAACTAGGATTTGAACCCAGAATTCATTCCAGAGCCTGAGTTGCTAACCAGTGCACATAAAAGGGGGCACTTAACTAAAGAGGAGTCACAGATAAAGACTGAGGTTTCTAGTCTGTGAGAGAGAGGACATGTCATTAACCTGAATAGCGAGGAGAAGATGATGAGCAGGTTTGAAGAATGAAGTAGTGAGCTCATGTGGGGAAAAATGGGCTGGAAGTGCTTCCCCATAGAGGGGGTTGGCTAGAAAATAGAAATGTGGGTCTACAGCTTAAGAGCAAGAAGTTAGGGTTAAAGATGTGAATTTAGGGATTATCAAGAAATTCCTGAAATGACAGCAGCCACTAAAGGAGAGAACAGAAGGCTAAGAATTTGACCTTAGGGAGTTCCAGAAGTAATCTGGAACAAAATCTGGAAAATAAGATGCATAATAAAGGTGGCTAACGCTTCAGCTTTTCTTTCTTTTAAAAGTAATTTTGAAATAATCTTTTAAATATGGCTTGTAAACTAGCCATGAAGGAGCTCCAGAAATGTTCTGTGCAATGATAGCATTCCTGAAATAAGTGTAGGTTGAGATCATTTCGGCTTGGGTCCTCTAATGATTTGTTTTACTGGATAAACTACAGAGATCCAAGCCTCATAACACCTGGAACAAGTTGACAAATTGGAAGGAGATAAGTTCCTGCATGTTCGATTTCCCCACATTAGCTTTTTAGTCACATAAAAGCAAATTTGATTAAGATCTAAGAATCTGCAGCTTAAAAAAAATATCAGTATAGGGTAGAATTAGCTAGTCATTGGTTTTTTTTTTTCTTTTTCTTTTTTTCTGAAACTCCAGTACTTTGGCCACTTCATGCGAAGAGTTGACTCATTGGAAAAGACTCTGATGCTGGGAGGGATAGTCATTGGTTTTAAGGTGAGGAGACAGAAGGAACTTCACGAGAGAAAGAAGGAATGAGGCTGTGACTTAGACGTCCAGCCCATTTNTCCAGTACTTTGGCCACTTCATGCGAAGAGTTGACTCATTGGAAAAGACTCTGATGCTGGGAGGGATAGTCATTGGTTTTAAGGTGAGGAGACAGAAGGAACTTCACGAGAGAAAGAAGGAATGAGGCTGTGACTTAGACGTCCAGCCCATTTAGATTGGGGCTATCTTACTGGAAGGACACAAGGATTAAAAAAAAACGGGTGATTTAGGCAGGGTATATTGATAGGAGAATGTGTTTGAACAGATGGGGCACATTAATTCCTAGATGAGATTCATATGATGAAAGCAGTGTTTTAGAGATTTTTAAGTGTGGCGAAACTGGGGCACCTGGAAGGCCACTGTAACGAAGCGTGAAACAGATGATATGGTGGAGGAAGCAATGACTGATGAATGATGAATATGGCAGAAGAGAAAATGTCTGATAATTCTTAAGGTTGGAAACTAGATAGAATTGAGAGAATAGTATTAACAAATGAAAAAAGTTGAAAATGTGATTCAGGGAAGGAAACAGTTTTGTGTTTTAGGTGACATTAGGTCAGCTATGCAGACATATAGGCAGCTAGAGATATGGGGCTTCCCTGGTGACTCAGCAGTAAAGAATCTGCCTGTCAAGAAGGAGATGCAGGTTCCAACCCCAGGTTGGGAAGACCCCTAGAAAAGGAAATGGCAACCCACTCCAGTCCTCTTGCCTGGGAAATCCCATGGACAAAGGAGCCTGGCAGGCTACAGTCCTTGGGGTTGCAAAAGAGTCAGACATAACTTAGTGACTAAACAACAAGGCAGCTTGAGATATAGGACTATGGTGTGGCTGAAAGTTCATGCTTGGAATAGTGGTTTGGGGTTTCTGGCTTGGGAGGAGGAGAAGAGCAAAGCTCTCGTAGAACATCACAGAAGAAGAGAGAAAATAAATGAGATGGAGAAATAGTGTTCCAAGAGAAAAGCAAGAATGTACAATGTCTCTCAAGCCCAGTAAGAAATCAATGGCTTCAAACATAGCAAAGTTTTCTACCACGGTATTAAAGATAGCATGGAGCTAGAGGCAGAAGGTCTAGATTTAAAAACAAAAAAAGTAGAAAACAACATGGCGATTTGGAAGTGTCAAGTGAAGGCATTGTTTGTTTGTCCTGAATTAATGAAGAACTGAATGAGTAGAGTAGGAGAATTTTAATCTGCTATGAAAGGCTATTCTTTAGGAGGTTGAAATGAGTGGGGCTTGCAAGTCTAGGTGCAGAAGGTAACTTCAGGGCAGAAGAGCAAGGCCAAATATTGAATCAGAAACTAAAGAATGCCAGTGGGTAGAATATAATGACTATGTAAGAATAGTGAGAAAGCGGGCTTGATTATGAAACACAAAACAGGACAGAAAGATAAGATTTGTTGGGATGGAAGGGTGAAGAAATTGTGATGGGCAATGGGGATGGTAAAATTTTGAAATTCTCTCTTGTGCATGACAGTTCAGAGTCTTGGCCTCTCACCTCCAACACTACAAAGAAAGCATTTGAGAATGAAAAGTAGTATCTCAAGTACCAAACAATCTCAACCAGCTTATTCTGGATCCAGAGCCTCCATTTTGTAAACCATGAGGCCTCCTTCTCCTCACAACATAGTTGTCTGCTGCCCTCTGCTGGTCAATTTTGATCTTGGCTCTTCAGATAATTAAATTTGAGAGCATGGGCAAAACCAGGATTTGGTAGGAAGTCCAGTATAGAACAGATTATATTCATTCAGTACTTTTTTTAAAATCCCATCTATGTCTAAGGCCTAATAGAGGAGGTGCAAAAAGAATAAAACACACAGGCCTAACTCTCAAGAAGCTCTCACGCAGTCCAGTCTGAGTGAAGATTAAAATATGTACACATGTTAAAAAAAAATCCACGTACTCAAAAAGATTTTTTTGGAGTGGCTTAAATGTGCCAAGAGTGTATATTCTACAAGGGAAGAAAGATTTCACATAGTAAGATAAGGGAACAGGATATGTGAGTGACGAGTGGTTCAGAAGACTTCCCAGGAGAACCAATGTTTAATGGAAACTGAGAAGAAAGTGAGGATGAGAGATGATTTCAGGCAGAGAACAGTATGAACACAGACAAATATTATACCAGGAACTAAAAGAATACCAGTGGATGAAATGTAATGAATATGAAAGAGTGAGGAGAAGAAAAAGAAAAGGAACCATGATAGAGTTTAAGGTCCCTGGCCACAGTGTGGATGCTTTAGATATCAGTGTGGATAGATCACAATGTAGACGCATTACATATACCAGCGCATGCAGTCCTCACATGAAGGCTCCAGTAAGGGGTGGGGGTCCAGCCTGCGCTCAGTTCTGAGAAAAGTAGACACAGTTGAGACTATTTAGGAGGTGGAATAAATATAACTTATTTTATTTTAATTAAATTTTGCAGAAGCACATAAAAGGAGATGCCTTGAATACAACCTAATGGATGGTAGTGGTAGACTCATAGGTTCTAGCTGTTGTAATCAAGAACCTCAAAGAGCAGGTAAAGAGACAGGGAGGATGGAAAGTATGGGGGGATAGTGGTATGGTGGGGGGAGGCAGTGGCAAGGAAGAAACAGCATAAGTGAGAGAGCAGCATGAGATAGATATGAGCTATCTCATATGCAAGCAGAGTTTGCATATGAAACTCTGCTTGCATATCTCATGAGACAGCATGAGAATGATAGAAAGGTGGGAAACTCCAAAAAGAAATGTGTAAAAAACTCTATGAATTACCTTTGAATCCCTGCCCTCTGGGGAATCTTCTTGGGGATGTGGCTGTGCAAGAAATCAAATACAAAGAGAACATCCTCAACAAGAATCCTAGATATTCCCCACAGTGAGAAACTGGGAAGAGGAAGAACCGGGTGAGGTGAGTACAGGAGGGTTGGAGAAGGATCAATTAATTCCCTAGCTAGGAACTTGGAACCCGGAGAATTTAGAACACTACCTGGCACAAAATAACCACACGATAAAAAGTGAGTTATCTTCGCACACTCTGGCTCCAGCCAGACTGGCAGTGTTGATGTTTCAATAGATTATTCCCCACAAGCTCTGTGATCCCTGAGACGTAGCACTTCAGGGAAATCCCAGTGAGAGAACGCCTTGTTTCTAGGATCTTCACGGTACAGAGACCTACAAGATGTGACGTCTGGTCATTAAATTCAGAGGTGCCCTCTTTATCTGGAAACTCCAGTTTTTAATATTAAAAGCACAACTAGCATTCACATCCCCGAACAAAACTTAACCCTTCTTGAACCAAATCTTTCGCTACGCCCTCCCGAAAGAATGAAACAAGGCATGTCGAAACTCTGCTTGCAAACCTGAAGTTACAGAATTCTCCAAGTGCTTTGTATCCTAGCAGCCAATACAGTTGTACATCATTAAACGCTTCTTGTGGTCACCCTCAGCCCCCTTCTTGCCCCAAATCCAGGGGTGAGACCTGGCTTCTGTTTCCGATACAGAAAAGGAAGGGCACGAAACACACGTGGATGTCAAGAAGTTTCCTTCACACACAAAAAAAGCGGCCGTCACGAACAGGATTCGAACCTGTGCGGGGAAACCCCATTGGATTTCGAGTCCAACGCCTTAACCACTCGGCCACCGTGACTTCCAAGTCCGCCCTTCACCGAGCACTTACAGAAGGGTCCGTATAACNCCCACCCTCGCCTCTGGTTCCAGCCCCCGCCCCCACTGCTGCGCCCTCTGCCCCTTGTTTTTCTCCACTCGCCCGGCGGGTCCCGGTGCCAGCTGCCCACCCTCCATAAGCCATCGCCTTCCGGGCTTTTCCGGGAGGGATGGTCGAGGGTGGACGGGTGCCGAATGCCCCCTGGCCCCGACCGAGCGTGCCCGCCAGGGTGCCCGCCAGAGCTCCCCACGGAGCCAGGTACCAGCAGGGCTGAGGCCTCGCCGGTGCTTTGTGTATGTTCAGAGAAAGATGATGAAAGCCAGAGGATAAACAGCCCCAGAGCAGGCCCTCGACTGCTCACCCGCCTGAAAAAGGCCCCCACCCCGTGATCACCTGTCTACCGCCCACCCCCATCTCCGTACAAGGGTTAACAGAACCTCTTTGGGAGTCAGGGTATAGGAGTTCCTGGGCACCTACCCCTTTTAAAACCATTGCTCAACTTCACAATGAAATCACCCCACCACCTGGCCTTGCATTGCCTTGGGTTTGGGGTTCAGAGACTAGGATGCAGTTTGTGTCTGTAGTCCCCCATCCCGTAACAGGAGATAATAAGGTAGTGAACAAAGAGTTCAAGCCTTACCTGTCGTTTATACCAGACCTCTTCCTGGTGATGTCTTTGTCTTTAGGCCTGGTTGAAAGGAACATCTCTGCGTAGGGCTTTTCTCTGGAGAGGGTCTGCGTCTCTTCCTTCTCACTGCCCCAATAAGAGGTTCTTGGACTTTCCTTCAGCTCCCCAGTTCTTGCTGCTCAGCTCTGCAACCTGTCAGAAGTGTGATGGGCCGGTGGAGAACGCCTCTGATCCTGGTTATGAGTCTGGCTCTGTTGTCAGAGGTCTCTTTCTGGGTGTCAGAGCTTGACCAGCAGCTGCTGGATCTGTGGCTTGTCTCTACACCAGCGTGAGGCTCTGGCTCCCAGGCTTCTACCTTTGACCTTTTGGGCAGGAGATCAGTCTAGGGGCTTAGTGTCTGGCCCTGGGGGAATTGACAGCCTGTGACCTAGTTCAGCTGTCAAGCTCTTAGCTCTTTGTCATTTACCTGTTCTTTCAAGGATCTCTTTACACCTCCCACCAAAAGGTGCACTTTTTTTTTTATGGTCGGGGTTGAGGAAAAGGGAATCAAAAGATAAAGTTAGCCTCTTTGCACAGTTTTACATGAGAACTGAAGGCTAGGATGCTAGGTCGCATAATTATGGAAATATTTAAGAAGGCCCAGGCTTGCCTTTGTCCAGTACAGTCTCCTCAAGAAGGGTAGATACTGGCTTGCTATTTCCCACCTGGCTGAGCAGTAGCTATCTTTTTTCCCTTCTAGGAGGGCATGTGAAGACATGTGCCCTATATTGCTTCTTTGCACCTTTCTTATCAGGCTGTATTATAGGGGGAATCTTGACCTTCCACACCATTACTCAAAGAAGTAGACTGCTGTCTCCCTTAGAGCATTCCAGATGTTGCTTCTGTGTCCTGATTCCTATGAATCTTCACAATTTTACAACTCTCGGTGCCATTGACTAAAGATCGGGATCCTGCAGCTCCATTTTTAGGGTGTAGTTGAGGGAGAGTAGGAAGCTGCCTATATTGCCAGCACCCAAGACTGGCAGTAGGCAGCTGAATGTCATCTTCTTGGTGAGGGGCACCTCAGGCCTTCCTTCTGCCATTTTCTTTCTAAGAGATTAGGCCTGTGGGGGAAGAAGACACTATTTCTATCCCAGATGCTTCTAGAACTTCTGGGGAAGAAATAAGGGAGATGGTGGAAAATTGATTTGCGGTCTGTTTTTCTCTGCTTTTCCCTGTTTCCCCAGTATATACAAGCCGAACCACCCACCAACAAGTCTCTGTCTAGCCTGGTTGTACAGTTGCTACAATTTCAGGAAGAAGTTTTTGGCAAACATGTCAGCAATGCACCACTCACTAAACTGCCGGTGAGTGCAAAAAGCAAGGGGGTAAATCCGAGAAGGAGTTGTCTTTTGTATTTTTGTAAATCTTCTAGTTTTTGAGGTTTAGGTGACTTCCTACCATCCCTTTCCCTGGTTGGGGTGTTACTGGCTTGGCAGAGCCCCCAGTTTACCATCCCCTTTATCCTAGTAGTAGTTCATGCAACAGGTTATCTAAGAGTATCGAAACTCAGTCATGAAACTCATGGGATGGTGAAAACGTGAGATTTGGATTTGCACACTCTTGTGTTCAAATCCTGGCTCTGCCACTTGGTGTCTCTGTCATCTTGGACAAGCCATTTATGCCTTTTGAGTCTTGGTTCCTTTATCTCTTGATGGGATTAATATACCTACCTTGTAGGTATAACCTGTAATGATTAACGAGGTAACCCAGTAAAGGGAATCCAGCAAGGGACATGGTGGGGCTTTGTGAATATTGGTTTCTTTCTCTCCCCTCTTCTAGGCTACAAGATAGAATGGCACAGGGGTTAAAGAATTTCAGCTTTGAGAGGGAGATCAGTTCAGCATAAGATTTTGTGAAAGGATTGTTAAATCATAAGCGAATTTAGGATGTAATTCTCACATACTTCTTCCCTGTCTCAATTTTGTAGATCAAATGTTTCCTAGATTTCAAAGCAGGAGGCTCCCTGTGCCACATACTTGCAGCTGCCTACAAATTCAAGAGTGACCAGGGATGGTGAGATGCCTTCTCTTCTCTCTGTACTTCTTACATTTAGTTTAAAGGGAATCCCCCTTTATGATTCCCTGGGGTCTTTGTGGGGTGGGAGAGGGTGGACATTCTTGCAAGTCTTTTACTTTGCTAGATCAGCAGACCTGACCTGCTAGGTCAGAAAAGTGGCTGGGAGTCAGAGCCAAGAGTCTCTAAGAATGAGTGAATATGTATATGTGTGTTAGTGTGTGTATTGTGGAGGAAAAGGAATTCTTAGGTTGACATCTCAAGCCTTTCTTTGTCCTTTTGGACTAAGTAGAGAGTGATTTGTGGAGTTGAGATCAGATCAGTGAACCCCAGATCCCAGGTGATTTTGGCACAGCTGAGGGCAAAATTGCCTCCTAATCTCCCATGTTGAAATAATCACATATGCTAACCTCGTCCCCAGACTTGAGCTATCCCACTCACTAGATTATTGCTTCTTTACAAGGCGGCGTTACGATTTCCAGAATCCATCACGCATGGACCGCAATGTGGAAATGTTCATGACCATTGAGAAGTCCTTGGTGCAGGTAATAGTCAAGAACTCCCCCACTTATCTCCCTTCCCTGGATGAGAATCCAAAACACCCCTTCCCTGTAATCTCATCCCACTTATTTCTTCTCCCCACAGAATAATTGCCTGTCTCGACCTAACATTTTTCTGTGCCCAGAAATTGAACCCAAACTGCTAGGGAAATTAAAAGACATTATCAAGAGACATCAGGTGAGTGGGTGGGTCAGGAGGGGTTTTAGAAACTCCATGAGTCTTTTTCTGATGTTTTGCATACAAGAAGTAGCCTCACGGTAGCCCTACCTATTTGGAAGAATATTAGAATTAAAGCTTTAAGCCTCTGTTTCTGTTTCTCTGTTTCTCCCATTCCCATTCTTGGCAGGTTTAGATCACTGTTCCTAGAGGCTGCATAGGCCTGGGGGGAAAAGCATCTATTTCCACTGAGGTAGAGATTGCCTGATTTTAGATAAATGAGATCTTTGCTCTCTGGAACTCTGTAATAACAAGCAGCTGTCATTGGGACGTACAGGGACATAAACTTGACTGTTCATTTCCCATGTGTAACAGATTATCTGTTTAGAGGTTTATCTGTAGCAATTTAAAATTCTTTGATTTTTCTCCATTGTTTGCAAAGTCCCAGCTGTTTCTCTCTGCCACTCAGCTGATGTGTATTTAGAGAATGCAAACCAACTTTCATACCATTCTGATACCATATGATTATGAAGGCAGATCTGTGGTTAAATCTTACTTTGGTTTATTTACATTCATGACTAATTCAAAGAGGACCACACTTACCTGCTTCTCTTTATGTCATCCAGGGAACAGTCACTGAGGATAAGAACAGTGCCTCCCACGTTGTGTATCCCGTTCCAGGGAACCTGGAGGAAGGTGAGACCTGGGTTGCTTGGTCACTGCAGTGGATGGCTTGGACTAGGAGATGGAGGACCACTCAATAGCTATGCAGTGCCTGGGCTCCTCCCTCCTTAGAACCCTGAATCTTCTTACCACCTTTGTTCGTATTCCCGGGTCCCCTGCTGCAGCAGGTGTTGTGTATAGGGTTCTTTGGTATATGTACACTTTTAGCTCATGTCTCACCCTGCTCTGTCTCTGTCCTCAGAGGAATGGGTACGGCCAGTCATGAAGAGAGATAAGCAGGTTCTTCTGCACTGGGGCTACTATCCTGACAGGTGAGGATGGGATCTGGGGACCGGTTTAAGTACAAGAGCCTGGCGGAAAAGCCCTAGAACATCTAGTAAAGCAAGAAGGCACTCTTCGAGGGTTGTTTTTCACTCTGTTAATTTGTTCTCCCACCTCTGTGAACCCTCTTGTCTGTCCTGTGGGAAGTTTGGGCTTACTGGACAAAGCTTAGGCTAAAAGCATTGGGGCTTTATGTGTGAGATGGTTATCCTAGTATGAGTTTTGGCAAGTAAACATTAGAAATAATCTAAATATCTAACAGTGGGGAAATGTTTCAGCAAATTTATATATCTAGTCAATGGGCTATTTTACAATATTTAAAGTGGTAGAGATAGCATACATGGTTTATAGGTAAGTATTGCAAAAAGTAGGATGTAAAATGACATGTATCATTGCCATTATGTAAAAATAATAGGAAAAAAAATTGTAGGAAAAAGTTACTGGAGAAAACATATATACTGAATGTCACAGTGCTTGTGTTAGGATGATTCCTTTATTCTATTTTTGAAATGTTTTGTAATCACTTTTATTACTGTATAGTGAAAAGAATCCCAATATTAATTGGAAAAAATGATCATACTCAACAAACCGTACAAAAAGTAACCCAACAACCCGATACTTTTTGTAAATGGAAAGAGTAAAAGGTTTCCCTTTTATTTTTCCACAACTCTATCCCATTGATTGTGCTTCACGCTCAATTTCCCATGGCAGTTATGACACGTGGATCCCAGCCAGTGAAATTGAAGCGTCTGTGGAAGACGCTCCAACTCCTGAGAAACCTAGGAAGGTGAGCGTTCCTTGTCCGCCCTCCCTCCCCTAAGAAGAATACCAGGGCCAGACCACTCTTGGAGGTGAACAGAGAGGCTCCTGGGCCGTTGGGTTCCTCTGTTAAGGGCCCCTAGACAGAACCGAGGGCTTCCAGGCCTCTCCCCAGGACACTCTGCCTTTGTGCTTCAGGTTCATGCAAAATGGATCCTGGACACAGACACCTTCAATGAATGGATGAATGAGGAAGACTACGAAGTAAATGATGATAAAAACCCTGTCTCCCGCCGAAAGAAGATTTCAGCCAAGACGCTGACAGATGAGGTGAAAACTCTTTTTCTTTTCTCCTGAGCCCTTAGCAGAAGTCCCAGAACAATCTTCGCTAGAGATTATTCGCTGACATCTGCCCCAATTCTTCGACCTGCAGGTGAACAGCCCAGATTCGGACCGACGGGACAAAAAAGGGGGGAATTATAAGAAAAGGAAGCGCTCCCCCTCACCTTCACCGACCCCAGAAGCCAAGAAGAAGAATGCTAAGAAAGGGTAGGTCAGCCCCTAACCGGCCTCTGCCTTCACGGCTGTGTCCACTTCCTGGTTAAGGAAGGAAGGACTAATCCCCTCCTGTAACGACCAGGCGCTGGCCTACAAGGGAAGAGGAGAGCTTTAGCCATCCAGTGTCTAATTCCGGTCCCGGCCACTAGTAAACTCAAAGAGAGCTTAATCTGCAGATGAAATGTCTTCGCCTCTTCCACTTACTTTGTAGTGATCTTTGCTCAGTTCTGCCGTCAGGGTTTTCTCTCCCTTTTTTCTTCCTTGCAGTTATTTTTTTTAATTAATTTATTTTTGGCTGCATCTAATCTTGGTTGCAGTGCTCGAGGTTGCTGGAGATCTTCCTTGTAGCTCATGGGCTCTCTAGTTATGGCACACGAGCTCTAGGGCATTCAGGCTTAGTAGTTGTGGCATGGGCTTTGTTGCCCTGCCGCATGTGGGATCTTAGTTCCTGGAGCAGGGATCGAGCCCACTTCCCTGCATTGGAAGGTGGATTCTTAACCACTGGACCACCAGGGAAGTCCCTTCCTTGCAGTTTTATTGCAATGTAGTTGACATACAGCCCTGTAGAAGTTTAAGGAATACATCATGATTTGGTTTACATACGTTGTGAAGTGATTATCGAAGTACATTTGGTAAACATCTTTTGTCTCATGTAGATAATAAATTAAAGAAATAGAAAAATAAGTAAAAAAATGTTTTTTCCTTGTACTGAGAACTCTCAAGATTTACTTTTTTTAAAAAAATTTTTATTTATTTATTTTTTGGCTGTGTTGTGTCTTCATTGTTGCATGGGCTTTTCTCTAGTTGTGACAAGCAGGAGCTACTCTCTTGTGATGAGCACGCTTCTCATTGAGGTGGCTTCTCTTGTTGCAGAGCACGGACTCTACAGCACAGAGGCTCCAGTAGTTGCAGCTCCCAGGCTCTAGAGCACAGGCTTAGTAGTTGTGTTTCAGGAGTTTAGCTGCTCCGTGTCATGTGGGATCTTCCTGGCCCAAGGATTAAACCTGTGTCTCCTGCATTAGCAGGTGGATTCTTAACCACCAGACCACCGGGGAAGCCCAGGATTTACTCTCCTAACGACTTCCGTGTGCACCACACAGCAGTGTTAATTATGTTTATCACATTGTACCTCTCAGTCCCTTTGGGAGTTTTTCTTGCTTCCTTTCTTTCCATTGAACTCACCTTCCGGGGAGTCCTTGTCCAAGTATGCCTAGATTCACTTTCACTCTCTTTCCTTTGCAGTCCTTCAACACCTTACACCAAGTCAAAGCGAGGGCACAGAGAGGAGGAGCAAGAGGACCTGACAAAGGACATGGATGAGCCCTCACCGGTCCCCAATGTGGAAGAGGTGACATTGCCCAAGACAGGTAAGGGCCAGGCCCAGCTCCAGGTATAGACACTCTTACCGTTCAACTTAGCTGATTATTGAAATCATAGTCATCACCACAGACAGTCCTCTAACTTCATTTTCATGTCTGAGTCATGGACCATGCTGTCTCCAAACTTCTTTTATTACACACCAATAGCTCAGTTGGTAAAGAATCTGCCTGCCATGCAGGAGACCCTGGTTTGATTCCTGGGTCAGGAAGATCCACTGGAGAAGGGATAGGCCACCTTCTCCAGTATTTTGGAGCTTTCCTATGGCTCAGCTGGTAAAGAATCCACCTGCAATGCGAGAGACCTGGGTTCAATCCCTGGGTTGGGAAGGTTCCCCTGGAGAAGGGAAAGGCTATCCACTCCAGTATTCTGGCCTAGAGAATTCCATGGACTACAGTCCATGGGGTCGAAAAGAGTCAGACACGACTGAGCCACTTTCACTTTCACTTTCAATGTCAGTAAGATATACTTGAGCACAAATTATACACATGTAGTGTTCACCACTACTTTTAGGGGCATTATAAGACACATACGTTATGTAAAATTAAGAAAACGTAGAGAATAAGATTAAAAAATAGAGGTTCTAATATTCTCGGCCTATGTTCCAGTGGACCCTCTTGCATCCCCACTTTGGAGACTACTGCTCTGCAGTACTGCTTTATGTCTGTATTCCATAGACATCCAGGAGTGGGTTTCAGGAGTAGGGTGGGGAAGGCCACTGAGAGAGGAGTTCCAGCTTTCACCCCTTCTTCCATCAGAGCAGCTCTCCTCTCTGTGTTTTCTCAGGTGAGCTCCTGTGTATGAATTCAGTGGAGGAAAATGTCCTCTGCTTTCAAAAATGTTTAAGATCCAGCCATTCCTCTATAGAATGATTTGGTCAGACTCTGTGTCAGTCCAGGAGGAACTTATAGACTTCTAGATGGAGATAAGGGGCAATTAAAGACAAGAGTGATTGATGAATGTTCATAAAGTAGAAGATGCTTCTTTATAAGAAAAAGGTTGAGTAAAATGAATCTTTGATGGGGGAAGGGGAAAAGTTTCAAGCTCTAGAATGATTGTGACTGGAGCAAGCTATTACATTTTGTGATCAGATGGAGCAAACTTTGGGAGAAAGCGAGCTCTCTGGAACTGTTCACAGTGGAGAGACGAGGGCTTGATTTAGACAGAACCTGTCTGTTAAAATGACTCTCTTTCCCTGGCAGTCAACACTAAGAAGGACTCGGAGTCAGCCCCAGTCAAAGGAGGCACCATGACTGACCTGGGTAAGATGGGGCGCTCGGGGCAAGGCAGTCAGAGCCTAGAGGCAGGGGCAGGAGGCTGGCCCCTGCCCCTGGCCTACCAGGGCCTTTCCAAAAGCGCACTTGTTCTCCGGACCTTCAGGCAGCACCAACCTTCTATCTTGCTGTCTCTCTCTTTCAGATGAACAAGAGGATGAAAGCATGGAGACCACGGGCAAGGTAGAGCCAGTTTAGAGGGCCCCTACCTCTCCCTGTGATTCTGCCTTGTGATTATAAAGTTCCTTTCACCCAGAACTTTCCACTGCCCAGACTCTTCCCACCCTAGAATTCATTCTCACTGTTGCTCAAAACTCTAAGCCTTTTGAGTCCCAGGCCCATAACTGTTCAGTTCCATCCCATCCTTAGTGCCCACGCTCCCAGGGTGGGGGAGAAGCAGGGGTTGCTAAGGGCTAAACGAGAATGCTGAGAGTCCAGCAGCCTCCATTCTCATAGGATGAGGACGAGAACAGCACAGGCAACAAGGGGGAGCAGACCAAGAACCCAGACCTGCATGAGGACAACGTGACTGAGCAGACCCACCATATCATCATCCCGAGCTATGCTGCCTGGTTTGACTACAACAGGTATCGCTGCTCCAGCTCCTCACTGAAGCCTTTTTTCCTGTGACCACGGGTCAGCATGTTGTTCCTTCTCCCGCCTCCAAATAAGTTCCCTCTTCCTCAGCCAGCAAGACTGGGGTACGGTTCAGCTGTAGGGGAGCCCCTGGTCTAGTTCTCAGACCCAGGCCTCCCATTCCTTCTTGCTGCCCCTTCTTCCAGACATTTCCTCTCTTTGGGGTCCCATCTCTCCACTCGAGCCTTCTCACTTTACCCTGGCATCTCTTGCAGTGTTCACGCCATCGAACGGAGGGCTCTTCCTGAGTTCTTCAATGGCAAGAACAAGTCCAAGACTCCAGAAATGTAAGACACTCTAGCTCGTGGTTCTCTTCCTCCTGTCCCCATTGGCTCCTCCTGATCCAAGTGGGCAGACACTTCTTGAACTCCCTTCATGAGCCAGGCACTGTGCTAGGCTCACAGAGACATGCTGTCTGCCCACAGGCAGCTCCAGCCCAGCACTCTGACCACTGCCTCTGGGATCTGTTGGGGGCTGTGTGAAGCTTGCTCTTCTGTTCAAAACAAGTATCTGCTTCCCCCTGGGCTCTGCTGTGTTTCCTCCCTCTGTTTCTTTTAACAAGGTTTAGAGCTTTCCATCCATACTTACCTGTGCTGTCTAAAATGCAAATATCTCCAGCATAATTAATCTCTTTGGCTGAAGTGTAACTGACTGTTACTGGTACCATAGAGTAGGTTTTGACAGAAAAAAATGGGAGGAGGAACTGTTAAGACCCCGTCTGTGAATTAAAGGATGGAGAGATGTGTTCTGTAAAGTCTGGGCCTGGGGCTCAGACATCTTCATATCCTTCAAGGCTCCTCCTCAGACCAAACCTGCCCGGCTTTAGTTTGGTGATTTTCTGTGGTTAGGAATGTTCAGGATAGATATGGTTGGGCAGGTGGGAGCTAGTGCTGAGCCCAGGCGCCCTGAGGACTGAACGCATTGGATTCCTAGCTATTCCTCAGCTCCCCATCTCCCTGCTCCGGGGTCCCCTTTCCTTCCATCACGTTTCTTTCTCCACAGCCTGGTATGGTTATCTTCTCCTCCTCTTGCTGGGGAAAGCAGTATATGAAGAAGCCTTGCTCTCTCCAGAGGCAGTAGTGACAGATGACATGAGTTCAGCCTGATCTGCAGGCAGAGTTGGAACTAGAACTCTTTACACTTTGTACTCTGGGTGTAAAATACCAAATGACAATAATGGCCTATATGTATTGAGTGCCTTTTATCTCTCAGGCATTATCCTAAGTATCCTACATATCTTGACTAATTTAATCTTCACATCAGCTTTAGCTGTAGCTCTTATTATCTTCAATTTACTGACAAGGAAACTGAGGCGTGGAGGGCGTCAGTCACTTGCTTAAAGTTACACAGCTCGTGAGTAATAAAGCTGGGGTCTGAGTCCTGTAGTCTGTCTCATGTTCTCAGACTTTATGGTACACCAAACGATAGCTGCCATTTTTGGAGCTTGTACAGCGTACCCAGCACTATTCTGTATCTCTACAGACCTTTCTATTCTCAACAGACACTTCATTTTACAGTTAAGGTAACTAAGTTTCAAAAATTTAAGGCCATCACAGTAGGACTAGGATTTGAACTTAGACCTTTCCACCTTCAAAACATGTATTCTTAAGGCTGTGCCCTGCTAACTAGGTGGAAGCACCCCTAAGGACTTCCCTTTAACATCTGCCTTTGGAATTAAGGGCACTTTCTCTTTTTGATTTCTTTCCCAAATGTTTGATGAAGGAGTGCCCTGTCAGCCTAATGGTTAGGATTCTGGGTTTTCACTGCCAGGCCCCAGGTTCAGTTCCTGGTCAGGGAACTGAGATCCTGGAAGCCATGTGGAATGGCCAAAAAAAAAAGAAAAGTTGGATGAAACATCCCCAAGCACACACAGCCAAGGAGATAACTCATTTAACGAAAAATCCCATCGAGGGTCTGAACCCCTCATGTCTAGCACACAGGAGACCCACAGTGTGTATTGAGTTGGATGAGGCATTCTTCTCTGTCACACATGAAGATCGTTCTTCTCTTACCAATTTTCCCTACCCCTCAGCCCTCTCACCGTTCACATCTCTCTCTTCTAAGCTACCTGGCCTATCGGAACTTCATGATTGATACTTACCGGCTGAACCCCCAGGAGTATCTCACATCCACCGCCTGTCGCAGGAACCTGGCGGGTGATGTCTGTGCCATCATGAGGTGGGTCTGCAGCAGAGGGATGGCAGATGCTCAAAGACAATGCTCACAGATGCCTCTTGGCCAAAGTAGAGGGGCTGCTGGCAAGGAGCGTAGGGGATGAGCAGGAAAGACACCGCTAGAGAAAGGCCAAGTTCAGGCTTGGGTCAGGGTGACTTAGGGGATGGCAGGGCACTCTCTGCAGTGTGGCGGGAGGAAGAAGGAGCACATCTGTAGAGAAGGAGCCTGTCCAGTGAGAGATGCAGGAAGCAATGGTAGCTGATGGGTGGATATGGAGAGAGGCCCTGGTGCACATGGAGACTTGGCTGTCTCTAGTGTGTAGGAGCTGGGAGGAGGCCATATTTCCCAGGGAGTAGAAGGAGCAGAGAAGAGGGTGCCCCCAGCCCTCTCCTCGTATGTGACCCAGTCTCTGCCTCTCTCCTCACAGAGTCCATGCCTTCCTAGAACAGTGGGGTCTCATTAACTACCAGGTGGATGCCGAGAGTCGACCAACTCCCATGGGGCCTCCGCCCACCTCTCACTTCCACGTCTTGGCAGACACACCATCCGGGCTGGTGCCGCTGCAGCCCAAGACCCCTCAGGTAGAGTGAGGGGCTGCGGGGACGGGGTGGAACTGGGCAGACGGGCTTCTTTAGACTTTTCTTTTTCTGGTTTTTTAGGGTAATGTTTCAGGAGTGTTTGAGGCTTCTTCCTTTTCCATGGGATGCAAAGGGCCACAGGAATCAGTCCCGTGTATTTAGCACCCTCTCTCAGCCTTTGTACCTAAGACTGCAAGGACTTGCTGAGGGAGAGGAGATGTTTGTTGTCCTCGGGGAGCAGACAGGCTAATGTAGGGGATGGAGCAGATAGAGAAAAATGGCTTACAATTCAGTTGCATGAAATTTTTTAACCTTGTCACGTTTCCAGCATTTTTTCATTTTTGCTTCATAATTTTTATCACTTCCATTTTTTTCCATTTCCATTTCATACATTACAAAAATTGTTATGTGGCTTGCCCAGGGTCAGACATGTAGGATTAGAACCTACTTGTCCAGCTCCTAAGAGAACCCGTAAAGATATATGTGAATACAAATGGATATCATGCCAATTCCAGATCTAATTAATCATTCAGGGAATATGGAACTGTGGCATGAGTGCCCCCCGAGCTTCGGGCTGCCCAGCATTTGGTCTTGAGGCCTCCAGGGCCTCAGCCTGGTCATTTTGTGCCCAGCCTCCATGACACCAAGCTCTGTCCCCCAGGGCCGCCAGGTTGATGCTGATACCAAGGCTGGGCGAAAGGGCAAAGAGCTGGATGACCTGGTGCCAGAGACGGCTAAGGGCAAGCCAGAGCTGGTAGGTGGGGTGTAGACCCCGCTGGGCTGCTTCTTTGCCCCTTTATTGGGGGGCCCCTGCCCGGGAAGAAGAGCCGTGAGAGCACAGGAGCTACAGCAGTGAGGAAGTCCACGCAGGGGTGTCCCTGGCTGTGGGAAGGGAGCCCCTTCTGTCTGTCCTCTCTCTCTGTCTGCCCCTGGCTCCTGGCAGTCACTCGGAGTCACCTCTTTCTTTCCCTTCCACAAATAGCAGAACTCTGCTTCCCAGCAAATGCTCAACTTCCCTGACAAAGGCAAGGAGAAACCGACAGACATGCAGAATTTCGGTCTGCGCACAGACATGTACACGAAGAAGAACGTCCCCTCCAAGGTACAGGGCCGTGGGCACCTGGGGTCGGTGCTCCTTCGCTCCTCAAGGCTGCAGGCTCTTCCTGCTGACCCACCCGCGTTTCCCCTGCAGAGCAAGGCCGCAGCCAGTGCTACTCGAGAGTGGACAGAACAGGAGACCCTGCTGCTCCTGGAGGTAACCGGGGCCAGGGAAGGAGATTCCTGTGAAAGGGAAGTGGCCAGGGTGCCGGCCGCACTTGGGAGTGGGGAGGGCATGATCTTGCCCTGTCTCTCCTCCTTCTCAGCGCCCATCACATACTTCCCCGGGGGCCAGCTGCTGGGCAGGGACTGAGACCATTTTGTCGGCCCCTTGTCCTTTCCAAGTGCTACTTGGAGATTCCCCTTGGGCCTGGCAGAATATATAAATATCACAACCCAGAGAGCTCTGAAGCAGCTCTGCTTAGTGGGGTTGGGGATGCTGACCTTTGAGGGAGGTGGCTATTGGAATAAGTGAGGTTGTGTCTCCACCACTACCACCAGGCACTGGAAATGTACAAAGATGACTGGAACAAAGTGTCAGAGCACGTGGGAAGCCGTACACAGGATGAATGTATCTTGCATTTTCTCCGGCTTCCCATCGAAGACCCGTACCTGGAGGACTCAGAGGCCTCCCTGGGCCCCCTGGCCTACCAGCCCATCCCCTTCAGCCAGTCAGGCAACCCTGTGATGAGCACTGTTGCCTTCTTGGCCTCTGTCGTCGACCCTCGAGTGGCCTCAGCTGCTGCGAAGTCAGCCCTAGGTAATGCGCAGGGCTCCCTGGCCTCTTGGTTTGCATTTGAAAGGCTGGGTACTCTGACCGTGGAACCCCCTCAAGTTCACTGCCCTACTGGCCTTGTCTGCGGCTGCCATCAGCCCAGGCAACGGTCCAGCTCCATGCAGGCGGAGATAAAGAGATGGGCTTGTGAGGGAGCTCTCACAGAGAGTGCCAGAACTGCCTACCTGCCTGCTCCCAGCCTCCCCCTCTCTGGATCTTACAGAAGAGTTCTCCAAAATGAAGGAAGAGGTACCCACAGCTTTGGTGGAGGCCCACGTTAGGAAAGTGGAAGAAGCCGCCAAAGTGACAGGCAAGGCAGACCCAGCCTTTGGTCTGGAAAGCAGTGGCATCGCAGGGACCACCTCCGATGAGCCAGAGAGGATCGGTAAGGCCTGCTGTGTTCCCCAGTTCCTCCCTTTTTGCCAGCAGCCTCAGCCGCCTGGCCTCCCCATACCATCCCTGCCTCCACCCAATCTCAGAGCATGAGACAAATGGGGTGAGTTGGTGGGGTGTTCCATTTTCCTCAGGGCTTTACTTTAGGTACCATGGCTCCCCACTGGTCCTCTCAGTAAGATCTTGGCTAGAAGGGGCAGTTGGAAGTGTGTTGTAGACCAACTGTCAGACATCTCCTGTTTCCTCTTCCCCTGGACCCAGAGGAGAGCGGGACTGACGAGGCACGGGCAGAGGGCCAGGCCACAGAGGATAAGAAAGAACCCAAGGTACAGCGAGATTGACACGGGCTGGGAAGGCAAAGGGGTCCGACGTGGACCAGGGAAGGGGAGCCGGCTCCACTTAGCTTGGGCAGCGAGGGCTGGGCTTGGATGGGGCTACATCCTGGATCCAGGCCCTCTCCCAAATAAGAGGTGTAAACTCAGCTCCTGGTCTGGGCCCTCTGTGTGTGAACCAGCACCCTGACCCTCCCCTTTTTCCTTTCCCTGGGACTCCAGGAACCTCGAGAAGGGGTTGGGACTGTGGAGGAAGAAGCAAAGGAGAAGACCAATGAGGCACCCAAAAAGGACGATGAGAAAGGGAAAGATGGCGACAGCGAGAAGGAGTCAGAAAAGAGTGATGGAGACCCGACAGGTGAGCCTCATGTGGTGGTTGGGCTTCAGAAAGGAAGCCAGGCTCTAGGGCTCACGACCCTTTTCCTGGCCCAGCGGATCCTGAGAAGGAGAAGGAGCCCAAGGAAGGGCAGGAGGAGGTGCTGAAAGAAGTGGTGGAGTCGGAGGGGGAAAGGAAGACGAAGGTGGAGCGTGACATTGGCGAGGGGAACCTCTCCACCGCCGCCGCCGCCGCCCTGGCTGCTGCCGCTGTGAAGGCCAAGGTAAGGCCTCAGGCCCAGGGAAGGAGGTGCTGCTCCTCATCGCACAGCACCTGGAAGAAAGCCTGCCTTGTCATCCTTACATAGTGTTGGCCTGTCTCCTGTCCCATTTGGATACTGAGAGGAACACTTGGTCATCTCTTATCTTTCTTAAGCCTTTATCATTAGGCCTGTTTTTTTTTTTTTTTTTAATTGTAAAACATTTTATTTGCTTATTTGGCTGCACTGGGTTTTTGTTGCAGCATGCGGGCTTCTCTCGTTGCAGAGCACAGGCTCTAGAGCGAGAGGGCTTCCGTAATTGCAGCTCATGGGCTCTGGTTATAGCAGTTGGGGCACATGGGCTTAGTTGCCCCACGGCCTACAGGATTTTAATTCCCTGGCCAGGGATCGAACCCACTTTCTCTGCGTTGGAAGGTGGATTCTTAACCACCAGACCACCAGGGAGGTCCTGATTGGGCCTGTTTTCACCCTCTCAATTATTTGACCTTTCCTTATCCTTTGATATCTTTCTTTTTTCATGTTCTTTTAAAAATACCACTCAAGCCTGTGCTACTCTCTGGGTTGTGACCACAGCAAGTTCTGTCTTAAAGCCTGTCAGCCCCCACACCACCCTTCTCTGTTGCCCATTGTCTTCAGCTGGGTCCTCCCACTGATGGCCACCCCACCCCTCCTTCCTTAGCACTTGGCTGCTGTTGAGGAGAGGAAGATCAAGTCTCTGGTGGCCCTGCTGGTGGAGACACAGATGAAAAAGTTGGAAATCAAACTCCGGCACTTTGAGGAGCTAGAGACGATCATGGACCGGGAGCGAGAAGCAGTGAGTCGAGTCCCCTGGGGGTTGGCGGGGCCACCTTGGCGCTGGGCTGGGCCGCAGTTTAGGGCGAGGAGAGCAGCAGTACAGAGAACCTGAGGCTGAGGGCATCACAGCAGAGCAGACTAGCCCAGACCAGGGCAGGAGGAGCCAGCCTGGGCGGTTAGGGACAAGTGCGCCGCAGGTACAGACTGGAGACTGAGGTCCCACAGAATGTCAGCCCCAGAGTCAAGTTCTTGTTGGTTCTTTGCTGCATCTCCAGGTGCTTGAAGGGTGCGTAGTCCACGGTAGACGTGCTGTGGAATGATTGTTGAGTGATTAAACAGGTTAAGGTATGATGAGAGGGTAAGGGCTTCAGATCCAGGGGTTAAAGTTGGAAAGGGAATAGGATGGATATGGTGTCGACTCATTTTGATTCTTAGAAGATATGAAAGAAGTAGAAGATAAGGACTCTGATCCTGAACTCCTCAATTGAAGATATCAGGTATCCAATATGGAGACGTCAAAGTTGGCTAATGCTTCAAGTATCTGATAAATGAAAATTAAGAGATTTCCAATCAAGTATAAAAATCCTGAGTGAGAGTAGAATAAAGGCCAAAGCTCAGAGGCTAGTGAGGTGATCTGGGAGGGCTTCCTAAGAATTGTGAGTTTTTCTTCAGTTTTGAAGGAGGGAAAGAACATGATTTGACTAGAAGAACTTGGTTGGTGGGGGGGAGGGGGGTCAGTTTCCAGATGAAAGTAATGACAAATTCAGAGCTTTGGAGCTGAAAATGAACAAGGGCTACCAACAGATTAAGTATACTTGTCCACTGCAGTGAGAAGCCATGCGGGCAGCCAGAAGACCTGGTGAGGGGAACTGGAGAGGGGAGGGGAGGGGAGAACAGCGGAAGCCAAGCACAAGGCTGAGGTTTGCTGTGGGGATCGCCAGAATGGGAGGCTGGGCTTGTCAGAAGACAAAGCAGGGGCCAAGGTGTGTGCCTTTAGGGTTTCCTGCCCCTGGGTGACAGCTCTCCATTGGCCCCGCAGCTGGAGTACCAGAGGCAGCAGCTCTTGGCCGACAGACAAGCCTTCCACATGGAGCAGCTGAAGTACGCGGAGATGCGGGCCCGGCAACAGCACTTCCAGCAGATACACCAACAGCAGCAGCAGCCGCCACCAGCCCTGCCCCCGGGCTCCCAGCCTCTCCCACCCCCAGGCGCTGCTGGGCCACCCGCTGTCCACAGCTTGGCCATGGCTCCAGCCTCTGTGGCCCCAGCTCCTACGGGCAGTGGGGCCCCTCCTGGAAGCTTGGTGCCCTCCGAACAGCTTGGGCAGGCAGGGTCAACTGTGGGGCCACAGCAGCAGCCACCAGCTGGAGCCCCCCAGCCTGGGGCCGTCCCACCAGGGGTACCCCCCCCTGGACCCCATGGTGAGTGATAGCTTCTGGAACTCTGGCTGAGTGGAGGGGTCAGGGGCAATGTTCCAGTTCCCCTCAGAGGCAGTGTGTGATAGGACAGGAGATAAGGATTGACCTCAGTTTCTACAGATCCTCCTTCACCATGGCTATTCCCTAAGTCAGCAGGGCTCCCTCCCCAGAGCCAGATTTTTGGATTTTGTTTGAAGAATTTATCCCTCAGTTCTAGTATCAGGAAAAGGGAAGGTGGCCTAGGAGTGACTGGGTTATCCTCACTGTGAGAGTGAGTTGGTGAGTGAGATTGTATGCCTCCAATCTTCTCCATCTCTCCTCTTCATTCCCAGGCCCCTCACCGTTCCCCAACCAACAAACTCCTCCCTCAATGATGCCAGGGGCAGTGCCAGGCAGCGGGCACCCAGGCGTGGCGGGTAATGCTCCTTTGGGTTTGCCTTTTGGCATGCCGCCTCCCCCTCCTGCTCCATCCATCATCCCATTTGGTAGCCTAGCCGACTCCATCAGTATTAACCTCCCCCCTCCTCCTAACCTGCATGGGCATCACCACCATCTCCCGTTCGCCCCGGCCACTCTCCCCCCACCTAACCTGCCTGTGTCCATGGCGAACCCTCTACATCCTAACCTGCCGGCGACCACCACCATGCCATCTTCTTTGCCTCTTGGGCCGGGGCTCGGATCCGCCGCAGCCCAGAGCCCTGCCATTGTGGCAGCTGTTCAGGGCAACCTCCTGCCCAGTGCCAGCCCACTGCCAGGTGAGAAGGGTCCTGGAGGGGACCAGGGGCGGGAGAGGGCTCCACGGGGTGGACTGGAGGGCAAGTGGGTGAGGGGCTCGGGTACCAGGGCTTCCAGGATCCTTTTTTTGAATGCCGTGGTAAAATTAGAATACAGGAGGGAAGGGCCTCTCTGGCTGTCCTCCACCATTCCCCAGCCTGGCAGCTGCCCCCTGGGATGACACTGGGCCTTTCACTGGTGGGTCACGGAGGAGTCCTGTGACACAGAGCATCTCAGTTGTAAACTGGAAAAACGGCTCCTTGTTTGCATGATTGCCGTCCCGTTTGCTTGTTTCCATCACACTCAAGTGCCCCATTTAGAGAATTCCCTGGGGGGCAGGAGGACAGTTAGGGGTGTAGCAATTTTCCTAGCGTGTGGTGGGAGAGGGCACTGGGAAAAGGAAGTTGTCTGTCGGGGGTGCTGTCTCATCTCCCGTCCATTGCATGCCATGCCCAGTTGCGTCTGGTGGCCTGGGTCTGGACCCTCTCCCCTGCTCACTTCAGCTGATGCAACTTGCTTCTCTCCACAGACCCAGGCACCCCCCTGCCTCCAGACCCCACGGCCCCGAGCCCAGGCACAGTCACCCCCGTGCCACCCCCACAATGAGGAGCCAGCCCGACATCTCTCTCCCTCCTCACCCCCCACGGAGATCAAGGTTCCAGGAACAGCCCCGTCCCCACCACTGGGACCCTTCCCCAGCCTGGAGAGTTCGTCACTACGTAAGGAAACTCCTCCTGCCCCTTCAAAGCCCCCACCGTGCCTGTCAGGGGCATGCATTTTTATATTGGATGATTCAAGGACTTCTGTGGAAAAGACGTTTCTAATGTCTGGGAGAGAAGATAGGATGGGGACTCTGCCCTCAAAGGAAGGGCTGGGCAAAGGTGTTTCTATAAGGTCCTGATTAACCACTGTTAAGGGTACATCCCCACAAAACTACTGCATTTTTTATGATTGGAAAAAAAAAAAAGCCCTTTAAAAGGAAGTAGAGATTTAAAAAAGCCCTCCAACCAGTGAGAAAAGTCCAACTTTTACATGTTTTGGAGGAGGGAGGTGAGTTTTAGGAAAGGGGTATTAGGTCCTGGGGAGAGCTCTGATAGGATAGGGTGCAGGCTGTCTCCTCCAGCCCCTCGTTAGTGACTGAGTCAGCTCCCCACCCCGCCTCGGCTGCCCCGTTTATTCCCACTCCTCTCCTACTGCTTTCTCAGTGTTGCTGTTTAGGCCACCCCAGCTCAGCCAATGACCCCTTTCCCTCTGAATGTCAGTTTTGTGTTTTTAAAAGTCTCCTGCGTAATTGTCAGAGTACGTCTATTTGGTGGGGAAATGTCTTGGGGATTCCTGTGGTAGGTAGTGGAGGAAGAAAGGGCACGTGGGGCTGTGTGGCCCAGGCTCTGACTCCCAGAAGATGCGGAGAGGGGAGCACTAAAAGAATGCGAAGTTTTAAAAATGTGGAATTGTCAAAAAAGCACTTAAGCACCTCCTTCTTACGACGTGGTGGGTCACTCTGTCCCCTCTTTCCTCCCACCACGCCCGTCAGGGCTGGTAGCGGAAAATTCCCTGGGATTTGGGGCAGCAGCTGGGTAGGGGTGCCCGACCTAGGGGCATGCCGACCCCTGATGGCAGCTCGTGGCTCAGCTCTGCACCCGATTCCAGTGCCCCCAGTACCAGCTCTCCCTTTTCATCCCTGATGTGACAACAGTGATCCCAAGGCTTTCCACCAATTCTTGGTCCCTCCCATCAGGCCCTTTGTTCCTCGTGTCCCCATGTTTCTCTTCCTCTGCGTCTTGGCACCTTTCTTCTGTTTAAAATTTTCTGTAAATTTTTTCTTTCCCCCCCTTTTTTTTTTTTATAAATTAATTTGCTTTCAGTTCCATCTTGTGGATGCCTTCTGTGTTCTCTTACCCATGGCTGTGAGGCAGGGGGATCAGGCTGGAGCAGTACCCTGGGAGTCCTTCCAGTAGCATTGGGCGGAGCTGGAGGGATGCCCGGCCAGCACCGGGCCTCTCTCCACAACAGGCCAAAGGCAGCACAGCTGTCAGGGCTGAACAACTGTGCAGGAGCTGGGGAGAGGCTCTCACCTGCTCTAAAAATAGCCATTTACGACTTGGAAGGACACCTCACAACCTGGAAATTTTGTCTATTTATCCTTTCAGAAGTGGAGGCTTCATGTCTTCCCTTATTAGGCGGGAAAAGGCAGGCATCTCAGCTGCTTATTGTTGTTGGCCCTGGGCCTCACTGAAGTGACAGGCCCAGGCAGTACTAATATGGCCTGACTTTCGGTCCAGTAAACAGTTCCTGGGCCCCCTGACAAAAGACCTTCCATGCCAGGGAGGGCTAGGAGAGGACTCAGCCCCACATGGGATGGAACAAGGGTGGCCAGCCTTAGTCCTACAGGCATTTATGGCTTTCCTGATCCCCCCAAGGTAGCCTTTGTAGCACTGATGAGTGAAGCCAGCATCTCTTAAATGAGGCAAAAGTGGCTCCTACAGGCCCTTGGCTGGCTTTCCGCAACCTCTGGTCCACTGACCCGGGACTGCCTTCCCTTTCACCCTGCTCAGGAAGAACAGCAGAACCGTACACAGAGCAGAGAACAAGTTTATTTGGTGAATGCTGATGGCAGACATCATCCAAGAGAGAGAATCTGGGGAAAATACTGTGACAAGAGAACCTAGGAAGCCTCCGGGCTACATAAACAATCTCCCACAAGGAAGTTGCAGTGTTCACGCACACTGGGGATATCCTCAGCCATTCAGCACCATGCGGACGAGCTCTGTGGAAAGGAGAGGGGGGTGAACAGGAAGCAGGGCGAAGGGGAGGGGTCCGCCAGGGGCCAGGAGACCACAGACCACAAAGGCAGCGTAAGAAGGAATGTGCCCACAACAACCAACCTTGGGGTCAGTTTGCAGAGGGGCCACCTTGAGTCTAACCAGTACTCTCGACCCCCAGCTCCCCTCCCACCAGCTGTTAGTTCCCCCTGCCCCACCCTGAGCAGCAAGAACACAGCAGAGGCGGAAGAGTTCCCAACTACACCTACAGCTACTGTCAGCCACTGGGGGGAGGAGACAGAGTTTTGGGTTAGGATACCTCCAAGCTGCCCAGCGGAAAGAAGAGAAGACCTACAGCAGCATGATGGGGCAGGCAACCCACCCTCCCTGCCAACCACGTGATCCCGGGCTAAAGGATCACCATGAAGCCAGACGGGTAGGTAGGCTGGTGTGAGCTCCCAGACACCAGCACACTGGAAGCCAACCAAACCTCAGAGCCCGTTCTAGGAGAGGAGGAGGTGCCACACCCCCAGGCTGTCTGCCTCTTTGAGGAACCCCTCCCCTCCCCAGTCAGCTCCATGCAGAGGCATGCTGGGAGGAAGTCAGATGGTAGTAGGGGGAGGCAGGGGCTAGAGAGCAAAGGCTGGGGAGAAAAACACTGGGGAGGTCAACTAGAGAAGGGGGGCTGGGAGAAGCCGTACCCGCCCCATGGGGGCCCGTCACCCCGACAGGATATGCCTCACAAACGCTGCAGGAAGGAAGAGACATTCATGGTGAAGACAAGACACAGACGTGGGGTGAAGGGGTCAGGCAGTGAGGGACTGGACATCATTTATTTCTACTTCCCATCCCTTCCCCACCCTTCAGGCCACATGAGCCCTTCCTTTCCTGCCACACCCCTCTGGCCTCCCATTCCTGGGCTGGGCTGGGCCCTGCCCCTTGCCTCCTGGCACTTCTAGGAGCCTGAATCCAGGGACAGGGAAAGCCCTCCGTGCTGTGCATGACCTGCCCCCTATGGCTGCTTCCGCCGAGACCCCCCTGGTTCGTCCCTCACCTTCATAGTTGATACAGCCATTGCTGTCCTCGTGCCCTGCCACCAGCATCTCTACTTCTTCCTCTGTCATCTTCTCACCTGCAGAGGAGAAGGAAGAGCGAGCGTTCTGGAGTCGAGTGACACTGAGGTCTATCAGGTGGCACCTCAAGAAGAAGGGCAGAGCCTCACCCAGTGTGACGAGAACATGCCGGATCTCAGCACCCATGACGGTGCCGTTCCCTTCCTTGTCAAACACCCGAAGGCCTTCGACATAGTCCTCATAGGTGCCCTGGTCCTTGTTCTTGGCCACAGTCTGCAGCATGGGTAGGAAGTGCTCAAAGTCCAGTACCTTCACATTCATCTCTGCCGAAAAGGAGGTGGAAGCTAAGTCATATGTGTTCTCAGGACGGGGGGTTAAGGGGCTCCCACTCCAGGCAGGAGAAATCTGTGGGATTTGCCAGACAAGACCCGCTCGTGTTTGGGGCCTAGGAAGATAAAAGGAAGCTATTAGCTGAAGACTGCATGCCTACCACACTGCGGAGTTGTTCTTAAGGATCCTCACCATCACTCTTGGGGTTCCCCAGGACTTTGAGCACCTCGGCGTTGGTGGGATTCTGGCCCAGGGCCCTCATCACGTCCCCACACTGACTGTACAGGATCTTGCCATCCCCCGTTCGGTCAAACAGCTGGAAGGCCTCCTTGAACTCTGAGGATCCAGATAAACATCAGTATGGGACACACAGGTGTTAACTCAAACCCTCCTCCAGTCCCCAGTGCCCACTCAACTTTGATCATGCTGAGGAAATCAGATATTTATAACACTGTACACCCAAGCCCTCTAAGAGGGATCCAGTGTCCCTTCCTCCCAACTCAGGTGTCTCACATAAAGACCTGGCCTTCCTCAAGCCTTAGCAGAGTGGTTACAGCCATTTACATTCCCTCTCCGCCTGCAGCAAGCCTGCCCAGCCTCCTCATTACACGACTCAGGGCAGGAATTTGCCACCGCCCTGTCTGGGCCCTGTCCTTATAAGGAAGTGGGAGCAGCGGCCTGGGACTGGGGTCATCCCAGCCTGCCACTTCTCACCCCTCCAGTATAGGGTCCTTTCAGAGGGTACTGCTACAAAGAAGTATCCTCAGCAAACTCCCCTGTTGCACTTTCACAAAATAACAGGTCACTGCTGTTTACAGCCTTCACAATTCCAAGCTGAGGGGAGAGGGTAGTTATCACAGGAGAAAAAGAGGCAGAAGTGGCTGATTAAGGAACACAGGAGCACAAACAGCTTAATACACCGTCCCAAGCCCCACACAGCAGGCATTAGCGATCAAGTTGTTTCACACACCCACATCACCTAAAACTCACCCAGTGCTGGGGGCTCAGATCTAGAGAAGGGAAGGGAGGAAGAAAGAGTGAGAAAAGAAAATGGAAGATCCAGAAGGAAGGAGAAGGGAACCCACCAGGTACTCCCCTGGGGGTGCTAAAGAGATGACAGGTGAGGGGGAAGGAGCTAGAGGGAGTGTCCCTCTCCCTAACATGACCTCAACAGAGGTCAGGGATTACCTACCTGCGGTCTGATCCTCGGTGAAGTCACACTGCTCAGAGAAGAGAGTGGTCAGCATCTTAACTCCAATCCCCCCAGCTTCCGTCCCAGTCCCAAGAACTCTGAATCACAAACTCCTATTCCATGCTGGGGACTCGCTTCCCAGCAGGGTAGGATCCCAGACACTCCAACCCCACCTCCAACCTTCGAGGGCCTCAGGTTCATTTACCCGCTACTCTCTGCCTTCTCCCCGCCCCCTCTCCCCGGCTTCCCGCCTCTCGCCCCAAATCCCGCTCAGCCTCTAGCCCCGGGCCCCACCATCTTGACGCTCAGCTCTGCGGGACCTTTTCCTGCAGTAATGGCTCCGGTTCCTGGCCCAACCCTAGTCTTAGTATGTCCTAATGACGTCACCCTAGCTGACCCAACCAATAGGGATCCTGGCCCGGGTTTATGCAGATGACGCTACTATATTAGTAATGAGGTGGGCGGGGGCCAGCTGGTGTTCGTCTCCAGAATAGCCCTACCTGGGGCACAGAAACTGCAGAGCAAGGTGGAATGGGGCGCAAGGAATCTGCTCCTCCGAGCAGCGAGAAAGTCAGAGGAGGTCGCATTGGTGGGTGCGGGTGGGAAGAGGAGCCCTCCCTTTCCCTTCCCCGCCTCTAAAGAAAGCAAGAGTCGGAAGCTAAGGGAGGAAACGTCTCTTTATTTTGAAACAGTAGCCTCCTAGTGGCAGGAACGTGCTTTTGCCTGGTGGGGGCCCAGCGTCCGACCCCACTGCACCTGTGGAAAAAGATGAACATTGCCAAATCCTGCCGCTGTCGCGCAGCAAGACACGGAAATGCACTTCCCTGCTTTTGTACGCAGGCAGAGGGACAGGAAGGAGGCTTGCCTCTCAAGGCGCAGTGAGGGTGCCCTACCTGCGTTGCTCAGACGCTTAGGATGTGCTTCAGGAAGGCTGCAGAGAGGAGGCAAGAGGGGCTTCAGAAGCTGGCCTGATGATAACCCATCTGACTTTAGATAATTCAGGCTCCAGGATGCCTCCACCCACATACCTCGGGGCCTCCTGCCTCCCTCCTCCCCAGTCGTTTCTACTCCTCTGGCCCCTCACCTTCATAGTTGATGCAGCCACTGCTGTCCTCATGTCCTGCCAAAACAGACTCCACCTCCTCTTCAGTCATCCTCTCTCCTGGGCCCAGACACAGTGTTTCAGCCCCTGCCTTCCCTCCCTCATCAACCCACGCCTCTTTCTTCTGGTGGCACCTCCTCTTCTCCCACCCTGGAGACTTGCCCATAGCAACAGTCCCTCAAGAGAATTCCCTCTTTGTAGTGGGCATGCCTTGAATGTGTCTCTGAATCTTGCTTTCCATTTCACCTCAATTATAGGTGGTGAAAGCTTTGACAGACAAGGAAACTGAATTCCGGAGAATTAAGAAACAGACCATATCATAGAGTACAGCCATCTCTTTCCAAGACTGAAACTCAGATTTCCCACCTTGTTTCCTTTCCTCTGCCCTTTGGGAGGCAGCTGCAGCCCGCTCACTTTAGACTGAAGGAGGAAGACCTTCAGATCCTGTCCCTAAGGCTCTGACCTTCTCAGTCTCCTGCCCATGACCCACAGGACAGTAATCCCTCATTGGCTCTGCCTACTTGGCTAGCCTTCTTAGTTCATCCCCTCCTCTCAACACCCCCAGGAGTTCTGGTCCCTGCCTCACCCAGGGTGGTGAGGACATGTCTGAGCTCAGCTCCCATGACTTTGCCATTCTGCTCTTTGTCAAACACCCGAAGCCCCTCCAGGTAGTCCTGGTATGAGCCTCGGTCCGGCATCTTGGCGACTGCCTGAAGCATGGGCAGGAAAGTCTCAAAGTCCACACGCCGGGACTTCAGCTCTGGAGATAGAGAGGTGAAGGAGAGGTTACTACAGTGTCACCTAGGACCCAACTCCCATCCCCACCATGAAGGGTTTCATCTGTTCAACATTCAGATATTTTTCTGGCCTTATGTTTGACAGTTTTTAAAGTCCTGGGACCCACCTCAGGATCCTTTATCACCTTACCAACATTCCACCACCAAACTGAAAATCTGCATTGTCCCAGAGGTGCCCTCACCATCACTCTTGGGGTATCCCATGACCCTGAGCACCTCGGCGTTGGTGGGGTTCTGGCCCAGAGCCCTCATCACGTCCCCACACTGGCTGAACTGGATCTTGCCGTCTCCCACTCGGTCATACAGCTCGAAGGCCTCCTTGAACTCTGAAGCGGAAGGAGAGGGCAGTGTTGACAAGGGGTTCCCGTCACCACCAGGAGAAAGGAAATTCAGAAACAATGTGCTTGAGCTGGGCAGAACAGAGAACACAAGGAGCACTAGTGTGGGAGGTTTCAAGGTTAGGAATAGAGGTAGGGGAATAGAAAGAGGATCTGACTAGGGACTTGGGATGGACAGTAGGCTCAGGGGCGTCTCCTCACCCTCCAGCTGGTCCTTGTTAAACTCGATCTGTGGAAGAGAAGAGCATGTGAGGAGAGACGACAGGACTCGCTCAATCCCTCTCCAGCACTCCTCCCGACCAACTGGCAGCCACTTCGAAGGAGGGGCCCATAGGGACCAGGCTGGGAACCCAGCCACCTCAGTCCCATTCCCAGCTCCAGAACTTGGGAGAATCCCAAGAGGAGGAATTATTGGGGGGAGGGTTTCCTGGGAACAGGGCTAATCCCATGCCACCTGTTCCCCTCCCTCTACTGCCCCGAGCCCTGCATCCCTCACATAACTGGGGGCTGAACAAAGGCTAAATTTACCCCTGGCCCCCAGCTGTGATTGTCTAACAAGTCTGTCCTCTTCGGCTTTCCCTCCTGGGGTTCAGAGCTGTGGCTTTTCATATTGAATAGTCAGACAGGCACAGGCAGCAGCTCCCCCCTTTCACCTTGAAACTGTCCTCAGAACCCAGATGTTCCCCATCTTACAGGCTCTGCCTCCAGCAGGACAGTGAGAAAGTGATGTACACACACACGCACGTTATCGGTTAAAGGCAGAGGACATCAAAGACAATAGAGTCATTAAGCTTAGATGCTTCTGGCTTGGGGGGGTGCTAAGAAAACCCCCCACCATCATCCAGTGCTTACTGATTCCCTACCGTCTAGATACCTGTAGTCCCCCAGGCTATACCCCACTGTTGTACAGATTCCTCCATTCTTTTCTCACTTTTCAGGGACTTACCACCACTTTGGAGAGATCGATGGGGGGCTCCTGGGGTTTCGCAGGTTTCTCAAGGATTAGAGGGACAGGTGGTGGCAGCTCAACCCTGGAAGGAGGGGGCCCTACTGCAGGCTTAGCAGCAGGCTTGGCGGCAGCAGGGGGCCCCACTGGCTTCTTCACGGGAACATCCTTCTTGGGAGGCATGATGTCGGGTGGCCAAAGGACAGTGTGCCGATGGGGGCACCCATCTCTGTTTAAATAGCCAGGGAGTCTGGGATGTCAAGGGGCGGGGGCAGGGGCAGGGAGCCAGTTGGCTGGGGGGAGGGTGAGATAGAGGAGAGGTATGCCGGCTGCCCTCACTCCCCTGGCCTCGTGTGGTTCAGGACTCCTGCCCCAAGGTCTTCTCCCTTCTGTCCACCCTGCCCCAAATGCTGACCAGAACAATGGCCCTTTGGGGGCCAGGGGAGGAAAGCAGAGACGGCCCAGAACGGGGGAGTTAACTTTCAGGGTGCAGATAGGAGGGTTGCCAGGGACAAACTGAAACAGGGGTGAGGAAAAGAAGGGGACCCAGAAAATTCCGACCTCCTGACTCAGAATAGTCCTTTTTCCTAGCAGCTTTAGACTCTTGAAGATGGAGGCAAGGATGGGGGCCTTATTAAAGTGGGGTCTGGGAGTAATGAAAGAGGAAAAAAACAAGCAGCCCTTCCACTTCCCTCTTCCTATGGATGAGGAACAGGGTAGTTCACCCCACAGCTTATAATACTCGGTACCTCAAGTTCCTAAGCCCCTAAGCCCCTCCCTCCCAACCCAGAACTGGAACTGTGCACTGCAGGATAGGGAGAAGGAATAGTAATAGAAGGATGTGACTCCCACCCACTGTCTCCTAGCCCCAGTGTTGTTTTAGGAATGGGGATGGAGGGAAGGATTGAGTTTTAATACCCATCACCCATACTCCGAAGACAGGAACCCTTGTCCACAAGCCTGTGGTCATTCAAGTCAGACAAAGACAGGGTGCCTGCTGAACCTGCAGGGACTCCATGGTGGCACCTGAGGGGAAAGGCAGGCTCTGAGAGGCAAAGGGCCTAATTTCTAAAATCTCTAATCTGTAAAGATGTATGAGGTCCTCTGGGCTCCATGAGTACTCAACACTCAACCAGAAGGATAATAAAACCCTGACTTGGCAGCCAGTTTGCAAACCTTGCTGTGGGCATTGGGGAAAGGTGAAGTCAGGGGCCTATGAAAGAGGGGAGGGTTCGCTGGTTATTTTTGTACTGGGGGTAAAGAAGGCGATGATTTAGATAGCATTCTGAGGAAGACAGTAGTGATTCCATTTAGGGGTTTAGAGAGTTGATGCTGGGTCTCCCACTCGCAAAAAAAAAAAAAAAAATTGAACCTCATTACTACAAATCGTCTCATTTTAGGAAAATCAGAATCTCTCCTCTAGCCAGGAGTACCTCACACAAATACACACACACACACACACACACTCCTACACACACACACACACCCCTAAGCCTTAAATAAAGGAAAGAGCCCCTCCCCAGCGCCCCAAAACTCACCCTGCTGGGTCCAGGTAAGGGGCAGAGGCGGGACGCAGGGCAGCCGCGGGCCCTGAAGGGTTAATTTCTGCGTACTCGGAGCATGCCGGGAGATGTAGTCCTCGAGCGCCCGCGGGCTCACGGGAAACACAGCGAAAAAGCTCAAGGAGGATGCTGGCGCAGTGACTTCCGGCCCGTGGCGGCGGTTGGTGACTCAGGTTTTAGGGGTGCGATTCTTGTTCCAGAACCGAAAGGCAATGAGCACTTTACAGACCCTATCCCTGACCGTAAAACCGCGCGTGGCCCCTCAAGATATCTCCTTTGCTTGGCTCTGAGTTCCCCGTTTAGTGTGGGCGGGGATTTATTCCTGAATCCACTGGTAAGAACGCAGAACGAGGGGGAAAGGCTGCAGCTGCAGCAGGCCGGATGGAGGTCAGATAGTAGGAAGCACTTACTCCTTCGGGCATAATGGTTCGGCCTTTTTAGCGTCCTCTTACTGTTTGGTAGAAAGAGAACAGAAACCGTTGAGTTGCCTTGTGACTTGGAACAGTTAAGTGAAGTTTTTTGTTTTTAAAAAAATGAACTGGTAGTTGAAGTGTTAAACTTTGGAATTAAGCCGGGTCACCTGCCCTAGTCGCTCTAAATTGAAATTTCCGCTGAATGCTGCAGCAGCGTATGTACCAGCCTCCCTGTCGTTTCTTCACAGGTCTTGGAATGCAGGGCTGGGTTCTCCAGCCTTTGACTATGAGAAGTCTCTGCCCAGCATTGGACATCTCTTTCCCACAGATGGTGGTTTTTTAGATTTTTAAAAAACTGAAGTAAAGTTGTACAAATATAAGTTTCAGGTGTACTACATAGTGATGCACAGTTTTTAAAGATTATACTCTATTTATAGTTATTGTAAATTTTGGCTGTATAGCCTGTGTTGTACATCCCCCAGATGATTATCAAAATTCCTGTTTGTGCTTGGAGGGAGCCAGCCCAGGTAAGCCCAACTTCACTGGCTGGACCAGTAAATGCCGTGGTTGCTCACACAGTGCTGGACATTGGGGCTTGCCTGGATGGGCAAGCAGTGGGTCGGAGAAGAAAACCTACCCACTGGAGGTCAATAGTGTGAGGCGTAAGTGAACTTCATGGGCAGTGCAGAAGTGATACTTGCTGGTTGGGGCAAGCTTCTTGGAAGACCAGAAATGGGTTGTGTAATAGAAACAGCAACGATGAAGAGGGTGTTAGCAAATATTCTGGAGGTCTCAGCAGAGCAGGTACTGCTGTGAACCATAGGAGATGGTAAAGAATGTGGACTCAGACCAGCCTGCTTAGATTTTTTGGGGGGGGAGGGGTTTCTGTATGTTTAAATTTGAGTCTAGGTTCTGCCACATACAAGCAACTTCAGTTATCAATAATATGTAACCTTGTAGTTCTGTTGGGAGGATTCAGTGTGTTACTTTTTGTAAGACAGAATGGATCAGGCACAGAGTAAGTGATTTGTTAGCTAAATTTCCTTTACCATTCCCAACATATGAAGTAGTTGGTATTTCCTCATTTTTCATCCATAAAAGATTACTAGGCATGAACAGATGGAGAGCAAGAAAGAATACATTTGTCTTAAATGTTTGGTTACAAGACTGTTTCAGGGAGGGCCACATCAAAGATGACTTTTTGTGTCTTTCATCACTTCCACAGAAGTTGGTTTTGAAGATGGTTTACCTGATTTTTTTTCTCTTTCTCCTTCATAACTGCCTTTTGGCAGTTTGCCAAGGAGAAGTGCTTAAGGCATCATCTGACTCTCTAGCCTTTTGTCTGATTTGTAGATAAGCAGTGCAAGAAGAAAAGATGAAGTCCCTTGGCAAATACAAGTTGGAGGACTATCCTTCATTTTCTGTATTATCTCTTTTAAACATAAATCACACAAACCAGACTGAACGTGGTCTTAACTGACCATAGGTGATTTATGCATCACATATGTGGGTTTTCTGTGACAAATGCCCAACTCTCCTCTCTTCCTGCGCCACCGAGGATGTGACTTTCATGTTCTTAAGGATTGCATATTCTAATATTGAGTGAGTGAGTGAGTGAAGTCGCTCAGTCGTGTCCAACTCTCTGCGACCCCATGGACTGTAGCCTATCAGGCTCCTCTGTCCATGGGATTTTCCAGGCAAGAGTGCTGGAGTGGATTGCCATTTCCTTCTCCAGGGCATCTTTCCGACCCAGGAATTGAACCTGGGTCTCCTGCATTGCAGGCAGATGCTTTACCGTATGAGCCACCAGGGAAGCCCTATTCTAATATTAGTNCCTCTGTCCATGGGATTTTCCAGGCAAGAGTGCTGGAGTGGATTGCCATTTCCTTCTCCAGGGCATCTTTCCGACCCAGGAATTGAACCTGGGTCTCCTGCATTGCAGGCAGATGCTTTACCGTATGAGCCACCAGGGAAGCCCTATTCTAATATTAGTCAACATAAAATGATTAGGAAGAGCAGAGCTTTTTAAAACACAATTTTAAAGGTTACTTTCCAATTACAGTCCTTACAAAGTATTGGCTATATTCCCCATGCTGGAGCATGTCTGACACCCATTCTTTGTGCCTCCAACTCCCCTACCCCGAGCTGTCCCTGGCCCTTCCCCACTAGTGACCGCTAGTTTGTTCTCTGTGAGTCTGCTTCTCTTTTGTTATATTCACTGATTTGTTGTATTTTTTAGATTCCATATATAAGTGACATCATGCAGTATTTCTTTCTCTGAGATACTTCACTTAATATAATGCCTTCCTAGTCCATCCATGTTGCTACAGGTGACAAAATTTCATTCTTCTTTGTGGCTGAGTAGTATTCCATTGTGTGTGTTTGTATGTGTGTTTACATACCACATCTTGTTCTACTCGTCTCTTAATGGACACTTAAGTTGCTTCTGTATTCATGGCAATTTTAAATAATACTGTTGGGAACACTGGTGTATTGGTTTTTTGTTTTTGTTTTTTAATATATACCCAAGAGTGGAATTGCTTGGTCATATGGTAACTCTATTTTTAGCCTTTTGAGAAACTTCTGCACTGTTTTTCATAGTGGCTGCATCAAGTTACATTTCTGCCAATGATGTACAAGGGTTCTCTTCTCCACATCTTCGCCAACATTTTTATTTGTGTTCTTTTTGATGGTAGCCATTCAGACAGTATGAGATGAGGATAGGCACAGCTTATGAAAGGTCTACGTTTTAATGTACATTAAAACCTGATGGGACAGTTTCTGGAGTTACATGGCAGTGTGTAGATCTTTAGTAACTTGAATAATTTTGGTTTCACCCTATACACTACCTAGCTCTTTTCACCAGTGACTAATGTGTTAAGATGGATAATAGTTTAGGTAGAGAGACCCCACTTTCCTCAGTAAATAGGAAATATGTCTTCAGTCCTCTGGCATTTTGATCAGAAAGTGGTACTGGTGGTGATGCGTGATAGAAGAGGGAGGGTGAGGAGGTTTTATGATGCACGGGTCATTGATGAACTCCTCTCCAAGACCCGTTTTTATAGACGCATACTAGATGCCACATATAAACAGAAAGATAGGTTTTCTGGTAAGCGCTAATTTCATTTTTGTAATATTCTAAAATGGTGATACTCAGATTTAGCTGTTCTTCAGAATTTCCTGTAAGCAGACAAACTTCCAGATTCTGCTCCCAAAGATTCTGATTCTAGGTCTGTGTTAGGGCCTGGAAATCTATTTGAAATATTTTTAGCCTACTGGAAAGCACAGAGAATAAACTAACAGACATGGGTAATAAAAGTGATCTTTTAAAAATGTGCATTTGATCATGTCATCTTCCTGCTTAAAATCCTTTCACATGCTTTGATTAAAAAAAGAATCCTCACATTGACCCACAAAAGCCAGCATAGTTTCGAAACACTCCTTGCCTGAACCAACCACACCTACTAGCTTTTAGATCTTCAAAAGAAAGCAATTCTTCTCGGCCCAGGTTGTTACCTCTTTTATATTCCTGCCCCCTCTCCACCAACACACACTATTTCCAGGGCCAAGCAGGGCACAGTGCCTGGCATATGCTGGACACTCAAATATCTGTAGAGTGAATGGCTGTCTGGGTGAAAGGGAAGAGTGAAGAATGGACACTGATACTAGTAAGTCAATAAAGAGATAGGTTGGGAATTCAAGAGACTGAGAGAGTTCCCATGTACTGAGCTCTTATTTTTATCATGAAGTAGAAGGTGAGGTGATTACTAAATGGGAAAGAAATCCAAATAAGNTGGCTGTCTGGGTGAAAGGGAAGAGTGAAGAATGGACACTGATACTAGTAAGTCAATAAAGAGATAGGTTGGGAATTCAAGAGACTGAGAGAGTTCCCATGTACTGAGCTCTTATTTTTATCATGAAGTAGAAGGTGAGGTGATTACTAAATGGGAAAGAAATCCAAATAAGAGGGAATATGTATATCAGTTCAGTTCAGTCACTCAGTCGTGTCCAGTTCCTTGGGAGCCCATGAACCGCAGCACACCAGGCCTTCCTATCCATCACAAACTCCCAGAGTCCACCCAAGGCCGTGTCATATTGAGTCGGTGATACCATCCAACCATCTCATCTTCTGTCGTCCCCTTCTCCTCCTGCCCTCAATCTTTCCCAGCAACAGGGTCTTTTCCAATGAGTCAGCTTTTCACCTCAGGTGGCCAAAGTATTGGAGTTTCAGCTTCAACATCAGTCCTCCCAATGAACAGGACTGATCTGCTTTAGGATGGACTGGTTGGATCTCCTTGCAGTCCAAGTGACTCTCAAGAGTCTTCTCCAACACCGCAGTTCAAAAGCATCAATTCTGCATTCAGTATACATGTGGCTGATTCACTTTGCTCTATAGCAGAAACTAACAGAACATTGTAAAGCACCTACAATAAATTTTTTTTTTTTAAGTGAGATGATGCAGTTTGCAGAAAGAGGAAGTAGAAGCAGTTGGCTTGAGAAAGTAGTGAAGGTTTGAAACAGGTGCTTTGAAAGAAGGGAGACAGCTTACTGGGGACCCACTGACAAACACTCATTTGACATTTATTGAGTGGCTGCTCTGCTCCACATATGAGTTTGCTGAATAGCTTGGAGGAGGATTGTAAAAGGAGATCATAAATTTGTAATGGCGCTGATCCACAGGTAGTTATTTTCTTCTTCCAGTATTACTCAGCTACTTGGATAATTAAGCTAGAGAATAGAGGCAGCTGGAATGGTAGTGGCTTAAATTTTATGGAATAGGGATAATGGGTGAACTTGGGAGCGAGGAAGTTGAGAGTCTAACTAAAAGGTTTGTAGTCCAGGCCAAATAGAGAAGGAGTGAGTATCAAAGTGGCTGATTATATTGAGAGAATGTGGGAGGTCACAAGGCTGGCGTCTCAAAGAGGATGAATAAGTGAAATGTTTGGAGACCTTAGAGTTGTAGTTGGAGAAAATAGCGCGTTGGAGTTTAAAATTTCAAAGAATATAGAAGACAGGAACTAGGCAAGTTACCATGGGGTGAAAGGTTGAAAGAGTAATGAGATGAAGGTCACTGGATTTAAAGAGAGCATTCCGTAAAGTTCTTTCTTTTGCAAATAGCAAAAAAAATCTGACTGAAACTGGCTAAACACGATTTATTGGCTTCAGTAATTGGAAAGAGGTAGGATGGGTTTTCAGTTCATATTGATCCAGAAATTCATGACATCACCAAGGAATCTAATTCTCTTGCCACTCTCCCTGTGTTAGCTTCTTCCTTGGATCCTTTCCTGGAGCAAGATACGGCTTAGCTGCACACCCTTATACCACAGATGGAAGGGAGAGAGCTTCTCTTAACCATTGCAATCAGTTCCTGACTAGACCCACTTAGAAAAACGCACATCCACCCTTGAACTAATCACTATGGTCAGGGTAATAAATATGCCCTGGTAGGTTCAGACTGGGTTATTGCCTACCCTGTGGTAAGGAGGATGGTGTTACTTTGATTCTCTTAGGCCACCCAGGGTGGTGGATCCACTTGCCACTGGAGGTAGATTGGAGTTCATCCAGATGGGGAGGAAAGGGCACTGGGAAGGAAACCAAGTGTCCACCAAATGAGGAACTGTGATTCTAGTTATTGAATAACTTGCAGTGTACATTGAAGACTCCAGGGTGACAGCAATATTCAGGGCACCACACCCTTCTGTAAATACTGTATGTGTGTGTATTTGGGGAGTGACAGCAATGGGAAAAGGTAGAGACGGTATATCAGATTGCTATCATCTCCAAAGGAGCTGAGATTTTTTTCACTGCCCTGAGAATAATGATGGGGATGCAGCTTTGGGGTGCAAAGAGAAGGCAGAGCCCATCTCCCAATGTAAGTACATGGAGTTAAGGAGAGAGAATGGTCTCCTCTGGAGGGTACTTCTGCTGAATGAGTTCTCTTGAGAGATGAGTCAGGTTTCAGGGGAGGCCAGAGTGAGCTTTGTGTAAATAAAGAATTGTATGGAGTAGAGTGAGTGGGAAGTGCTGTATGGAACTAGGTTTGCAGAGGGTGCAGTGGAAAGGTTTGAGAAGGTCCTTCAGCGGCTCTCTTACTCTTTATACCTTTCTTATGTGCAGTGGTATTATAATTACTCTACTTGCTCGATCAGCCTGCTTGTTCCTAGGTTTTTAGTTCTCTTTTTTAAAAAATGACATTTAACGTTATTTTAGTTTCAGGTGTACAACATAATGATTTGATATTTTTATATGCTGTGAAATGATCATCACAATAAGTCTAGTTAACATGTTACCATATAAAAAATTGGTATATGTGTTATGAGAACTTTTAAAAGATTTACTGTTAGCAACTTACAAATATGAAATACAATATTAACTGTAGTAACCATGCTGTACTGTACACTACATCCCCAGGGCTTATAACTGCAATTTTATAGAGTTTTTGTCTCCCTTCACCCATTTCACCCACCTTTCCTCCCCTGCCACCAGCCACCGGCCGCCACCAGTCTGTTCTCTGAGCTTGGTTTTGTTGCTGTTGATATTATCTTTTAGATTCCACCTACAAGTGGAATCATACAGTATTTGTTTTTCACTGTCTGATTTATTTCATTTGCCATAATGCCTTCAGCTTCCATCCTTGGAATGGAATGGCGAGATTCTCTTCATTTCTATGACTGAATAACATTTCATTGTATTGATATGCCACATCTTTATCTGTTCACTCGTCAGTGAACACTGAGGTTGTTTCCATATCTTGGCTGCAGTCAATAATGCTGCAGTGAGATAGGAGTGCATATATCTTTTCTAGTCATTTTTTTTAACATAATTTACTACAGGTCTCTGAAGTGTATATAAAACATTTTAGTGTAACATCTTACAAATTGTTTTCCTTTAAGAAAACAAAAATCAACAGCTCTCTACATCATGCATAGGTGGCTTGCCTACTCTGCCTCTTTTTTTTTTCTTCAGCCATTAACACAGAGAAACCTTTGAAAAGAATATGAAAACTTGCTACAGAAACCCCCTGGGGAAAGAGGGTGTGTCCTGCAATGGGCTTCTAACCAGTGTTTTTTTGTTTTTTCAGAAAAATACTCGGAAGTGAAATTGCTGGATCACAGTTCTATTTTTAATTTCTTAGGAAACCTCCATACTGTTTTCCATAGTGTTTGTACCAATTTACATTCTCACCAACGGTGCACAAGGGTTCCCTTTTCTACACATCCTCACCAACCCTTATTTCATATCTTTGATAATAGCCATTCTGACAGGTATGCGGTAGTATCTTATTGTGGCTTTGATTTGCATTTCCTTAGTGATGAGTGATGTTGAGCACCTTTTCACGTACCTATTGGCCATCTGTATATCTTCTTTGGAAAAATATCTGTTTAGATCTTATGCTCATTAAAAAAAAAGAAAGATTATTTATGGGTTTTTGTGTTTACTTGTATGGGTTCTTTATATATTTGGATATCAATCCCTTATCAGATAAGTGGTTTTTAAATATTTTATCCCACTCAATGGGCTGATTGTTTCTTTTGCTCTACAGAAGTTTTTCAGTTTTTTGCATTCCCACTTGTTTCTTTTTGCTTTCCTTGCCTTTGCTTTTGGTGTCAGATTGGTTTTTAGTTCTTTAGGGTAGTCTTACTTTTGCATTTCAGTAGCCTTCCTAGTGCAGTGCTTCACAAATGTTATCTGAATCTCAACCCAGGAGTGGAAAATTGATAGGTAGGGGAATTGCTGCTGGAGAGAATGCCTACTGATTTCACCAAGACATGACAATTGGTAATTTGACAGTGAGGGAAGAGACAGGAAAATCTGTAAAAGTAGGCAAAATTTTGCTCATCAGTTGGCAAAGATTTTTTTAAGTTGTAATATCTAAAGAATATAGGAAAATATGTGTATTGCTGGTAGGAGTAGAAAACTCATATATAATTTCCTTTAGAATGCAGTTTGGAAGAATATATTGTCATTAGGGAATTCCTTGGTGGTCCAGTGGTTAGGACTGCACACTTTCACTGCTGTGGCATGAGATCCCACAAGCCACACCAAGTGGCCAAAAATAAATTTTTTGTGTTCCCACGATGAATAACAAAACAGAACTATCTTTATTTCTGACAATACAGAATCAGTTTAACTATGGGACAGCTGTTCTATAGAACTGTACATGTTGTAACGGTTACAAATTATATTTTCAAAGAATATTTAATGAAGTGTAAAATTGCTTATGTGTTAAGGGGGAAAAAAGGTTATAATCCTACTTTAAAAACTATTTATTCCTGTAATTGTGTTAGCTTTTCATCCTCATGTTAGTGACCTCAGGCCTTAAATCTGCTGCAGCTCCAGATACCACCTTTCCACTAAGAACCCAGCAGAAAGGGAGGGAACAACAGGGCTTTCTACTGCTGATGCGCCATCCCCAGGTGACTTCCTCTTACGTCTCATTGACCACAGCCTGGTCACAGAGCCACTCTTTTAAGTTGCAGTGGAGTCTGGGAAAGTGAGTATCCAGCAAAAAGGATTGTGATTAATCCATTGGGGCTGGCACACTGCCACCAAGAATGCTCTGGAGCAAATGGCTGTTGGGTAGACAGATGTGTTTTCACACCCAGTTAACTACAGCATGTTGTTTGGGCCCATGAAGCTATCTTCCAAAAAGGCAGTATTTGTAAGTATCAGTGACAGTGTACCCATGTGCTGTCATCTCTACCTTTTCTCTGGAAGAGAGTGTGTCATGTGTGCTTGTCGACGGCCAGCTGTTTAAGAAATACCACATTGGCCTCTTTCCCGGCTAGAACCATGGAGGGTGCAGAAGAGAAGAAAAAGAAGGTTCCTGCTGTGCCAGAAACCCTTAAGAAAATGCGGAAGAATTTCGCAGAGTTTAAGATCAAGCAACTGAGAAAGAAGTTTGCCCAAAAGATGCTTCAAAAGGCAAGGAGGAAGCTTATCTAGGAAAACGCTAGGCATTACCACAAGGAATACAGGCAGATGTGCAGAACTGAAATTCGAGTGGCTAGGATGGCACGAAAAGCCAGCAACTTCTATGTACCTGTGGAACCCAAATTGGCATTTGTCATCAGGATCAGAGGTATCAACGGTGTGAGCCCAAAGGTTCAAAAGGTACTGCAGCTCCTTCACCTCCGGCAGATCTTGAATGGCACCTTTGTGAAGCTCAACAAGGCATCAGTTAACATGCTGAGAATTGTGGAGCCATACATTGCATGCGGGTACCCAAATCTGAAGTCTGTAAATGAATTGATCTACAAGCTTGGTTATGGCAAAATCAACAAAAAGCGAATTGCCCTGATAGACGATGCATTGATTGCTCAATCTCATGGGAAATATGGAATCATCTGCATGGAGGATCTTATTCATGAGATCTATACCGTTGAAAAACATTTCAAAGAAGCAAACAACTTCCTGTGGCCCTTTAAATTGTCTTCTCCACAAGGTGGAATGAAGAAAAAGACCACCCATTTTGTAGAAGTTGGAGATGCTGGCAACAGGGAAGACCAGATCAACAGGCTTATTAGGATGAACTAAGGTATCTACCAGGATTATTTTTGTAATCTGATCAATTAATAAACAATTGAAACAAATTGAAAAAAAATACCAAATTGGCATTTGTGTAATTGCTGTGATTAACAACCCTTAGTTCATTTTATATAAGCGCAACAGCGTACTAAATTATGTCTCATCTTGTGTTTATTAATCGTATGTAGATCAATAACCCTTCTCTTACATATCCTGAACTTGAAAAGGTTGGCAAAGAGTAGAGACCCTTCTGGGATGGGAGAATTTGTGCCATGACTTTTAGTTTTCTGGAAATGTAATTACCTGGAAGTGATGAACTAGGTAAAGAGTGCTTCTTAAAAATCACATATTTCAAGATCCTGGAAGCCAGCTGTAACAGCAGACCTTGGGCTACATGACCAGTATTGAATAATAAGTTGAGAAACCTTAGAAATACAAGTTCCTCTGCTCTGTGTTTTTGGGTTTTCACCTGTTAAGTCTGTGGGTTTAGGGAAGGGCAACAGAGACTTTTTGTTCATGGCCAAGGCTCTTATGTTGATGGGAAGGAAGTAGAGATGGCGGAAGAACCATCAGTGAATACCAGGGATTTATTGGAAAAAAAAAATTTGGAGCGGAGTGAGTTGATGGCACAGAGTTTAAATTTAGCTTTTACTGATAAGGTGGATTTTGACAACTCCAAACTGAGTTCTTTCCTGAACCTTTCCTTTCCTCCCAGTGGACAGCATCCTAAGATTTCAGATATCAGGATGATAAAGCTCCCCTGAAGCAGTTATGGAATCTCCAAGTTTCTATTTCAGTGACCCAATTTTCAGTAATTCCTTCTTCCTCCACTTCACTTTCCTTTCACATGGTAGAGGGAATAGGGCACAGCTTCTGTAGCTTGCATTCCAGGAAGAGCCCCAAGGGTGAGCAGCTTTGAATGCATACAAAATATTTCTCCTGTAGCTGCCCACCAGGTGGGCCTTAAGCCCTTTTGCATGTGGCTGAACATCTTTGTGCCATGGCACAGAGCTCCCAGGTTCACCAGCTTTAGGAATCCTTTCCCTGGAAAGCTCAGAAGATGAGAATGTGTAATAGATGTCATCACTGTGACTGGGAATGAATTCACCAGAAATTCAGTGAATTCACACAGGTCACATAAGCACCCTCAGCACTACTTGGCTGCAACCACAGTAGGTTGTGAACATTAAGGAACCTGACTTGATCTCCGAGGAAGACACAGTCTCAGCTGCAGGGAGGTCCGGCCCACCTGTGCCTACCTCCCAACTCCTCGCTCTCATGGAGGAACATGTCAGTCAGAAGCTGCCCCAAGGCCTGGATCTTAGACTCCAGGAACCAGAGGTTCTAAGAATCTAACTCCAAATTATAAGCAGCTGCAGCATGTCTTTGGAGAAGGTACATGCTGACTTGATCAGAGATGCAAAAGGAAAGACTCTCAAAGCCTGGTTCAGAGGCCGCCCAAAACTCTGAGAATAGCTGCAAGGAAAATAACTGCAAGGTTCTACAACTTGGAATCGTTTTTCTGATGAGGATCCACAAGCAACTCATGGACATGCACAGTCCTTTCTGAGACTGTTAATAAGACAGAGCCATCAGTATTGAACCAGGAGTCGAGGTTGATGTCACCACTGCAGATGCTTAAATAAGCTTTTTTAATAACTGATAATCAGTTAAAAATATAAACAGACCTGATTTGTGAACTGAACAAAGGCTTTTGACACTTGGAATAAACACCTGATGGGTAGGCTGGAGTCTCTGCCCTTAAGGAAAAGAGCCCCAGCTGGTTTGAGTAGAAGGTTTAATGTAAGAGACGTTGGCTTGGCAGAGTTGGGACAAAACTAGGAGATTCAGTTCTAGACAGTAACTGAATAGCTGAGCGCTTGACAAATACTGACCATGCTGTCCTGAGTCCTCCAGAGCCCTCTGTATGCCCTGGCTAGCGGCTCACACCGTGACCGACACTGGCCACCTGAAGGCTTTGATGAAATCTCTTTCCAGAGCCATCCAGAGCCTGGCTGGCCTGAGTCAACACAGCAGGTGTCATCTTCGGGACAGGCTGGAGGAAGTGGGTACGGAAGGGGACGTGGGGTTGGGTTGGTACACTTGCTGCATGAAGTGGTCTAGGAGGCACTCAGCGTGCATGGTTAGCCTTTCCTCTCCCTGATTGCTAATATTTGGGAAGAAGATCATCCAATCAAAGAAAAAAGGTCTTTCCAAAAGCTATATTTGGCATAAGCTAATGCCACTGCTAGTGCTGCCAGTGGCCAGGCACAAACACAGAAGGCCCTGAGGAGCTGGGCAGAAAGGAGAATGTGTGGGCGGAGCAGCAAATAGCCAGCTCACATCCCTGCCCCAGGAGCCCGGAAGGATAAAGGCCGTGCAGTAGAGGGTAACATATGGTCCTCCTCTTTGGTCGCGCAAAGGCCCTAGCACAGGCCTGGGAAGGGAGAGGGCTGAGCGGTGAAGGCTCTGCCCTCGAGCCCCAAGCTTTAAGCTCATCGCATGGAGGCGGTGATGCAGCAAGAGGCGAGGCGAGGAGACAAAGCAGTCAGGCAGAAATCCCTGGCTCCTAGGAGCTGCCCTTGTCCTTGTCATCCATGAGGTCATACCTGTGGGAACGAGCAGAAAAGGCTCAGGTGAAAAGATGACTCTTGTGTTCTCTTATAAATGAGACAAGATCTTAGGGCTCTTATACTTCAGATCAGTGGTTCTCAGCTTGGCTGACATCCTTCTTCCTTCCTACTTAAGCATCCTGGGCATTGCCAGCTCATCAGGTACTCACCACTGGGCCGCACCCTGGGAAAGGTCTATCTCAGCGAGGTCCAACTGCACCTGTGTTGGAGAATAGCAGGTGACATGTTACTTTTCATGTCTTCAAAAACCACATCCCACTCTGTCACACTCCAGGTCCCAAACCAGTACAGAGGCAACTGGGTGGTGGTGGTTGCTGTTGAGTCACTTAATGCTGTTCAACTCTTTGTGACTCCATAGACTGTAGCCTGCCAGGCTCCTCTGTCCACAGGATTTCCTAGGCTAGAGTACTGGAGTGGGTTGCCACTTCCTTCTCCAAACTGGGTAGTTCAGTTCAGTTCAGTCGCTCAGTCGTGTCCGACTCTTTGCGACCCCCATGAATCGCAGCATGCCAGGCCTCCCTGTCCATCACCAACTCCTGGAGTTCACTCAGACTCATATCCATCGAGTCAGTGATGCCATCCAGCCAGCTCATTCTCTGTCGTCCCCTTCTAAGTACTGTAAAGTACACCTGTAAAGTAGCGTCTCCAGGGTGCCTCCTCCCTAACAGGGACTACCAGCCTTTCCACCAGCAACTTTTCTCACCTTTACCCTGCCCTCTTACCTTCCCCAGTAGGTCACGCTCTCTTGACATGAAGGAGGAACTAGACTTCACAGAGACATCCAGCTTTCGCTGGAGGGCCTCATCCAGGGGCAGTTCCCACTCAAACCTGAGGAAGGACTAGGCGTTAGGGGCAAGGCCCTTCCCAAACTTGCCATCTCTTCACTGGAAAGCCCACTGACTGACCGTTCATTGAATTCAGGATTTAGGGTCCTCTTCTTCTGTGAGGTCTTCCTCTTGGTGCCCCGGTTCTTATCTGGCAGTAGCAACAGTGACACGTAGGGATCAGGGGGGTCCCGTCCATTTTGTCGAAGGGCCCTGTGACAGGAGGAAGGAGGTGACAAGGCCACCCAAGTCGAGGGACAGGTAGAACCTGGAGGGTGGACAGATAGGGTCTCACCGGCAACTGTGAATAAAGCCAACCAGCTTTCGTTCTTCACTGTGGTACCAAACAGTCAGTTTCACCTGGCCCAGCGGCCCGGCTGAAGCCTCAGGGGGACTATGGAGAGATGGAGACAGCGCTGGGAGCAGGCAGTGCCTCAGGACTCTGTAGCCTGTCCTTCACATCCTCGACTGAGCCCCATCTTTCTGTCCCAGCACTTTACCTGTCACTGTGTGTTAGGCGCTGCCTGAGCTCTGGGGCTGAAGAGGTGACCTGAGGGAGTCCAGTCCAGAGCTCTGGTTCTTCGCTCAGAGATGAGGAGCTGTGGCTGTAGCTGTGGCTGTGAGCTTCCACCCCAGAGTGCTGGGACACCAGGATCTAGACAGACAAGAAGGTCGTGAGCCACACAGCCCTCTGCTCCTGCCTCCCCACGCCCACCACATCTGCTGGGACTCACCCCGAGCTGTGCTCTCAGTAGCACCTGCCCTTGACCGTTGCTAAGTGTAAACCAGCGGTCCAGGCAGAGCCGGTCAGCCACAAGGAGCTCAGAGAGGGGCAGGGATAACAAGCCCAGAGTGCCAGAGCCTTCTCCCCGAACCTGTGAAGTGATAGGACTGTCATCAGGAGAGAAGTGAGCTCCTTGGCAGTCCAGTGGTTAGGCCTGGGCGCTTTCACTGCTGGGCCCCAGGTTCAATCCCAGTGCAAGCCCCGCAGCATGGTCAATAAAGGGAGAGAGGTGATTTAATCCTGGCATTTCAGGTCCAAGTGCTCGGACATTCGGGTGGTTTTGGTGAGAGACTCCCCTTCATGAAGGGCAGGGAAGCTGTGGTAATAGTTCCTGCTGCCCCCACTTCCCTTTTTCAACCAGAATAGACTATAATCTTTACTTTCTCAGCTTTCATAAATTATCCCAGTAATAACTGCACAGGGTGGGGAAAAGTACAGTAAAAATGAAATTGCTTCCTGCCCTTCCTACCCGCAAGTCCACACTCGACCCCAGAGCTCTTCCTGTTTCCCTTATACTGGCATAGTTCTAACTAAACTAGCGTGCCTGTACCTCTGTTTCATAACTTGCCAGCTTTATCATCTACTGATTCTCTACTGTGCAAGATGACTGAGCTCATTTACATCTCTTCTCTACCTCTGTCAGTGTTGTTAAAAGCTGCATTACTTTAAGTTCTTTTGGTTTCTATTCATGTAATTCTCTACTTACTGTTCTATCAACTTTGGAAGGTATTTCTTAACTCCTTACTCCAGAAAGAGCCGAGCACTCCTATATTAATTTCCCCCAACCTCCCATACCTCATCACTTTTTGGTCACCCTTCAACCCACTGGAATCTAATTTCTACTCCGTTCCAGCTCCTAAAGTTGTTCCAGTCATCGGTGCCTCCTGGTTTTCAAAGTTCGTGAATAGTTTTCAGTCATCTAAGTTTGCCTCTCGATAACACTTGGTCACTTCCCGTGGCTTCTATAACCCACTCCTTCCTGGTGAGCATCCCACGGTACTTCAGGGCTCTCACTCTCCATCTGCCCTTCATCTGTTGCAGCGCCCAGCATATCCCACCTTTGTCTGTCTCCTTTTCACTCTACACACAGCCTGAGAGATTGTGCTCATGCTTGTGACTACAGCTACTACCTGTTGCTTGCTCATGATGCTCAAACAAAAGGGAGAGGAAGGAACCCCACGATGGGCCAGAGATCTGCCTTCTGAGGGCTCCCCTTGGATGGCCCTCAGAGACCTCAGTTTTAAAAATTCTTGCTCTGTGCATTCCCTCTGTTGGCAATGGCACCTTTATCTGTCCATCCACACTAAAAACCCAGGAGTTAACACCTAGACTGTTCTTTGCTCCTCTCCACTCTCTTCCCCTCCATGTCAAAGTAACAGCCAAATATTATCTGGCCTTTGTCAATTCTTGTTTCAGTTACTCTTAACAGTCTCTTAACTGATCCACCTGCCTCCAGTGTTTCCTTCCTCCAGCTCATCTTTTACCCTGACATCAACAGTCTTCCTAATATATGAGTCTGGATGTCATCTCTCATTCTTTCTAGTGTTTTCCTATGCCTTTAGGATAAAATCTAAATTCTCAACATAATTTTTAAGCTCTATGATCTTGCTCCTGCCTGTCTCCATAATATATTATTTGCCTCCATTCCCTTCTTAGCCTGAAGGGTTTTCCTTTCCTTTTCCTGGTCAGAGCCTATCTACCGTTAAGCTAAGGATGCCTTTCTTACTGCCCACCCTCACCTTTCCCTCCTCTTCTTCCCTCGTTGCCTTTTACCTTGGCAGTTATCAGTCTGGAAGTATTCTCTGGTTGTTTTTCTTCTAAAAGGAGTATGAGCTCCAAAAAGATTAGGACTAGCTCTTTTATCTCTGAATGAATGCCCTGTGCCTGGTTCAGTGCCTGGACTATGACAGCAATCTGGTAAATGTAGGATGAGTTTATAGTACCTGCAACTCCAGACTCTCAGTGTTTGGTTTCCTGATGAGAAAGGAGGCGCTCTCGTTCCAGACGGGGCTGGCTGTTTGGGGAACTGTCTGGTGGAGATGAGGAAGATCCTCAGTGTTTGGCATTTTCTCCTCTATCCCTCTCAGCCCTCCCATTCTTAGTCCTGTGGCATTTCCCAATACAGTACCTTAGTTTTATGAGATGTATCTCCCACAGCAAGAGTAGCATAAGGGCTGGGAGGCTTGGTACCTTTTCGGAGCTGGAAAGAAAATACTGCTCTTAAATGTGTCCCAGTTAAGGCAGATCCCCTACCCCATAGCCAGCGGCCCACGTCCCTATTGCTACTTGACAACCACCACCCTCCTGGCCTTGGGCAGACAATTCTTCTCATCCCAGCACCACCCTGGGAGAGAGGAATTTGGAATTTACTATTCCAAATACACCAGGAGCATCCAAACCTAAGGGATATAGAAGGGCCTGGGAGCTGTAGGGCGTGGGGAGATCTCACCGGCAAGTCCTCAGCCCTCTCCAGGTAGACAGACAGCAGGGCTGCCGCAAGTTCTGCACTCTTCTGGGTCTGGATCAAGCTGTTCACCTGGAGCACCTAGGGGAGGACACAGGGACTGGGGGGTGGTAACTGATACTCTGGAGGGCTGCCATATACCTTGAAAGCTGACAGAAGAGCTTATTTTGACCCATCCTGGGTCCTTTCCTTCTTCCAGCATCTTTCCTTACCTCCTCTAACTCAGCAGCAGTGGGGCGGGGGGTCAGACGCTCCAGACGCAAGTGCAGTCGGCCAGAAGGGACATCCTCCAGGGTCAGCCACTGTGGAAGTGGGCAGGGTTAAGACTGGAGTGTGTGGGACAGGGACCATAAGAATGAGATGTGCAACTGGATCAGGAGGGACTGTTCTTTGTTTTTAATATACCATCTGTGGACCATAACTGAAGCCTTTATTGAATTTGTTACAATATTGTGTTTTTTTCTTTTTAATGTTTTTTGAGGTTTTTTATTTTTTTGGGTTTTTTGGCTGCAAAGCATATGGGATCTTAGCTCCCACCAACAATCAAGCCCACACGCCCCACATTGGAAGGTGAAATCAACTACTGGACCGCCAGGTAAGTCCCAAGGGATTGCCGATTCTCGTTTCATACTTACTTCATCAAGGAAGCCACTGTTTAAGACTGTGGTGAGACTCACTTTACACCTGTAGAGTAGAAGAATTAAAATTAAGGTCTATGGTTAAGAGCCAAGTCTCTCCCCACGAGGCCAGACGTCCTGGTCTACAAGACCCAGCTTGTCTTCCTCATCAGACCTCACCCTCTCACCTGCCCAGAAAGTCATCCTTGTCCAGGTCCTTGTCAAAAACCTCAACCTCGAGCTCTTGACCTGGGATTGATGTGACAATCACCTAGTGGAAGAAAATTGTAGAATCGTTTCTTTTTCTTCTCTGAATGATTGGATTCCCCCTCCAGTCAATTGAACCCTGGAAGTTTTCTGGACTACTTTCAGAGGTGGGGGAAAGATAGGGCAGAACTGGGAAGAGTTCTAGCCTTCAATTCTGACCTCAAAGATCTCGTTCCAACGGGGATTGAGATCTTCCCGAACAACATGGCTGCGGAAGCTTCGTCCTGCCAGCTTTAGTTTGACGTAGGGGTCTGACTTGCCTTTGACTAATCCCCCCAAGAAGCGGTCTTTGGCAATCAGGTCCTGGGCCTCTAATACATGGATCCGAAGCACATTCTGCAAAAGGGACAGATGGGGACACCAGATGGCAGTCAAAGAGAAACCGGTCAGACTCAGTCTTGAAACAGGTTTTACACATGTAGAGGACTACAGTGGGCAAATAGAGCCTAGTTCTATCTGGATAGACTTACCTCCATCCCAAAGCTACTGTCAGGAGTAGTGTGACAGGGTCGAGGTGGGACATCCACACTGCTGCCTGTCTGAGGGCTCTCATCCAGGTCCCAAGCCCCAGGAATACCAGGCACAGCTGGGAAGCGCACTTCTGATGTATCCAAGTATAAGAGCTGGGAAGGACAGAGTGATTGTCAAATCAAAGCGGCTAATCAAAATTTAGCCATTAGCAGGCAAGGTATGTGGGGCCTCAGGGGCTCTCACAGGAAAACTAGGTCCCTGCCTTGGCTGGGCTCATCTCTGGAGGGTTCCCTCCACACTCACCATACTCAGACACCATCTCTTCCCCCAGTTAAATCAACAAACTTGTTGTATGTCTGCTAGATGCTTCCACATATACTAGCTCATTTCATCACAGAGGATTCCCTTTCCTTTTTTTTTTTTTGTGTGTGTGTGTGTGTGTGTGTGTGTGCTGAAACCCAGGAACAAGTCACCTTTCCTTACTCTTAATGCCGTAGGGAATCCACAAAGCCCTTCTCCACCCATAGCACTTTCTCCACCTCCATACCCTCATAACCAGTTTCATGTAGAGACGGGAGTTTGAGCCAGAGCTGTTGAGATGGAACCACTGGTCCAGGGTGAGTTCCGGGACAGTCAGCAGGCGAGCCAGAGGCAGGGTCAGTGCCCCTAAAGTCAGGGCCCTGGAGTCATCCTTCACCTGTAGGCACAGGAAGAGGGGATGGGGAGAAAGATTAGGAACAGGGAGGTACACTATGGAAGTGATGACGTGGCTGCAGCTTCACTCTGTGCCAGTCACAAACCTGCTCCACTCTGGGCCATCCTTTTATAGTCCTCTGTCCACTCCACGGTCCCTTCCTCCTCTGCTCTTTCTGGTCTCGTTACCTGGCCAAGTTCTCATTCTGCTCTTCTCTGCCTATTTAAATCTACTGATACTTGCAGTCCCTCTGAAAATCCTATTTCTGTCACAAAGTCTCTAGTTACTCCAGCCTCTGTACTTTTCTCCAGCCATCCTAAGTACTATCCTTTAGGTATTTGACTCCCACTGATTAATGTTGAATCATCTTTCCTTATATATGTTTGTCTCCTCTATGAACTAGCCAGTAAGTTTCATGACAGCAGATACTGTGTTCCATGCTTTTTCTATGACCTTAAAAGTGCTAGATGTCTGGGAGGTTGGGATTGGCATATGCACACTACCATACTGTGATAATCAACAAGGACCTACTCTGTAGCACAGGGAACCATACTGAATACTCTGTAATAACATATGGGAATAAAATCTGAAAAACAGATGAATATGTATAAATGAATTACTTTGATGTACATGTGAAACACAATGTTGTTCTAACTCTATACTCCAATATAAAATAAAAAACTTAAAAATATGCCAGAAAAAAAATGCTAGGTATCTTAACTAGTGCTCAGTGTTCTTCTCTTAAAAAAAAAATTTTTTTTTGAGGAATACAAACCACAAAAAATCACTCATTTGAAGTACACAGTTCTCAACTGTAAGAATGAGCCTAGAGAGATGAGTGGGGAAACGTGGAGTGTAAGACGTGGAGAGTCTTGGTAGACAGACTGAAAATAGAGATCATGGAATTCCCTGTAGTCCAGTGGTTTAGGACTCCATACTCATTGCAGAGGGCCCAGGTTTGATCTCTAGTCAGGGAACTATGACCTGGAAAGCCACACAGTGAAACAAACAAAAAAAACCCCAAGAAAATAAGAGATCAAAGGAGAAGATGCAGAGAAGAAATGGTGCAGACCTGGGGAGACAGAATAGCATATCCAGGAGGAACTGAAGGTGACTCTCACCTGCACATCGAGCTCCTGGCTTCGAGGGTCTTGCAGGAAGAACCGGAAGGCCTGCTCCCACACTGGGCAGTTGGTGCTGTAGACAGCCTGGAAGTATGCAGAACTCAGTCAAGGGTACATGGCCCAGTACCAGTTCTGTTTCTCCAGAAAACCCTTGCCCTTATGGGCAGCCTAAAGGGAACACTTCATCCTAAGAACAGTCCCCCCCTCCTCCTGTCCCCACACACAATGCCTCCCACAGTGGTATCCTTGTCCTGGCCCTCACCTTGCTCTCCTGGGTCACGTCCTGGATTGACAGCTGTACCATAGGGTTGGGCTCCTTGTTCCCCTTCTTCAGCTGCGGGTGGGAGAATTCAGAAGTCACCATCTTTGATGTTTTTTGTGTTTCAGTGAAAGAAGGTGGGCTCTCATCAGAGTCTTTGCCCTGAGGTGACTCTGATCCCTTCTGTGGAGTCCTCATGATTACATGCTGTTGCTACTGGAGCAGAGTGGACAGGGGCAAGCGAGGGTGTGGGAGTGCTGACCCCATGGCTTCCTGTTCACCCGCCCTCAAAAGCCACACTCACAGGAAGATCCTGGGCCCGATCCAGATAAACAACTAAGATGGCGGCCGATGGGGGCTCTGGGCGGGAAGAGACTCCTCGGTTCCACTGTAGAATCTGGCGGTGGGGTGGCAGTGGTTAGACCTTCATCCACTCAGTCTCCCAAACTTCTAGTTACCTATTTCTCCCCTGCTAGCTTCCTGTTTTGCACAGTGGTTACCTGCTCCAGTTTTTCAGCATCTGGCAAAAGCGAAAGCCATTCTAGCCTTAAGTGAACTTGGCCTTGCCCACCTTGAAGAGGGAACCACTGGAGAGAGAGGTAGAAGAGAGTGAGGCAGAGATCAGATAGTCACCCAACTTCTTCCCCACCAATGCAGTAACCACTGTTTACACAATGGAGGACACTACCCTCCATCTTCCTTTTCTCTCAACTTACTTCATCCATGACTCCAGCCTGCAATACTTTCCCTACATCCAGCTTCATTCTGGGGGGAGGGGATGATGGTGGTAATGATGCCAGTGAAAGGGAAAAAAGAAGAGAGTGTTATAATTAGTAGAATGTCATTCATTGGCCCACTTCTCACCCAGAAATAACTGGCAGATCTCAGACTCCCTTCTTACACTCAGGAGGTATTTAAGTATGTGTATATGGTGGGGATGAAGGGTAGGAAGTTGGGAAAGAAAATGATTACTATTACCCTGGCCTGGAAAAGGATTACCTCTGGGATGTCAGTGGCCCTGGGGATTTAGACTCCTAATGTAGGCAGAGTCTCACCTGCCCAAAAAGTCATCTTTGTCTGGATCCTTGTCAAACACCTCCACCTCAATTTCCTGTCCTGGGACCTCATGCACCATCACCTGAGGAACAGAGAGGGATAAGGGTCTGCAGGTGAGCAGCCTCCCATCAGCATCTTCTCTCAACACCTCCTGGAGCTTCCCCACCTGACCATGCTCCCCCCACTCCTTGGCTCTCCCACCTCATAAGTTTCTCCCCACTGGGGATTGAGTTCCTCATTGATGACACGACTGCAGAATGCCTGAGTGCCCACTCGCACAAGCGCATAGGGGTCCGACTTGCCCTCAATCAGGCCCTTGACGTATTTATCCTTGGAGCTCAGCCCTCGAGCAGCCAGCAAGTGAATCCGTATTATGCCCTGAAAGGTAGGAGTCAGATTGTGAGAAATTAAAGACCCACCACAGGGTTCCTGAGAGAAGGCTCAATCTAGGGGGAGAGGCCGTACCCTGGGAAGAGGGGAACGCAACTGGGCCACATCTTGAAGGTCAGGCACAAGGGGCACCAATAATCGGTTGGGCAACACAAGGAAGGCAGCGATGGAATCCATGATCATGGTGTCAGAGAGGGAGCTGAATGGGGGAGTAGAAAAGGAGGTGAGTGTGAGGGTCCCTGTTTCCCCACCCCCAACTATGTTTCCCACCACCAAGAGAGACCTACAGCTAGAAGGAAGGTCTTTCTTGAGAATACCTTTTTGCTACTCTTCTACCCTCATTTCCCACCTCCTGCTCAGTCCCTTCCTTGCTGCCATCCAGCTCTTCTTTCTCCCTTTGTCCCTGCTGAGGATCCCATAGCCCTCTTCATTCTCTACCAAAATGCAGTCTCCACAAGAGAAAAACCAGCATGAAGCTTCTCAGGAGTATTTGTTTTAGCTCCCCAACCAGGGTCAAGGCTCCTGGATGAAACCAGCTGCATTTTTTTTTTTTTCTTATTTGGCTGTACTGGGTCTTAGTTATGGCACAAAGGATCTTTAGTTGTGGTATGCGGGATCTAGTTCCCTGACCAGGGATGGAAGCCAGGCCCCCTCTGTTGGGGGGTCAGAGTCTTAGCCACTGGACCACCATGGAGGTCTCCAGGCTGCATCTTTCACTGCTCTGTACCTCTTAAACCTTCAAATCAGGGTTGGAACACTTAGCAGGTGCTCTGTAAGCCCTTGATACCTGAGTCCTGGGATATCCAGCAGGTTGGTCATCCCCGTCCAGTTGATATCTAGGGTCTGGAAGCAAAGAGCAGGGGGATCAGGACACAGCACATGGGGGCATGGTCATTCCCATACAACTGTTGCCAGTTCCCTGCCAGTTCTCAGCCTGCGGTGTCAGTTCCCTCCCCCATTCCCCACTGGGGAGATGAGGTAGCCATCCTCTACCTCCCAGTCCTCTCTGCTTCCCGAAGTTCCCTACCGCTCCTGGATGTCTTCTCTTACCGGGCGTCGGATGAAGAACATCGACACAGCCCCCACGATAGGAAGGTCCCCCATGAGTGGTTCGAGAATCACCCGTAAGACTCCATGTAGCTGGGGAAGGAAGAAATGAATAAAGCCTTTCCTCAGAAAAGGTCTTCTCCCCCCTCCCAGCTCTACCCAGCCTTGGTACTCCCAACCTCCCACTTCCCCCATCTACTGAAACTCCAGGCAAAGGCTTCTTGTGGAGGCCCCAGGCATGTGCCCTACCTGCATGCCCTTGACTCCTGCTTTGCAGAAGTATTTCTTCACTTCCACATCAATCTGAACGTCACCTACATAGCTGGGTGTTGGGGAGAAAGAGAACAGAGGGTGAATCCTAGGCTGAAGTGGGGTGAGCGGAGTAAAGTAGTCAGAGTGACCAGGAAGGGGACCCGGGAAAAGTGGCAAGTGGCAGTACCTGATGTTCAAGTCTAGCAGGATCTGCTTTTTGCTCTGACCAGTGTGAACCTTGACTCCAAGGATGCGCAGTGGCTGCAGAGAGATGAATGCTTGAGAGGGGAGGGAATGACCCCTTTAGGCCACCTGCCTCCCCCGTCCCCATCTCTTCCCTTCCATTCCTTCCCCTCCTATACAAGTACCTTTTCACCCAGTTCCACTCGTGTAAATGTAAATGTCTGCAGGTGGGGGTTAGATCCTCGAACAGCTGGGGCCACAGTTTCGGCGAGAAGCTTCTCCATATACTGGCCCAGGAAGGGCCAGACCTGGGCCACAATCTGGGAGGAAAGGGAGCTGGTCACATAAGAGCCTTGCTTTCCCTCTAAAGGCAATTTTCTTTAGAATCCTCCCCGTGGGGAGGCTAGAATTAAAGTCTGGCAGGGTCTGGCAAGACAGACAAACCCTATTCCCCCTCATGAAAAACAAAAACCAGGACAATCAACCCTCACCTTATTGAGCCACTCAGCCTTTTCCACATCTGGGAAGCTGACCTGAAGGTGGAAAAAAATGTAGATAGTGATGAGCACTATCCTTTGCTTGTGCTTTCCTAAGATGCCCACTGGCTGCCCACTGAGGAAACCTAAGAGTGACAGGGTCTCCTCACACCTAGGGGTTGGGGGAAGAGCCAGATGTCTCGAGGATTCAATCCTCCACTGGGCTTGGGGGCACTGAGGTCTCTTTAACAAAGGGAGCCAACAGAGTTGGCCACACAAAGTTGCTTTGCAGATAGCTCCAGGGTATGAAATGATGACAGCTGCTGAGGCGGAGAGGAGGGAGGAGAAGAGCACATTCTTTCTGGAGGGGAAGGTTCCGATAAATCAGAGTTTCAGGAGGAAATCCGGGATCCTGGCTCCTTTTACCAGCCTTCCTTCTGCCCTTGGAACCACTGCTTCTACACCAAGAGATGAAGCAGGAAGCAGTTCCTGAGTTAGGGAGGGGCCAGAAGAGCTATTTGGACCCAGGCTGGTGTCTTCTTTCTTTTTAATCAGCGTGACTCCTTTCATGAAAAGGAAGTGTACCTGTGCTTCATACTGGGGGAGGAGGAGGGGTAGTCGCTTTAGGACGAAGATTAATTTCTCTGATGATGAGGAGGAACAGAAACAGTTGCTGCCTGGGCTCCAAGTCCTGTGGGACCATCGCTCTCCCTTTCTCCTCCCCAGTTCAGAGTGTGGGAAGCATGGATATGTCTGCCAAGTGTCAACTTTAATTTCCCCTAGACGGGCAGCTCTGCTGGGAGGAGCGCGAAGGGAGGGTCCAGGAGGGGCTGGGTATCGGCCTGGGCACCTGCAAAGTCTGAGAGAAGCCATCCGGGCCCCTCACCACAGCAGAGGGGGCGAAGAAAACGGGTCCTTGGCTTCAACCCAGCAAGCGCAGCCTGCAGTCCGGAAAAGGGTGGGGCCGGCCAGGGGCGGTGGAGTGTCGGCAGCGGGCACTGCAGCAGTCGCATGCGCCCCCCCCTAGCACCCCCGCCCTTCGTCCAGCAGCCGCCTCCGCTGCTCAATGGCCCAGCCACCCCAGGCTGAAAAGAAGAGGGTCGGAGGGTCTGTCCAGGTGCGGGGCATCGACTGGGCAGTGCTCCCAGGGCGGGTCTCAGGGTACTCGAGGATAAGAGCGGGAAAAGCGAGAAAAACCTTATGGCTTTAAATGGGTATTAAAAAAAAAAAAAAAAAAGTCTTGGGGAGGACAGGAAAGAGGAGGAAACCCTCTGAGCCGCCACAGGAACTGGGATGCCCAGGAGCAGCGTGAATGGCACCAGAAACAAGAAGGGGCACTGGAATGGTAGGTTGGAGGAAAAGCCACGCCTGAGACGGGCTTCCCAGATGTTTTATTACTGTTCTTGCCTAAGCGTGGAGGAAGAAGTCCTGATTTTGTGGAAGAATTGGGATCCGGGCGTGCGGAAGGGGGTGGATAGTCACTCTCAAGAGTGGCGCGTCCCAGCAAGCAGGCGGCTAGCTGGCCAAAGGGGTAAGTCTGGGGCTCATCGTCCCAAGGTGGGGAGCTGACTTTAAGGATAGGGAGAGCCCTCGAACTGAGGCGCTAAAGGGGAGCTATTCTGTACTGAGGATTGAAGGTGGTCGCTCACCCAGGCAGGTAGCTCTCGATGGCTCATGTAAAGAGTTTTCGCTGTAAGCCGTTCTTCATCGTCCAGCAGCTGCCGCGCGACTCGAAGGCTCCGTTCTTTCTCCTCGCGGACCCGGCGCCAGCCCAGATAGAGGGCGAGGCCGAAGAGCACAAAACCCACGCTGAGTCCCATTGCCCCGGCCAGGTACACCGGCACTAGCACCAGCAACCGCCGCCCGAACGAAGTCAGCACCGCCAAGGCCTCACCCGCCGCTCCTGAGCCGGCAGGTTGGTCCCCAGAACTCTGCTCTGGCTTTGCGTGAGCAGTCGGGGGCTGGTCTGGGGGGTCGGAGGGAGGGTAGGGCTGGCCCACCGGGCTGGGGCTGGGGCTGGGGCTGGAGCCGTCTCCAGGAGAGGGCTCCATGCTGCCACCTCAGGGAGGACCCGCCCAACTCAGAGATCAGATAGAGGTTGCTTAGTTTTGCGACTAGCTCCCCCGCTTACAAACCATAAACCCCAGAACGGGGGAGGGGATTTTAAGCCACGCCCCTTCATTCTGACTATTTGGGTTGGTCCGCACCGCATAGACGAAGGTGGAGTCAAAAGCTCGAAACCCTGCCCCCTTCCGCGAGGAGGGGAAAGGGCTCCGGAGAAGCAGGACCTTCCTGATTGGACCTGAGTGTCAAGATGGGCGGCCCGGGATGGCGGGAAAAGGAGGTAAAGGCTAAAGACTACCATATGATTAGTTAAAAAGAGGAGGAGGCGTGGCTACCATTTAAAGCGGAGAGGCGGGACCAGGAGCGCCCCCACGTGGGATTTGCGTGCCTGTGGTATGACGTCATGCGGAGCCGCACCGCTAATTACTCGGTTTTGGAGGTAGATTGAGTAGCGAAGTTGAGGGGATGTGGAGGGTCAGGACTTCCTTCCACTGTTCAGACGATTTGGCAGAACTTGGTCTGGGATTCCTACGTGTTAATTTGTCTCCTTTCCCTTGTTTTCATTCTTTAAGCATATTCCTTATCCTTCCACTTTTTTTCTGGCTGTCCTTACAAAACGAAAGGAAATTACTCTATTTGGAAAGTTCAGTGACCTAACGTATCTTGTTCCCAGTCTTCTGCCTCGTCTATGTAATGACAGCCTGTGGAAAACAAAAAACTAAAAACTGGAAAGTCTGAAAATTACCGAGTTTAGATAATTCAGACTTCAGGCAAGGGGTTGGGGGGGTGGAAAGCAGGGTGACTAGGAAGTGAGGTTTTTTTATCTTTAGAAATCTCCAAGTATGTCCATTTTGCCTCCAAGAATTAGTCATCTCTATTTTAAAGAGATTAAAACTAAAACTGGATCCAAAGGGAGGTGCAGGCTCAGCTATAGCAGAAGTGGCTATATCTTCCAAGAATTTCTGACTTTGAGGAACCACTAGGACACTAAAATGGATAATCAAGAGTAATGAGACAATTCTGTTTCTCATTTGCCTGTGTTACAAAGATTTAGAGTATAGTCAGATGTGGAACTCAGTGCTACATTGCACTGTGTAGGTTTAGGAATGAAAAACATTCAGGGTACACTGAATGAGGACTCTTGTTACCAGTTAACTGGACTTAAAAGTGTTGTCTAGGGACTTAGGAACTGGGCTGATTGGAAGCCCAGGAGGGGTGGATTGGCCATGATTACTTTTTAATGCAATATATGTGGGGCTTGTGTTACTGTTTGGTTTGCAGCTGTTAAAAAATTTTTATTTAGCTCTGCAGGGCATAGCTTTCATCAGGCTATGTTTCATCAAAACTGTTTAAAACTTATCCCTGCCCAGCCTTCCTCCCTTAAATTTTTCTCACTTCCCTTTCTGTACTTCTCTGAAACAGTAACTAAACTGCTTCTTTCAGTTTGCAGAACTGTATAAAGAACAATTTTCTGTCTGTTCTCCATATCCTGAGATGAGCAGGTATAAAATTCAAGGGGTTATTTCTGATTCCTTGAAGGAAGTAAGAATGATTTGTCTGCCCACCAGCTGATGAAACAGAACCACAGCGGGAAAATGGATGAACATCCTTAGAGGAAAACCTTTCTAATAAAATTAAAATTTGCCAAATACTGGAGTAGAGGGAAGGAGTCCTTTAGGCTGGGGGATGAAGAAGGTGACTTATGGAAGTTCCTTTCCAAACTTTTCCCCTTTCTCATCCTATCCAGATCAGACCCTCCTACTGAAGACTGTGTGGAGGACAAAAGCTCATCCTCAGGAAGGTCTCTTCACAACTGGCACGGAGCAACCACAGAATCATCAGCTGCAATGCAGGCACCAGAACAAGTAAACAGGGTGGGTCCCCACCCATTGACAATTCTGCTGCCCAGGTGCCACCTGGTGGTGATAAGCAGTAAGTGGGTAACAGGAAAAAGAATGGCCATTTGTTAGAGGAAGTGTCTAAAGGAGGAGAGCATTGAGACTTCCTGGTTTTGCATTCTGTCCTTATATGTAAATTAGAATTGCCTCCCAGGGTTGGAAATGGTAATCTGGTCCCTGACTATTCTTCAAGGTAGCAGTGGCAACAAAATTTGAGGAAACTTCCTCTGTATTATTCCTTATAAGTTACTGGAAGGTAGTGGTCCCATTGTTGGATGGCTCTATTATTAGCACTTATCTTATGCCAAGCTGGAGTCAGACTGCCTGAAGAGATTCGTGGATCCATTCTTTACTAGTTGTGGAACCTTGGGTTGATAACCTTCTTTAAGTCTTTCTCCTCTGGGAAACAAGTACAATAATAATGCCCATTGTGTCAATGAAATACTGCATGTAAAGTGACAAGCACAGTGCCTAGGTTTATATTAAGTACTCACATGTTAGCTATTTTCTAGAACTCTCTGCTTGTGCAGCAAGACAGGAACTTTATTAGGTTGCCCTTCAAATATCTGAAGACATCTATGGGGTCTACCCATAGTTTTATCAATTTTTTTTTCCAGAAACCCCACTGGTTTGCCAATGGCCTTCTGTAAAAACTATTTAGAACACACAAAACTTTAGAACTGACTCCTGTCAGACAGCCATGGTACAACTACTACGTTTACAATGAGCAACTATGGTTCTTTTATCCTATGGAGCTTCTGGAAAGGTGCTAGAACACAACAGGCTAGTAATATTAACTGCCATATTATGAAGAATATTGTAATTTTTTTGCAGTAAGTTGGAAGTCCCATGTTGTTCTCATGTGAATTATTGCTAATATAGAGCCCTACATTTGTTTCTCAGGCAGGTTCAAGTAATTTTTAAGGGCAGAGTCAATCGAAATTGACACTTCAGATTAGTCAATCCAAGTTACTGACATTTCCAGTATTACTTAGTATTTTTTTGTGTTATGTTGGTGAGTAGGCTTTTCATATTTTTATACAATGAAAAAAATATAGCCCTTAGGTATATCTCTAACATGAATGTGCTCATCAACATTTACAAGGCACAAATGTTCGGTTTTGACTCCATCAAATTCTATTATTAATTGACCCATAATTATTCTATCTGCAATGACTTAGGTGAGAAAGAGGAAAGCAGTTTCTGACATCTGGGAAATGGCCTGACACAGCTGGCCTTTGAAATTATTAGGGGGCTGACCCGGGTTCACAGGTACTGTTGGACACAATCTCACAAAACACCAACATCAGACAAGGGCACTCAGTGATTGTGATGAAGTGAGTCAAAAAAACAAAACAAAAACCAAGATCCCAATTTTGTTTAAGGGCTAAACAAGGTCAGTGTGCAAACCTTAAATTGCAAACATCCCCCTCTCCCAGCTAACGAGTGACTACTGCTTCATTATTTATTGCAGTTTCAGCTTCACTTTAGTCTGTCCTTTTTCTAGATAAGATACCCAATCATAGAATTTTCCCTGCTTCCCTAACAGCACCCAGTTTTGAGTGAAGCTCTATTTCCTTGAACCTTCTCCAAACTCAATGAAAGTCCAAGTCCTATAGGTCCTTTCTAACATCCTCTTGCAAGACACACTATAGTTCCACATGGTGTCCTCTCTCCATCATCACAGTGTTAAATCCATCCAGCTTACTCAACTGCAGTATATTCTTGGTGGTCTTTAGCTGGAGCACATTAAAAAATACATACATCTAGTTTCCCAACTCTACCTCTTTAGAGTTACTTGGCAAAAAAAAAAAAAAAAGTTAGCTCATCAGTTTGGCTAGGACAAATTCATGTTGTTATCTATGATCACATTTGTCTAATTGCTCATAAACCATCTCTTTAATCCAGAATTATATCAGAAAATCAACATTAAGCTTATCAATGTGTGGCTTCTAGAATCCACAAACAGTATTTCAGTATTTGCCCATCTTCAGTCTTTTGCTCCCCCTCCCCTTTTTTAAAATGACTGGCCTTGACTTAGCCCACCATCTCTAATCCCAGGTATATACTGAATGATCAACCAAACAAGAGCAAGAGGTAGCACGAGATATGATGGGGGAAGAATAAACCAGGATCACTTTCTCTACCCCCAAATCCACTGTCCCATTAGACTATTCCCCTGAGTTGTTTCCCCTACATCAGCCGTGAGCTGAGGAGGAACTGAGGTTTGGCTACTGGGACCCTTGGCCTTATTGACTCTTAACTGGATTTAAAACCTCTGTGGTCCTATGTGGAAGCACAGGGAACTAAGGGATGAACCCCGAGGCTTGTGTCCCCAGAACTCTTCTCCTTTCCCCAGCACCTCTTAAGCCTTGAAGGCTTAAGGCATTTGGAACTGAGAAAAGGATGCGGTAGGAGGGACGTTGCTGTCAACAGCTGAGAGAGGAACTGCCACCTGCCCTGCTCTGTTTGAATAAGGGAAGATCTGTCAACACATATCCCATTCCCATTTCCCAGCACATCCNTCCCCAGCACCTCTTAAGCCTTGAAGGCTTAAGGCATTTGGAACTGAGAAAAGGATGCGGTAGGAGGGACGTTGCTGTCAACAGCTGAGAGAGGAACTGCCACCTGCCCTGCTCTGTTTGAATAAGGGAAGATCTGTCAACACATATCCCATTCCCATTTCCCAGCACATCCACCGTCCTTAGTACCTGCCCCCCTAAATGACCCTGGGAGCCCTAGTTACTAAGGCAACCTGGGGATAGTACATGCAGATAGAAACCAGAATGGACGGGACTATTTTTAAACTAGACAAGGTGGCTCCAATGGTTTTACCCCACAAAGTACCTTCCCTGAAGCCCCATCTGATCTTGCTCTGGGCCCCTACCCTTCTTCACTGGCCTTCATCCATCCTCACCCAAGCTATGTGAGTGGGGTGTTTATTCCATTTTGGCATGACATCTATTTACTGCTCCCATCTTCCACACAGAATATCTAAGCAAGTTTTCACTGCCTTTGTCAAAAATAACTTTTTTATTTCTTTGGAACGTGGTTGGCCCTGCCCTCTGGATGTCCAGGTCAAGCCAAGGTAATGAATGCTCCCCTAGTCTTTGGGCTGGAGTACTGTGGTCCCCATCTTCCCACTGGCCCAGGAGCAGTTCCTGTATTGTCCAACTCAACTAGGCCCCGAACTATATGAAGGCTCCTAACAGGCCTTCTCTCCTGGCCACCCACTTCCTGTTCTTTCCTGGCTTCCCCTCTGGGCAGGGTATATTTTTCTTCCAAAGCCAGTGCTGGAACCTGTGCTGTGCAGAAAAGAGGACAAGACCAAGGATGTCCCCCAAATTCCCATCAGAGGACACACGCCCCTCAGTCAGTCCTTCATCTGTGGCCTTCAATCTGCACTCCTACGCGAGCCCAAGAGGCCTGAAGGAAGATGGACGAGAGGAGCCTCATAAAAGGCAGATGGGAGGAAACACACCAACCCAACCCCTTCTCAGAAGCAAACTCCTCGCAGTCTCTCATCCTAGTTCATGAGTGAGCCCTTCAGACAGGGCCCTGGAGGACTAGGCGAGTGGGTGAAGACCCCTCAACTCCAGCCCTGGGAGACTATACCAGGGGAGTGTCCATTAGCCCCATCAGTGTGGCATGGCTGTGATTCGCATGCTCTGGGAAGCGATGGGGTAAGTCACCATGGGGGTGGTGGTGTGGCTCATTGTGATTCCTGCCAAGGGTTGGGCCATCGATACAGCCACGGGGGCCACAGGAGCCACTGATACAGCCACAGGAGCCATGGAAACAGGTGGGGGTGCCATTCCCTGGGCAATTGTTTGAGCCAGAGCAGCTGACAGTGGCGCGATCTCTGGGTTCAAGTGTGGGGGTGGGGGGGGTGGGGCAGCAGGAGGTGCAGCATTAGTTGGAGGAGCAGCCGGAGCTCCAGCAGGGGCCACCAGTTCTTGCTGGGACACTGGGCGAGGCTGCAGAGCCTGGCTGCTGAGAGTAGTGTGAGTCTGGGCAATGCCATGGTTAAAAGTGGCAACAGTACCCACGGTGGGGGCCAGAGTCTGTTCAGTTGCTGGTGCAGTGGAGCTCAGGGTCATGACCTTGGCCTGATTGCGGAACTGCGCATTTTGTTCCAGCAGTACTTCGTTGGTAGCCAGCAGGTTGCTGACCTGCTTCTTGAGCTCCTCTACCCGCTTCCTGAGCATGGCATTCTCCTCCTCTAGCAGTCTGCACTCCACCCCTCGGGGTGGAGCCAGGCTGTAGTCATAAGATTCAAAATGGGGACCATCTGGGGGGCAGCATCCACCTCGCCGGCGCTTGGGGCCTGGTTCATGGTCCTCAAAGCCCCTATCAGGGAGGTCGTAAATATCATAGAGATCATGACGTCGTCCTGGGGGAATGGGGCCTGTTGAACCCCCACCACCAGTGCCGCCTCCACCCCGAGCATCAAACTCAAAATCCCGTTGCAGGTGACGGAATTTGCACTTGGCTCCTCTCTGGCAGTCACCCTTGAGAAAGTCACGGCAGATTGGGACCTCCTCCTTCCCATTTGGTAGGTCAGCTGGTGACAGGCCTAGGCCGGCTGCCACTTTCTGCCTCAGCCGAGGGGGCAGCTCTCCTGTCTTTTTATAGCCATCCTCATCCTCCTTGGAGCCATGGATGAATCGGCAGTTAGGACGGCTACACTCCTTGTTCTGGAAGTCATGGCAGAAGATGAACTCGTTTTTGCTTACCCCCAAGTTGGACACCTCACTCATGTCTGGATGGCGATAGCGGCAACGCTTCCCTCGCTTGCACACATTCCTCAGGAAGTCTCTACAGATGGCATCTGAGCTGGCCCCGCCACTGCCTGCCCCTGTCCCACTGGCCTCCTCGCTGCCACCGCCTCCAGGGCCTCCACTGCTGCTCCCAGTGCCGTTGGCATAGCTGTCCCGGTCAGGCATCCTGGTCCCTCCCAACTCAGGGCTTTCTTCCTTTTCTTGCCACTCTTGGTGACCACTAGGAAAGAGAAGAACTGTGTCAAACTGGAGTCCTCCAGAAAGGCCAAACTTTTCCTGACTATCAGGCAGTCCAACAAGAGGCAGGCCAGAGGGACAATGGTATTGGAGATGGAAAAGCTAACGGATGAGCACTCTGCCTGGACTGGCTGGCTTATCAGAAGTCCTGCCCAGGCCCTGTGCTCCTGGTCTGCGTCAGAAAGATTCACACTTGCCTGGCTGATGGAGCAAGAAGACAGTTGGGGTGAAGCCACCTCATATAACCATGACATGCCAAAGAGGCAGAGGGAGAGATTAGTGTTGGATTTTATTTCCCCTTCTGAACTGACTTTATTAAATTTGTGGAAGCAAAATTAAAACTGCTGTCGGTATCTGATAGGTTAAGAGGAGACTAGGAACTCTGGCTAAGATAAGTTGGTGAGCTACTAATGGCAATGGATAATGGGATACTGGTGACATTGCTTCCCTGACCCCCTCTCTTCCATGGGACGTCAGGTGAGGACTCTATGAAGAAACAGATATCCAGACCCCAGGAAGTCCTCAGTATCTAAATTTGTCATTTTTTGGAGTTCTCTCCCAGATTACCACTATTCTCAACTCTAGGATGGTCAGCCCCCTCCCCTCTATTTCAGGGGAAGAGTTCAACAGCTAGAATCTCCACTTATAGACCCCCAAAGGACAAAACCATTTGTGGCAAGATCAAGGCAATAGAAAAGTGTTAATTTCACAGGAACAAGTAACCTTTTTTCACTCTATACCCCTCCTACCCTCCATGGAAATATCTCACTGACATCAAACCACACCATTCCTCACTCCAAGAAGATCCTCTTTATTTATAGACGCTATAAAAGCTTTTTAAGTCTCCTCTTTCCCAAGAGATCTCAGGAATGTCAGTCCACTGCCCTGGTTCTAGCCCTCTCCTTTCCCCACCCCCAACAAGACTAGGAGTCCCCGCTACNTTGGAAATCAGTATTTTGATGCACAAGACTCCTCTCACCTGTTTTATTATGAGGATACCGTATTATTTAGATATGAGCACATATTTCCAATAAGAGACCTAGAGGTGCAAACGAGCGAATGGTAGCTACTTCCGCCTTCCCTCTCGTTGCTTCATGGGAGTTGCAGTTTCCTGAAGACATCCTCCATTTTACTGTGGATTGAGGCGGACTGTACAAAAAATCCTGATTTGTTTTACTGGTTCACCTTATTTATTAAACTAAATATCTGCAGGTTCGATTTTGGAACTTCCAAAGGTCCTAAGATTGCAGAACATTGAAAGTATATAAAGCGGGGAATTGAGAAAGCTGTTATACTACAAAAAGAGACCTTTGTTACTGTGGAACTTTTTTCCTAGTCAACTGTGGTCTTTCCTTACAATGCCTGAGGCAGAATGTCATAACATTCCTGGCCACAATGCATCTTGTTTGGAAAATACTTCAGTGATTCTCCCTCTGAAGTGTGTGGTAAGTCGCTTCAGTTGTGTCAAATTAACAAATTTAACGACAGATCTAATTAATGGACAGAAGGAAAGCCCGAGCTACATGTATCTTTAGGCACGAATAGTATATGGTGATATGACAGCTTTCCAGTATCAAGATATGGTTAGGTCAGAAGCACCCAAAAAAGACACCGGAAGATTTGGCTACAGAAGACGTGTCTTAGGATGAAAGAAAACCCTTCATCATACAGACTTAACCTTATTCACTATAAAATGGAAGGAGGCTTGTTATGATTCCTTTAAGTGTTTTCTTTAGAAAATTTCACCTTTTTAGTTCTGGAAAATTAGGTTTCTAGCTTTGGGGCCCTTGTTTCAATTTCTTAAGTTGTTCTAGTATTGTCACCAATGGACTGTAACGTGTTTGAAAAGAAAAATAACCGCCCCGCCCCCACCCCGAGATATCAAACTTACTGGGATTTCACCTGTTGATTGCTATAAACTCTTAGGAAGAGATCTGTGTTCAGTTTAATTCATAATTATGTACCTTCAAGTCAGCAGTAACATATAAAAAATGCTCTAATACATGCATTACCCATCAAATCTCAGGGTGGCTTGAAAAAATGCATCAACACTAAAAGCGTTCTTCCTGGCTTCCTAAACCAAGACAATAACTTTGCAGTTTAATTTTTTTTGCAATAAAGTGTTCTAAATAGTGTCAGCAGTAAGGAGTACATTTTTATTTCAGAAAACTAGACCAAACTCCCATAGAAAATGTACTGTTAATTCACAAAACCCAGGATTTTTATGTCTTCCCCCAAGGTATTCAGTATTTTAGAAAAGTAGAATATGGCTATAGAAACTGGTTCCAGGGATTTCCCTGGCAGTCCAATGGTTAGATTCGGTGCTTCCACTGCAGGGGGTACAGGTTTGGTCCTTGGTTGGAGAACCAAGATCCTGCATGACACGAGGCAAGGCCAAAAAACCCCCAAAACTGGTTCCAAATGATCTTAACTTCAGCTCACTCTCCTACCATCAAATAAGAGCAGCATACAGACACGTGATTATGAGCAAATCCAAATTTATTTTAATGCCATGTCATTTTCAATGTGTTTAAAAACCTCATAAGTTAGTGGGAGCCCTAGTTCCCTGGGACAGCGTGCCAGAGGTACTGAAACGTCACCTTTCTCTCCAAACCCCTAGCAATTAATCCAAGTCCACAGCTTCAGAAAGCCAGGAGTTTTGTCTCTTCAGTCTGCTCCTCTGGTTACACATCTTTCTTTCAAGAAAGGGAGGTCAAAATATTTCAAACAGGGAACAAAACCACAGTGGAGCTTCCAGCTCAGGTTTCTAAGATGGAGCAAGGGAAGAACCCCACTGACTTCAAAGAAATGGACAAAGTTGAGATGGATTACTTCTTTACAGCCTTGTGGAGGGAGGAAAAACTGTCCTGTAGAACAAAACTGACTACAAAGATTTACAAATGAGGATCCAATTGACAGATGAGAATCCATTGGTAAATGCAGGCTCCAGCTCCTAAAAATGGGAGGGGCCTGGCTCAACAGCCTGGATCATAAAAGGAATCTGCCACATGTGAAGAAAAACAGTCTGAAGAATAGCTCCTCTCTATTTTGAGGCCTGATAAAAGACTGGGGGGAAAGTGGGAACAGAGAGGAACAAGCCCCAACAGATGGGAATATGCTGACACTGGAGTGGTATAAAAAAATTTCATCTGAGTTTTTAGTGGTGGTGGCTATGTTAGCCTCCTCCCGTTCTGTTGTAGGGCCATAAACCTTGACCAAGCAGAGAATAGTAGAAAAAGGCTAGAAAGAGGGGCTTGAAAACGATGGATTTTGACTCCTGATTTTATTATTCAATTTCTCTTTTCTATTTAAAGTAGTCTTCGGTGGCTGGGAAGCCTGGCCTCCCAAGACCAGAGTCAGTTGGAGCTGGTTGTTGTTGGAAGGGGGCTGGGATGGGGGACTGGGAGGAGGACAGGGACACCCCACTCTGCTTGCGGTCCTGGGTGGAGAAGTCGAACTGCACTTCACAGAGCCTGGGGTGTGGTGGGAAAGGGATGAGGCAGGAGTGGCAAGCTGGGGGGATGGGACCCACCTCAGTCCCCAGCTTCATTCTCTTCTAAAGTTTCCCCACTGGTGGCATTCTCTGCAGTCTTAGAGGCCTACATTCATGGAAAGGAGAGAAGATGTGTCAGTTTCCAACAACTTAGGGTACTGTCTGGGGGACCAAGGACAAGAATATTCCTAATTCTCTAGATCAGGGCTGAGATGGGGAGAAATAAGGACGTATTGACACCTATATCCCCACCATGACCCAGGAAGGTGAATAAAGATGATCAAGTTCACCCTACCAGGAAGGGATGATCATAACAAACCTTCTTTTTTTTCTTTTTCTGGGTTTTCCGACTTGCAGAACTCTGGAGGAGTGCCTGCAAAACAGAAGAAGGAAAACAAATTTTGAGGAACATAGAGCAAATGCCAAGTGCTACTCTCGGCACTGTAGCTCTTCTCAGGACTTCCCGTCATTCAGTCCTCACTCCCAAAAAAGTGCCACATCCCTGCTCCTTTCCATCACACACTAACCTTGAGCTCTGCATCCTGGACCTCCATCTCAGACTTGTAAAGGTCAGGCTCAAAAGGACCACTGGTTATCCGCATGGGGCCATTGGGCATAAGCAGAACTGTAAATTTAAACTGAGCAACAAATTCACCTATGAGAGAAACAAAGTGTTTTGACAGAATGTCCCCTTGTTTTCAAGGAGAAGGGGACCATAATCGGAGGCTTCAAACTACAGCTCTCTTCTCAGAACTCACCCTCCTTCTCATAGAGAACATTAAATGGTTGTAGCAGTTCATGTTTGGCGCACTCCACCACACCCATGCGGGCCTTCTTCTCATCTTCAAATGCTCTGGGGAAGGGAAGACAAATTCAGGTATCCTTAACTCCCTGTCATGTCTTACCACTTTGTTCCTGTTTTTAAATAACTCCTACCCTCAGGTAGAAATCATGCGTAGGATTGCTTTTTTTTTTTTTTACACTACTTCCTATAAGAGGGAGAAAGAGAGAAGGCATGCATGCAGGCTGGAGCTACAAGTCTAGGTAGAAGAGGAGGGAAGGAGGGCAAGCGGGGTAGGGGAAGGAAAGAGATCGGGCTGTATGGTCTACAGGTCAGACTGTTTCAAGTCCTGTCCTAGCTAAGCGCAGTAGTACCTTAAAGTAAAGGGCATGGCATCAAAACGCCTTTCGACCTCACTGAAGAAGGCACGGGAAGTTTTCATTTTCAGGCCATACTGCTTAGAGGGGTCTCTCTTGTAAATGGTGGTTCTCTGTCCTGCATCCTTGGCCTATAAAAGATCACATTTGATCTGGTGCTCTTGGAACCCACCCGCAGCCTCCCCTCTCTGCTGGCTCTGGTAAACGTTCATCACCTTGCCTTCTCCTGAGCTGACGAGAACATCCACAGCATATACTTCATGTACCTCAAATTCTGCTTTTTCATGGTCCTTCCTAGAAGGAACAGAAAGGGAACAATAAGGAGCAGTAAGTGGTTTCTGGAGCTTAGACAAGAAGGTGAATAAGATCAGTCCAGGTTAGAGGAGACGGTGGATAAGATTAGCTGGGAGTATGGAAGGAGAAGTTCGTAACTAGTCTTATATGACAGAAGGTAGAGGGTGGGATACAGGGCACCTACTTCTGCTGGTCTGTGGGATTCTGGATAATGGTTTTCTCTCCATCAATGACATGCTGCTTCAACTGGTGTGACAGCATACCTGTAGAGGACAAAGCCTGTGGCACCACTCACCTAGAATCCCCAAAGGTTTCCAACCCACCTACCCAAGTAGAGCCACGGAGCAGGCAACGAGAGCAAAGTGCCCAGCTATGGAAATTCGGGGCACTGAGGTTTGGGGCTTGCACTATGCCAGAGCCAGGATGGATGCTCAAGGGAACGAAAGTCTTAATTCTGCTAAACCACTCATATTGAGACCCTCAACCCCACTATCTGAAGTCTCACCTTCTATTGGTGTGCAATTAAATGAGTGGGCAACTTTGTTCCAGGCTTCTGTCACTTGTGTGTTCTAGAAGTATAAGATCAAATAAAACATAAAATACCAGGAGCTAGTAAGTTGTCCACTATGAGAAGTAACAGCATAAAGAACTAAGTTCTAATACTCTCCAGCAAATGCAATGATTCTCAGTAATTTTTCATTTCATACCCCTAGCATCTTACAACCTAGAAACCAAATTTGCATACCATTTTACAAAGCGCTATCACAAAGATGGTCTACTTAGACAACAATTCTGTAAGGTGACTAGTGCCAACAATTCTGTATGGTAATCTACATCCTAATATGGAAGAGGAAACTGAAGCTCAGAAGGGTTGCATGATTTGCTCAAGGTTAAACCAGTTAACCAAAAGAACCTGGTATAAACTCAGGTTTTCGGATCACAGTGTTTAGTCCATGATACCTGGCATTCTAACCTGTTGAAAGGGTACAGAAAGTTTTACTTTGTCCTCTTTACCTCTTTCAATCATGAGCTGATCCTCACCTCAATTACAGTTAAGAAAAAAAGGAAACTGAATTTCCAATCATAGCTATTATTAAACTACATGTCAGGTACTGTGATAATCACTTTACATGGATCATCTCAATCTTCACAACCCTGTGAGAATGAGGCACAATTTAATTTTTCCCCACTTTACAGATGAGGAAATTTTGAAGTTATTTCGTTTTAAATCAGTAGTGGGTGGTAATGGGATGAGAATCCAGAAAGTCTCATATCACAGCCAGATAACAGCCACTACATTAATAATCTTATAGTAAGCATATAAATAATAAAAATAATCAACGTGTAAAATAATAATAGCTAACCAAAGGGTTAACTATGTGCCAGGTACTATTCAAAGTGCTTTACAATAGCTCTTTGATAGATACTGCTGCAAGAAAACTACAACAGAGGCTGAAGTAAAAACGATGCAATTAAGTGATAATGGGGACAAATGGATGAAAAAGGTGAAGAGCAGAGAGAAAGAGGATGCTTTACGTATTGAACAGGTTCTGAAATCTAAGTGTTAGACAAAGTCTCCACTAGTAGTCTAACATGTTATTGTATGAATTCATGAGAAATTTATGATCCCTGGACGTCCTAATATTGTCTTGCAAGGGTCTTTGGCCTTTCTTTGCCACCAATTTACTGGTACTACTATTATTTTGGGGTTATAAGCTTCTAAAACTTAGTTTCAATATCTGTTTTATTGTGAGCTATCTCTCTCAAATTATTTCCATCCAAAACATGCAAAAGGAAGGATCTCCACGAGAAAAGGATCACCCATCATCCCCGTACAGTGAGCATCATACCACCTAAGGCAGGCACTAAGATTTAACAGCTCTTCAGTTTAAACTCTTTAGTTCCTGCCTCTTCTCTTTCAGTACAGAATAGCAGTACATCCTGAATGCACCTTTGACTCTATCAAGCTTTGGACTTGTACTAAACAGCTCACCTGATTTCCAGGTTTGACCAGGCGTAGGGCAGCTTCAGCACAAAGGTGAGCTGCCTTAATGACATCTGCTTTCCGCCCTGTTACTTGGGTCCCCTGTAGAGGAGGAAATGCAGTCAGTGCCTTCCCAAAAAGCTGATCAGTTAATATCTGTGTGTCCATTATGTATCCAGTGGTCAGGAGAGAAAACACCCTTTCCTCTTTTATTTCTCTAGAGATTCTCAAAACTTAAAGTGGTGGTAGTAGATGAGGATAAGAGGCAGCAGTGGGAGAAAAAAAAACCCAGCAGCAGTGGACCCTCCCCAGCTCCCCACTGGCTGAATAGAGTTCAAAGCAGTCCACCTACCTGAGCTACATCAACCACAAAAGTGTGAGCCACATTAGCGATGAAGCCGTCCACATGGACCCCAAGGTCACTGAAAGGCAAGAGCAGAGTACAGCATTAGCAACTGGCACTATTGTGAATGCCAAGGAAAAAGACAAGTGCTTTAAAATGGTTTAAGCTTACATTTTTACCAAGTCACCTTCCTTGAGAATATAGTCCTGGTCGCTCTTCAAAGGGGAGAAGTGACATACACAGTTATTTACTGAAATGCTGGTGGGAAAGGCAATACCTGTAAAGAGACAATCAGCCTTACTGCCCTGCTTGCTCTCTTGGAACCCTCCTGCCCCTTTGAAAAATGAATGGATTTTCTTCAGGGTCTTGTTTAAGTTTGATCAGTCTGGATTGAGTGGGAAACTGAATTCCCCCTGCCATTCCAAATTTCCAAATATCTCAACCAGTGCTGGGGTAAAGGTCACATTATTACAATAAAACAAACAGGACTCAATAAGGGTCAAACTTAATTAGTAGGGGATTTTTTACCTTTCTTCATTTCTTTTTCTTTTTTAAAAATCTTCCCTGTTTCTTCCATTATCATGGCATCCCCTTTCTCACACAGGCTCAGTACCGACACACCTGAACAGGATGCTTCCACCAAAGACCGAAGTACCCCTGGCAACAGAATCCCATATATCAGTCCTGAATGTGTTGTCTAAGTTAACGTCCAAGAAACACCTAGAAGTCAGACTTAGAGTTTCTGAGTCCAACTTAGAAATATTCCCTAGTACCACTGCTCTAAGGATAAAAAGAGGAATACATTTTGCCTCTTAGAATGTACCACTTGTCATCTCTATAAATCTCTACCTTCCTCTCCTTAACTTAAAAAAGCCAAAACTCCCTTCCCTCCTTTATATAGTGTGATAGCTAGGTATGCATCACCTGTCTCCTAAGGCAAGGGAAACTTTCCAAAGATGATACCTGTGTGGTATGGTAGGACAGATTTATGAACTTCAAGGGCATTCTCACCAAGATATCCAACACATGCAAAGCAGACTGGAGGAAATTTATAGGCATCAGGGACAACAAGAAGGTAGACATACAATTGCTGACTCTAAGCTGATGCTAGTTGTTAAATGCTACCTTCTTCCTTTCCCAGACACCCCAATTAGGAGGTGTTAGTAATCTCAATTTATGTAGACTTATTTCTTCAAATTACAAGTCCCAGAGACTTAACCTAGGTCCCTGGGCTCAAAGAAGTATGTGACCCAAAAGAGTTTCAAACTGGTACTGGGAATCACAGGTGCCTCAGAACTTATCAACTGCAAGAGGGAAAATTTTTTTTTCTGATTTAAACCACTACATATCCATTGTGTTACAAAGCATTTATTCTGTTCACCCATACCCTCTCCATGGTCCATCCTGGACTTCAGATTTTATTTTGTGATCCAAGTTTTGGTGATTCTTTGAAAGTCTGAAAAACTCAGATTTTCAGTTACAGGATCAAAAGCATCCTAAATGCCTATCTTTACTGTCAGAACCATTCCAAAGCCCAAAGACAAGCATTTTGTGTCCCCTAACTGGGTTTTAAATTGGAAAGAGAGAAAACAGAAAGCGAGACATCTGCAGAGTGGCAGGCAGCTGCTGAGAAAGTCAAGAGCACAATCTTATTAAGAATGACTTCTGAGATTCTAACTTCAGACCCCCTTTAACAGCACTATTCATAGATTTGACTGGCTGGGGTGAGGAGGACCTCAAAACACTCCTAAAGTTGTGAAACACCTAAGATCAAATTAGACGACTAACTAAAGCCAACTCCGCAGATTGGAGGTACAATGAACAACTTCAAGAACAGTCTAACAAGAGTTATGGGGTGCTCTCTAATGGTCCCTGAGTTGGTCCTAGAGAAGGCGGCCCCCACCAGGGAAGGAGTTGAAGTAAAGAACGAAGGACTACAGCAAAGCACGTGGTAGGCAAGCTGGTGTCAGGGACATAGCGGAGGAAGGTAGCCGGCGAGCTGCAGGGGACCTGGCAACACGTGCAGGCCAGGCTCCTGACGGCGGGGAGCCGCGACAAAATAGAAGCGCTTCCTTTTCGAAGTGGTCTCGCTGCCACCAATATCAGAGACAGAAATATGAACTGAAGGGTGAGGAGCAGGAGATACACTTCGCCTCCTTACCAACGGCCTAGGGTCGGAGCTGGCCAGGGGCCCAGCTCTGCTCTTCTCCCAGCCGCCCTGCCGACCGTCCGCCAGAATCTCCAGAGACTCCAGCCCAGGCCCAGCCTTTCGGGTCCCAGGGGCGACACGGAGCCTGCCCACCACGCCACCTTCCAGCAGACCTGAACTGGGCCCTCACTAACCCACACTGCATGACCCTACCGCTCCAGCCCTCAGGAGCCAACCCATCACCATCTCCCTTGACTCTCCCTCCCAGCCTCAATATTCGGACCCCTGAGGCCGCACTCACGGTTAGCAATGTCGCCCCCCATCTTATACTTGGTCACGACCAGGTCCTCGGCGATAGTTTGCTCCTGTTGCTCGTCCTCGCCCGACATCTTCCCACCGCCACTGCAGCCTCGTTTCTCTTGAGCGCTGCCTCTGTCGCCCTTCTCAGCCACAAGCTGTGGTCAGAAACCCCTTCGATCCGTGAGGAGACCGCGAGCAAAAGCGCGAGCCAGCTAGGGAGCGGGAGGGCGGGCGAGAGCGAGAAACAGCGAACGCGCGGGCTGAGGCGCAGGGCACGCTGGGACAACGAGTCCCTCCTACTGCCAACCCCTAGCCGCCCTCGCGGACTACCGAACTACAATCCCCAGCATGCTTTTCGTGCCCCTAAGCCAGGCCCTA
>SJYA01000767.1:538911-624710 GCA_006410615.1 Neotragus moschatus
AGGGCCTTGCCCTCCGAGAGCCTCGCACGCTGGAATCGCCGAGCACGCTGGGAAAGGTCAGGCTCCGGCGGGAAGGCGGAGCCGTTGGAAAGCACGAGGGGAAGTGTGGTTTCTCCCTGAAAAACCATATCCACCAGGAACGACGAGAGATAACCCGTAATAGAGAGGGGCGGGGTAAGGGGGAGGGGCGGAGCTACGGCAGCGAAACAGGTTTGGAGGGTGAGGGGCGGGGTGGAGCCGAGGCGAGTTGAGAGGATCGTAATAAGGGTGGGGAGGTGGGATACGCCCTTCCCTGAGTCCCTGGAGCGGCCGGCGAGACCTGCCGGGCCAGTCCTCTAGTGCTGGGAGAACTGGGAGGGGCAGACCAGGTATGTAAAGAGATCGGGAGGGAGTCCGGGAAGCAGGGGCTGCTTAGGCAGCCAGATTTCTGAGGGATTATCCCTACCGAACTCCCACTGAAGATGGCACTGTTGTTCTAACAACAGTCTTGGATGGCCATCTGGGGGAAGTGTTCACAGAGACTTTTTTTTAAGAGAATGAGTTTTAAAACATGAATTTCAGTATTCTCCCTCTTAGGACTTTTTCTAACTTCCCCGAACGCGTTATTTGTTTTGTTATTCCCAGTTGGTTGCCCTATGGAGATTTAATAGTAAAACCTTAAAATGAAAAGGACTGTGCTCTATGCTCATCTTCAGGAAATAAGGAAAAGTAGGGATGGAGAAAGCGACATGGGGCCCAGTAGGATTGTCAAGAGACGGAAAGAAGCATCCACTGCTGAGAGACAGGGGAAAAGAGTGTTCTATCTCATACACTTTGACAGGTTTTCATTTGACAGACAGAAAGCTGCAAAACTTTGGCATTTTTATTCAGACGTATAAAAACAAAACAAAAAATTTCAGGGATAAAAACAGATACCCCAGTTTCCCATCCAAAGGGACAGAGATCTGAAGCTGGGTCCTCTTTCTATCCCTACTGGAAGCTTCCCACGACTGAATGAGAATAGCTCCTGAAAGTGGCTCTTGGGACCCCCATGAATCTGTCCCTTGGATGGAGCTCATATACAGCACATGTAGGCTACGGTTTACACAGAGATGTCCAGTTATTTTTCCTTCTGACCACCCCCTTCCACTTCTAGGATAAGAGGTCAGGGTGAAGGAGGAGGCTACAGTAGTTGGAGTTAAACTTGATTCAGTGCAAAAACAAGAAGACAACGCCCCTTACCAGGGCTCTGGCTTACGTCAGTTTTCCTTGATACCTTACAGTAAGAGCACATGCATTGGAAGATTTTGAATCATGGACCTGCTACTTGATTTACTTAATCTCTTTAAGGCTCCTCTATCCATGGGATTCTCCAGGCAAGAATACTGGAGTGGGTTGCCATTCCCTCCTCCAGGGGATCTACCGACCCAGGGTTCGAACCCTTGTCTCCTGTGTCTCCTGAATTGCAGGCGGATTCTTAACCCACTGAGCCATCAGGGAAGTCCCTCTTTAAGGCTCAGTTTGCTTATTTGTAAAATAAGCTAATACCTAGGTCACAGAGTTGATGTCAAGGATGAAGTGAGATAAATTTAGGTAAAGTTTAGCAGGATACTTGGCACATAGTAAATGCTCAATTAATAGTAATCATTAATATCTACTCCCAACCTCTTTCTTCACTCCACAAGATTTCACTTCTCATTCTTTCTGCGGGGTTAAGGATCGTAAGCCAAAATTTTCCTTTCCCCTGCCAGGTTCTCCCCTTTCCTCTTCCTTTAAAGTCTAAAGGGAAATAAAGGCATACTTTAAAGCCTGGTGTCAACAAGTCAGAGTCTAAGAAAAAGGGACAAGAGTAATCCTTCATATCTCCAGGGAGTTCCCCTGAGGAAGCTGAGGAATGGGATTGGGAAAGCACACAAAATAGGGAAAACCATCTCCTTTCCTGGGATCAGGAAAGAGAAAAAGTGCACAGCTGGCTACATAACCACAATAAATTTGTGTCAAAAGTGTTTAAGGCCTCCATAGTTTGAATGGAATTGTCTAGGACTAGGAAATGGGGCTGAGACCTATGAGGGAGAGAGACCAAGAGGATTACTCTCCAGAGGCACTAGCTGCCATCAAATGCTCCCTGAGCACCTCAGTGAGCAGGGGTTATATTCTCTGGGCATTAGCTTTGGGGAAAAGCCTGCTATGCCAGTAATCAGGGTTATCAAAGGCAGAATCAGTGGCTTCTAAACTACGTAAAGTTTTGAGGCGGGCATAGTGGACCTGGGGACCATGGAGTACAGGCCCCTGGAAAGCTCTCATTTCTTCATACCCTTGCTCAGAGGCTGGGCAGGCATCCATGGCTGCATAGTCCCCCCCAGGACCTCCTCCACCGCGTCGCCGATTCATATATTCATAGTCCTCATCTGGAGTTGTGCTGGCATTGGGCATGTTGGGCACGGGGTTGAGCGGGCAACTCTGTGTGCTGCCCAGGGAGGCACTGAGGTCTGATCCCACATCCATGTACTCATAACCCAGCTCCTCAAGGGAACTTGGCCTAGGAGGACGAGATGGACTACACCTTCTCCTCCGGTTCATGTATTCATATTCCTCATCATCGTCGTCTTCTTCTGTACCCAGAACAGAACTGAGACCCACTGAAGAAAGGGTGCCTTCCCGGGAGGAGGTACCTAGGGATAGAGAAGAGAGGCTAGGTATGTGGTATTACTTCATGGTAATAGGCAGTGGGGAGTAGAAGGATGTTAGGTAAAAATGAATAGGGAAGGATATGCTCAGAGAAGACAAAAGGATTAAGAGGAGTCTGCAAAAGGAGGATTAAAGAAAGATTTGAGGAAAGCACTGCAAAATCAGGCACCTTTGATGTGTGCATCTGGCATCACATAACCATTGACATCCTCTTCCTCTAACCCTGGTGGGGACTGTGGGGTGACAGGAGTAAGCAGGCTGTGGCGCTGGGAATGGTAGGCACTGTCTCCCCTTGGCCGTGGGCTCCGGCTCCGGCTCCTACACATAGACACCTTCTCCTGGAGCTCGGCCTCAGAGCCTGTCACATGGCCCTCCGATGATTCTGATGCCAGGCGTACCCGTGGCATTGGGTGCAGAGAGGCTGGACGGGGGTACCGTTCAGTGCCTCCAAAAACTGCAGACTCCTAAGGAGGAGAATAATACATGGTGATTTACACAGAAACGAGGGAAGAAGAGAAATTTGTCTGCAAAAGATTGGGCTGTTCAGCACCTTCTGTTTTGTAGAACCCTGATCAAACCAGAGATTTCCAAGTATCCCCTGCTACTACCTACCGATCCTAAGGCACTGCCACCCAACCTCTTGGTATCCTCTTTTTTTAATTATTTAAAAAATGTTTTATATTGGAGCATAGTTGATTAACAATGTTATGTTAGTTTCAGGTGTATAACAAAGTAATATGTTCATCTGTTCTTTTTCAAATTCTTTTCCCAACTAGGTTGTTATAGAATCTTGAAGCAGAGTTCTCTGCCCTATACAGTAGGTACTTTGTTATCCACTTTAAGTATAGCATCTTGGCCTCCTCGTAAACAGACCTTACCTGGCCAACCTCCCCAAGATTTCCCTGGTTCATAGGCATATATCCAGATGATGGACTTACAAGGCTCTGGCTCTAGGATGAAAAAAGTGAGGAAAAGGTTTAGATTAAGAGAGAGACCTGCTCACAACAAAGGCCTGTGAATAATTAATATGGACATCTGTGGGGTTCATGAGGGTGCAGGTGTACAGATGGCTTGTAAAGTCTTAGGAAACTGGAAAGTGTCTTACCCCACGTGGTCGATTAAGTGTTCCAATTGGCAGGCTAAGGGCAGAGCCTAGTGTAGCTGCCAGATTCTCCTCTGCCTCCAACTCCAGGTCCAGGTCTAGTTCTGGCTCTAGCTCTACTTCCTCCAGTTCCTTGTTTGTCAGAGGCGGGGGCTCTGCCCCAGGGGTAGTTCCAGGCCCACTCTCTCTCTATGAGAGCAAGTGATTGTTAAGATAGATCCTGGCTCCAGCCAAGTTCCCCTTTCTCTAGATCTCCTTGGCACCTCCAGGTCCCTACTCACCTTTATGACCAGATACCGTGGCGGGTCTCGGGCCATCCTGGTGAACTCATTGGCTAGTTCTTTAAAGGTCGGGCGAATGTTCTCATCAATCATCCAGCCTGGGGATAAGATGTAGGAAGCAGAGCCATAAGAAAGGAGTGGAGTAGGGAGGGAAGTCACTTATAAAATAGCGATGCTTTGTTCCCTTGTCTTTGTGTGGAGACCCTGACGTCCAACAGCATCACAATAATGTGGAAAGTGCTTAATGTTTATTGGACAGAGACCATCTCGGGCATGCACCGCTGTTCTGGGTATTCACTTTTCATCACTGACCATTGTTTATCTGTGCCCTTATTTTTCTTTTTTCTTCAGTTCAATGAAGCAATAATGAAGTAAAAAAAAAGCTGAGATCAGCAGATAACTCACACTTGACCATGACCATGTAGACATCAATGGTACAGATCTGGGGCTGTGCCAACCGCTCCCCCTTCTCCAGCAGGTCTGGTATTTCAGCCAGTCGCAGCCCTGCATAGGGCTCTGCCCCAAAGGTCATCAGCTCCCAAACTGTCACTCCTGGTATAGGAAGACATGACTAGTTGATGGCAAAATAGTAGACACGGGCATGCAGATTAAGGGAAGGCAGAACTTGATCTAACCCAGGATCTGAAGGGCTTAGAGATTCTAAGAAAGGGTCTCAAAAGGCAGCTTTGGAATTTGGGCTATTAATCTTATGGTGGGCATCCAGATGGACTGACCATAGCTCCAGACGTCACTTTGGTGTGTATATTTCCCAAAATGGATACTCTCCAAGGCCATCCACTTAATTGGAGTCTGAGGAATCAAAGACAAAAGCATTACCAGCTGATTTCTACACATTGTGTTAGCATTTCTAAACCCAGGTTCTCCATTTTTCTTTCCTTTTTTGCTCTCTAAACTTTTATTTCTGGCATCTCCAGGTTCCTCTCCTTGAACTGCCCCTGCAGCATCTGATGACCTCTGAAGGAGACCACAGAGCACTCACTCCCTATCCCCATGCTTCAGTCCACGCCCACCCCTTAGCCAGCCTTTGCATCACCTTACCTTGGCTTCATTGTACAGTAGCTGCTTATCATCAGGGGGCAGCAAGTCAGCAACCCCAAAATCTGCCACCTGAACCTGGCTAGGTGATTTTAGTAGCACATTTCGGGCAGCCAGGTTCCTATGCACCATGCCATGTTCCTCAAGGTAGTACATTCCCTGTAGGGAAGGAAGTTTTCTTAAGGCTGGAGAAATTGGTTCTCAATTGAGCCCCAGAATCACCTCAAACCCTCAGGCACCTCTCAACACTTCCAACCCCCTGGGCCCCTCCCTGCAGGCCCGTAGGCAGTTCTTCTTAAAACTTCTCCAGGCTCCTCACACTCACTTTGGCAATTTGTACTCCCCAGTTGAGCAGCAGCTGTGGCCCTAGAGCCCCACGGTGTTGTCTCACGTGATCCAGCAGGGAGCCCAGAGGCAAGTACTGAGTGACAAGCTGCAGAGATGACCCTGGACACAGTCCCAGTAGCCGTACAATGTGGGCATGGTCGAGGCTGCCAATGGCCAGCATGTGCTAAAAGACACAACAAGAAAGGTCATCCTGGGAACAGACAGATTCACATAAAACCAGACCAGGGCTCCCCCAACATTCAGGGACATCTCTGTGGCTAATATAGTACCTACTAACACAAGACTGTGTTTCTACATAATTATATCTAATAGCTATCTTCTCCTAGTGGCACACTGAACACCCTGCCTTCACTTACGTCTGTCACAGCTTGAAAACTTTGCCGTCCACTCTTGTCCTCAATGACTTTAATGCAGACTGGAATCTTGATTGATTCACCCTCAGGAATCCACACGCCCTGGGAAGTTTTGGGCAGGAGTCAGCCTAAGGTCATTCTTCCCAGGCTACTCCTTTCCCTGGATCTTTTTTTTCTTTTTCCAGTTTTATTGAGATATAATTAACATATACCACTGAATATGTTTAAGATGTACAGCATAATGACTTGACTTACATGTATCAAGAAAAGATTACCACAATAAGTTTAGTGAATATCCATCATCTGAGAGAGAAACAAAATTAAAGAAATAGAAGTTTTTTTCTTAGGATGGGAAGTCTTAACTTTTAAGAGGATTTACTTTCTTTACTTTCATATATAGCATACAGCAGTGTTAATTACGTTTATCACATTTTACATCACTTAGTGGGCTTCCTAGGTGGCTCAGCGGTAAAGAATTTGCCTGTAATATAGGAACTGCAGGAGATGCAGTTTCAGTCCCTGAGTCCGGAAGGTCCCTTGGAGAAGGCCATCGCAACCCGCTCCAGTATTCTTGCCTGGAAAATGCCATGGACAGCGGAGCTTGGCAGGCTATAGTCCACGGGGTGGGAAAGAGCTGGACACAACTGAAGCAACTTAGCATGCACGCACATCACTTAGGACATATTTAACTTATAACTGTAAGTTTATACATTTTGACTGCCTTCATCCAATTCCTCCTCCTCCTACCCCAGTGGAGAACCTGAGCTTCCCTGGTAGCTCAGAGTTAAAAAGCATCTGTCTGCAATGCAGGAGAGCTGGGTTCGATTCCTAGGTTGGGAAGATCCCCTAGATGAAGGAAATGGCAACCCACTCCAGTATTCTTGCTGGAAAATCCATGGACAGAGGAGCCTGGTGGGCTATCCTCCATGGGGTAGCAAAGATTTGGACACGACTGAGCGACTTCACTTTCTTTCTTTTCTACCCCATCTCTACTTCTGGTAACCTCCAATCTCTCCAATCTGATCTCTTTTTTTTCTGAGTTTGCTAGTTTTTGAACTCTGACCTAGAACACTATTAAAAGGTATGGAATGAAAAGATCTTTCCCCAATCTCTCTCCTCGCCCTAGATCCTTTCCCCACCTCCCCAAACTTCCTGTGGGCCACTCACTTTGTGCACAGTTCCAANATCTGATCTCTTTTTTTTCTGAGTTTGCTAGTTTTTGAACTCTGACCTAGAACACTATTAAAAGGTATGGAATGAAAAGATCTTTCCCCAATCTCTCTCCTCGCCCTAGATCCTTTCCCCACCTCCCCAAACTTCCTGTGGGCCACTCACTTTGTGCACAGTTCCAAAGATGCCGGAGCCCAGCACTTTAAGCTTCCTCAGCTCTGTTTCTTTGAAGACTCGGGCCAAGACTTTGTTAGCCTTCTCACTGGGATCCAGAGGCTCTACACTCTGCAGAACAGATGGGAAGGAGGTACTCAGGAAAGCCCACTCCCATGTCCCATCTCCAGTTCCCTCACCACAGGTGCCTGCCAAGAGCAGCAAAGCCTGAGGGTGGGAACAGGAAGAGAAATGTCTCTAGTCTTAGAAAACATTTCAGGCCAATCGGGGAATGACAGACCTTGAGGACAGAGGAAGTTGTGTTCATGAGATCAGGAATCAAGAGGGTTGGGTTTTCCCTTTGACAGGGGTAGGGGAGAGGGTTGGTAATACTATCACGATTAATTTTTTGAAACTTTAATTTTTTACTTTATATTGGAGCATAGCCAATTAACAATGTGATAGTGTCAGGTGACCAGCAAAGGAACTCAGCCATGTCTTGAGTACTTTTATACATTTTCTGTTTTTCAAAGCATTTTCATATACATCATCCCCTTTCACCCTTACAGCCATCTTGTAAGGATGAGTGTTATTGTTTCCTCTGTATATGTGCATAAACAGGCAGAGAAGGAAGGTAACTTCTTCAAAGTCACATGGCAAATTAATGGCAAAATCAGGAGTCTCTCATTTCTCTGGGCAGAGTCCTTTCCAGTGGACCATACTACCTCCTTGAAGAAAGGGATCAAGTCTCTGGGAAAGGAAGAGGCTCTCCAAGGGTGATGGTGTAGGGCACATTTCCAGGGTAAGATACTCACCTCACCCCGTTCCAGGTAGCGCCTCATAGCCCTCTTATTCTGAATCTGGCGTCCACGCCAGTAGAGAAAAGTGCTGCCCAAGATCAGGAAAGTCACTGCCAACCCGACTACCACTGTTAAGGCCATTGCCAGGTGGGTTTTGCTGTAGGACAGAGAAGCCCAGAATTATCCTGGGTCTATGCTTCCTGTACAAATGTCATTTATACCTGTACTAAACGTATAGAACAGATCTTGGGCAAGAAGTTAGCATGCACATCTGCGTATATCCTTGAGCAATGAAGGGGCTAACCTCAATCTCTACCCCAAGACCACTGCAAGTTAATTTTAGGAAGGAAAGGCCAGAAACCTGGATTCTTGTGTCCCTGAGTCCCATGATAGTAGCCTATATATAGAAGGCCTGAATGAATAGACTTAACTCTGCAGGAAGTAACTGCCCTTCCCCAAATATCCCCAGCTCCCTATACCTCTAAGCCCACCATACCTGATTAGTGGCAGCGGTTGGCCTAAACAGTCTTGTAGCTCTGGTCCCTGACACCTGGAGAAGAAAGTCAGCTCCTTAAATGGGAGCTTGGGAGACTCCCACTGGAGGCTCAATTCCAACAGCCTCAACATATAACATTGTTTTAGACCCTTCCATGGCATCCAGTCCTGGAGCCCAAAGCATATCCCAAGACATGGCCCTATCTCTGGCTCAGCAACCCTCCCTGAGTTCCTCTCTTGAATGAAACTCCCCTGAGTTGAGGCTATTCCAGGTCTCTCAAATTGTTGTATCATTCTAGGCAGTTACTGAGTTTCCTTTTCTCCAGTCCTTCACTACACAGCTGGGAGTGGTTCTTACACCATAGTTCCTATCTGGTCTCCTCAAGCTCTACTTTCCCCCTAGTTCTGTGCTCCCACCCCTCCTCCAATACCCTTTTATCATCCCATCACTGACCCCTGGGTGCAGTTCTCATGACAGGGCAGACATTCATTCTGAGCATCTGGGTACTTGTAGATAGGGCCCTTGGCACCGAGGATTCCAAAGGGGCAGCTGCTCACACAGTGGGGCCCATCTCGAAAATGGGCACACTGGGCACAAGCATCAGAGCCCTGAGTGGAAGAGAGATGATCAGGAAGTATGAGGTCTCAAGATCAGCTCCATACTCCCAACAAGAACTCACCCAGTCATTCGGTTTCCTCCAGCCTCAGTCCCTAGCATCATCTGGTCTCCCTGTGCCTCTCTAAGGTCTTGAATTTTGGCCACAGCATTCCCTAGACCCTCCAGGGCAGCCCTGCCCTCTCTCCTATAGAGATCCTGGTGCTGCTACTGTACCGATCCATTGCACGTGACAGTGCCCTCCATGGGTTGGCATTCCTGGTGGCAGGAGAAACATTCAGCTTCATGGGCAAACTCACGAGGCTCCCTGTTGGGGTGGGGGGTGGGGCAGGAGATAAAGAAAGGGGAGTCACTTCCAAGGCCTGACCTGCCCTGATCCCCTAACCACAGGGCCTCCTACCTAATTCCCACCAAGGCATATGCAGAAAGTTATCTAAAGGTTTTCAGGTGCCACCTGAACGTCTTCCAGGGCCCAATCCCCCTACCCCTTCTTGACACTCTCCCCTCACTGTACCCGTTCAAGAAGTTGCAGTGGGTGACACAGACACCTCCTCGGCTGTAGTTCCGGCAAGATAAGCACTGGCCAGGGCCTGGGCCCCAGCATCCTCCAGAGCATAGTGGATCACACACTTTGCCCTCTGCCACTGGAAAGGAAGGGCTGGGTTAGGAGGAGCCTGAGGTCTCCTAACAAGCCTTTTCCTTACTCTTGCTCATTACTGCTGCTGCTGCTAAGTCGTTTCAGTCGTGTCCGACTCTGTGCAACCCCATAGACGGTAGCCCACCAGGCTCCCCTGTCCCTAGGATTCTCCAGGCAAGAACACTTGATCATTACTGTTTCCAGCCTAATGTCCCCCTTTCCTTGGCTCCATCCCTCATCCGTTCTCCCACTTGCAGGGCAGAGCAGGCCTTACACCCCTCTCCCACCTGACTCCCCCACCCATCTGTCCTGGGCCCTTTCCCTCACCGCAGTCTCTGCGGGGCCGATTATGTTTGATGTCCAGTCTCTCTTCTGAAGGTCCCCGAAGCAGCCTGGTCCAGTTCAGGGAATGGTGGTAGCAGAGCTGTCTGTTGGCACTGATGTAGATACGCCCAGCACTAATTTCTTTCAGGGATCGGAAGCCCAGAGACGTTACATTCAAGTTCTTCATGATCAACAGTGAGAAGCCCCGGCTGAGAGCAAGGAGACCAGATGAGAGAGGAGACCACAGAGGAAAAACTGATCATGCTTTGAATTCATTTTCTTTCAACAAATTTGCTCTGAACTAGTCACTGAGAGGGACTTCCCCTCCTGTAGCCTTTGCCCCATCAAACTCCCTATATAAGTCGGTCAGTCATGTCCAACTCTTTGTGACCCCATGGACCATATAGCCCACCAGGCTCCTCTGTCCATGGGATTCTCCAGGCAAGAAAGCTGGAGTGTTTTGCCATGCCCTCCCAGGGGATCTTCCCAACCCAGGGATTTCCCAAATGACATCTCTGTCTCCTGCACTGGCAGGCAAATTCTTTACCACTAGCACCACTTGGGAAGCAGGTGTGAGACCAGGCCTTATATTTCACTCAAGATGCCTAAGAAACAATTCTTTGCCTCCACACCTCATACTTACTTGTAGAGGCTTCGGCCCCCAATGGTCGTCAGGTTGGAAAAGACACTGAAGTTGTGCATGTGGGGAGGCCAGGATTGGATGTTCAGGTAACCTGAGGGGACGGAGAAGGGTGTATGAGTGGGGAGTCTCCTTCCCTTCTCAGCTTCACCTGGTCCTTCCGCTGCTGCTTGGGACACGATTTTCTCAAGTGGTTACACTGCAGTTTGTACCAGTGGTTCATCTAGCCATCTCAGAAAGGGTAGCCTCTTCCCCTTAGACTCACCTGTGATCTCCCGCACTGTCCGAAAGACATTGAGCTTCTCAGGGTCCAGAGCATGGATCTTGCGCCAAGGGTCTCTGGGAAGAACAGTGAAAACCAGTCAACAAAGTAGAAGCATAACCTAGTAGCAGTAAGCATGCCTAGTTTCCAAATACTATTCTTCACAAGAGCCAGCTTGAACAAATCAATAACCGAACTGGTTAACTGGAATAATGATTGTAAGAGACTATGAAACATTGACTAAAACAAGTATCCACACAGATTATACACACCAACACATAAATAAATAGGAAGGAAAGGCTCTGCCTAANATCCTCCAGAGCATAGTGGATCACACACTTTGCCCTCTGCCACTGGAAAGGAAGGGCTGGGTTAGGAGGAGCCTGAGGTCTCCTAACAAGCCTTTTCCTTACTCTTGCTCATTACTGCTGCTGCTGCTAAGTCGTTTCAGTCGTGTCCGACTCTGTGCAACCCCATAGACGGTAGCCCACCAGGCTCCCCTGTCCCTAGGATTCTCCAGGCAAGAACACTTGATCATTACTGTTTCCAGCCTAATGTCCCCCTTTCCTTGGCTCCATCCCTCATCCGTTCTCCCACTTGCAGGGCAGAGCAGGCCTTACACCCCTCTCCCACCTGACTCCCCCACCCATCTGTCCTGGGCCCTTTCCCTCACCGCAGTCTCTGCGGGGCCGATTATGTTTGATGTCCAGTCTCTCTTCTGAAGGTCCCCGAAGCAGCCTGGTCCAGTTCAGGGAATGGTGGTAGCAGAGCTGTCTGTTGGCACTGATGTAGATACGCCCAGCACTAATTTCTTTCAGGGATCGGAAGCCCAGAGACGTTACATTCAAGTTCTTCATGATCAACAGTGAGAAGCCCCGGCTGAGAGCAAGGAGACCAGATGAGAGAGGAGACCACAGAGGAAAAACTGATCATGCTTTGAATTCATTTTCTTTCAACAAATTTGCTCTGAACTAGTCACTGAGAGGGACTTCCCCTCCTGTAGCCTTTGCCCCATCAAACTCCCTATATAAGTCGGTCAGTCATGTCCAACTCTTTGTGACCCCATGGACCATATAGCCCACCAGGCTCCTCTGTCCATGGGATTCTCCAGGCAAGAAAGCTGGAGTGTTTTGCCATGCCCTCCCAGGGGATCTTCCCAACCCAGGGATTTCCCAAATGACATCTCTGTCTCCTGCACTGGCAGGCAAATTCTTTACCACTAGCACCACTTGGGAAGCAGGTGTGAAACCAGGCCTTATATTTCACTCAAGATGCCTAAGAAACAATTCTTTGCCTCCACACCTCATACTTACTTGTAGAGGCTTCGGCCCCCAATGGTCGTCAGGTTGGAAAAGACACTGAAGTTGTGCATGTGGGGAGGCCAGGATTGGATGTTCAGGTAACCTGAGGGGACGGAGAAGGGTGTATGAGTGGGGAGTCTCCTTCCCTTCTCAGCTTCACCTGGTCCTTCCGCTGCTGCTTTGGGACATGATTTTCTCAAGTGGTTACACTGCAGTTTGTACCAGTGGTTCATCTAGCCATCTCAGAAAGGGTAGCCTCTTCCCCTTAGACTCACCTGTGATCTCCCGCACTGTCCGAAAGACATTGAGCTTCTCAGGGTCCAGAGCATGGATCTTGCGCCAAGGGTCTCTGGGAAGAACAGTGAAAACCAGTCAACAAAGTAGAAGCATAACCTAGTAGCAGTAAGCATGCCTAGTTTCCAAATACTATTCTTCACAAGAGCCAGCTTGAACAAATCAATAACCGAACTGGTTAACTGGAATAATGATTGTAAGAGACTATGAAACATTGACTAAAACAAGTATCCACACAGATTATACACACCAACACACAAATAAATAGGAAGGAAAGGCTCTGCCTAATACCAGAATGCCAACAAATTGTCATTTATTTGTGAGAGACAGGAAGGCCTGGTGTGCTGCAGTCCATGGGGTCACAGAGAGTTGGACACAACTTAGCAAGTGATCAACACAACAGTGGAGTTAGAAAATCATCATCATCATTGCCATCATCATTTGGAAATTCTCATAAAAACTGGTTCGGGGGACCTCCCTAGTGGTGCACTGGCTAAGACTCCACACTTTCAATGCAGGGGGCCTGGGTTTGATCCCTGATCAGGGAACTAGATTCCACATTCCACAGCTAAGACCTGGCATAGCCCAATAAATATTTAAAACACAAAAAAACTGCTTCAAGCAAGTATCTCTCTGAAAGATATTTAATTGAAAAGGGAAAATAACTTTACTGTAGAAAAGCTGGCAGACACCACCTTAACCAAATGTCATCATCACCAGTAATGGGACAGATCAATGTCATGTGCCTTCTTGATACGATGCACTGAGAATACGCCTGTAGTATCAAAAACGCCTAACGAGTGGGAGGGGACATAGGTAAACCTGTGGCTGACTCATGCTAATGTTTGGTAGAAACCAATATAATATTAAAAAGCAATTATCCTTCAACTAAAAGTAAATTTTAAAAAGAGGTACAGATTTATAATTACAAAATAAGTCACAGAGAGGTAATATACAGCATAAAGAATATGGTTAATATAATGATTTTCTATGGGGACAGATGGTTACTAGACTTCTGGTGATATAGTGCATTTAAATGTCAAATCACTACGCTGTACACCTGAAATTAATGTAATATTGCATATTAACTATATTTCAATAAAAAATTATGTAAAAAAAAATGCCTAACTTGAATCTAATTGTGAGGAAAACTTTAGAGAAACTGAAACTGAAGAACATTCTACCAGTCACCTAACCTGTACTCAACAATGTCAAGGACATGAACTGTTACAGATTAGAGGAGACTGAAGAGACAGTGGATGTACATGTATGATCTGGGACATCAGTAAAACAAGAAAAGCCTGATTAACATCTGTAGATTAGATAACATTTTGTATCAGTGCTAATTTCTTGATTTAAACAAATGTACTGTGGTTAAATAAGAAAACATTCTTGTTTTCAAGGAATACACCCTGAGATGTCACTGGGGTGAGAGGACACCATGTCTGGAAATTTACCTTCAAGTGGTTCAGAAAAACAAGAGCATATATAATGAGTGTGTGTGTGTGCGTGTGTGTGATGTGTAGAGAGAAATGATAAAGCATATGGTACACTGTCTGGAGAAGACGATGGCACCCCACTCCAGTACCCTTGCCTGGAAAATCCCAAGGATGGAGAAGCCTGGTATGCTAGTCCATGGGGTCACAAAAAGTCAGACACAACTAAGTGACTTCACTTTCCTTTCCTTTTTTTATGGTACACTGTTAACACTTGGGGGATCTGAATAAAGAGCATATGGAAAATCTTTATACCATTTTTTGCAACTTTAGATATAATATTGTCCAAAGACAGGTCTCTCTCTCTCTCTCTCTCTCTCTCACACACACACACACACACACACACACTCTCACTCACTGTAAACGCTGTCCTATGGACTGGAATGTCCCTTGCTCTTTGTGGCTCCATACCAAGGAGCAGAACTAGGTGAAACAGCTGGAAGTCATGGGGAGACAGATTTGTATCCAATTTAAGAACATTTGGAAACCTTTAAGAAGGAGGACACTCTGTCCCTTGCCGCTCAGGTGGTTGGGTTGCTCAGGGCTATCTGAGGGGATTCAAGCCCTGGGGGATTAAGCACTGCCAGGTCCTTTGTGACTGCTAAGATTTTATGATATAACTTCCTGATCAGCTCCCCGTATGAAGGCTTGAACCAGTGCAATGAACTGTGAAGGGGTTGATGAGGTAGGGGATCAGAGAATGAAAACAGAATCTCTAACCCATTGAGGCCAGTGATAAGAAAGTCCAGATTGCCCAGGATCTTGGTGCAGTTCACGAATCCATCAATGTTGCTTGAGTCCACAGTCTGGAAGCGGCTCCCAGAGCCTGTCCCCTCACAGGCTGCAAACAGAAGAGGCTCAATGTGGGGATGAGGGGTCAGGGCTGAGTAGTCTCAGGGGAAAGGGTCTCTTTTTCACCAACTCCTTTCCATCTCTTACTCACCTTTTGGGCACAGACCCCCACAAGGTTCACATATCTTGAGTCCATTTTTATCTACTTCCATCTTGTCAGGAGGACAGGCCCTGACACAAGACGTTTGATCCACCACAAAGTTATCTAGGAAAGAGGAAAGAGATGAGGGAGGAACACTGCCAACTACCAGCTGAACCATCTCCCTCCTCATCTGCATGGATTTGCTCCAGTTGACCACCAGAGGTTCCTTAAGTGCTGGATTGTAAGCATGGATTAGAAAGGCCCTTTGCTCTTTGGATCCAAAAAGCAGAACTAGGAGCAATTGGTGAAAGTCATGGGGAAATAGATGGGGGAACAGGACATAGGGGCCATTTGTTAAGGGTGATGATGATCACAACCCATTGCCCTTTATACTCTCAATTAAACTCCCAACTTGATCCATTTCACCTCCTAAAATTGCATCTAGGGAATTTCCCGGCAGTACAGTGATTAGGACTCCGTGCTTTCACTGCTGAAAGCTTGAGTACGATCCCTAGTCAGGACATGGCCAAAAGAAAAAATTTCATCTAAAACCCTGGTTCATATTGTGAGAAGAAGCACAACTTAAAGGGTAAGATGTATAGCAGGAACCAGCCTGGCAACATGGCCAGGACTGCCACTCAAAATAATCACCATTGATTTAAAGTTTTATTTAGACTTCATTTATACCCTGAAGTCAACAAAGTCTTGCCACATTTTATTAGTGAAGTTGGAAGATGTATCATTTGTTTGTTGTTCTGTCCCCTCCCCCAATATTAAACTGTGAAATTTGATTTGTTTAAACTCTGGATGAATCATAGCTTAGTTTGCATGTCCAGCTAATTTGTTTCTATACATTTTCTTTGATTCTCTTTCTCCTTCTCTCAGGGTTTTTACCCAACATATATATGTGTATGTATATATATATAGATACATAAATAGATAGATCTTCCTAAAAGTTTTTTGAGGTGCAAGTTTCTCTGTTTTGTTTTTCTGTGATTTATGGACATGATGCTGAGATTCAATCACTACATAAAACACCTGGTTATGAAAACAAAACACCCAAAGGACTGTTTTTTCCACCAGCTCCGGGGAAGCTATGTGTCAGTCAGATGCTGGTTTCAGAAAGACTCACTGTTCCTTCCATTCTCTGTTTCTCTCTTTCCTCTAGAAAGAAGTTGATACTAGTGATTTCAGCCCATGAATTAAACAGGACAAAATAACAAATGTGTGGAATTCATATTTTTCTAAAGGCAACTTAAAAACTGCTGCTACATGTTGTATACAAAATTGGTTTATACCACATGAACAGAGAATCCCAAGTTCAGTTTTGGTATTTTTCCTTCCTCTTTGTTTTCAGTCATATAGTACTTCCAAATTCAAAATGAGGAGAAAAGCTCTTTTGTATCAAACCATCTATGCAATAAATGTTGTATTTTGAAAATAGCGCATCGCTGGTCACACACACACACACAAAATAAGATAAATAAAATCCTGTCAGGGACTTCCTTGGTGGTCCAATGGTTAAGACTCCATGCTTCCAGTGTAAGGGCTGTGGGTTCAATCCCTGTTCAAGGAATTAAGATTCCACATACTGTGCAGTGTGGCAAAAACAATATTAAAAAAATAAAATGGATAGGACTTCCCTGGTGGCACAGTGGAAGGGAACCTGCCTGCCAATCCAGGAGACACAGGTTCAATCCCTTGTCTGGGAAGATCCCACATGCAGTGAAGCAACTAAGTCTATGTGCCACAACTACTGAGCCTGAACTCTAGAGCCCAGGAGCCGCCACTACTGAAGCCTTTATGCCAAGAGCCCGTGCTTCTCAACAAGAGAAGCCATCACTATGAGAAGCCCACACATTGAAATTAAGAGAAGAACCCGGTTCACCACAAATAGAGAAAGCCAGGACAAAGCAACAAAGATCCAGGGCTACTGTTCATAGATAAATAAATTTTTGTAAAAAACAGCTAAAAGGATAAAATCCTGGTTCTACTACCATTGTTCCTTCCCTTCAGACACTTACGGGGACAGCTGGCTACACACACTCCTCCATATTGATACTTGGTATGAGGATTGGGTTCCAACTGGAAAGTTAGCTTGTTGTAGACTAGAGGCTGTGGACACTGGCGTACACAGGCCCCACTGTCATTGAAGAGTCGGCAGGCCTAGGAACACAGAAGGCTTATAAGACTCATGTTACATATGTACCCTAACTTCCTCCCCAAAGCCCACGTCCCATTTCAGAACAGTCAGGTGGTGGCAACGGTACGTACAAAGCAGTCTGTGTTCTGAGGGCCTGAGCAGCCCCCTGCACACTCGTCATGGCAGCACTGGTTGGGGTTGGGCCCAAAGCAGTGACCATTACACTGTGGCGCACAGATAGTCTTGGTTACTGTGGAAGGGGAGAAAGCACAGCTGTCAGGGCTTTTGGGACTGTGTTCTGAGGCTCTCCCTCACCCTCTTGCCCTCTAGGCTCATCCCCACCCCCCTGACAGAGTTGGCTGGAAAAGGATAAGAAAGTGTACATGAGTTTGAAGTTTTTACAATGAAGTAGACCCACATGTCTGACAGTCTTCTGGTCCAGGACCCCAGCATCGCCCCTTGCAGGCCTCATGACAGGGGGAACCTGGTTGGGAGAGAAAAAGGCCGTCAAAAAGGCTTGCTCAAATCAACAGGGTATGATGTCAGCACACAGGCACCCAGTCCCGGGAAGCGAGGAGCCAGGGCGGTGTCCCTCCTTGCCCTCGCAGAGCAGGGCTGGGCTCAAGTGAACCTGTCAGCGCGGGGTGGAGCCGCGCCTCCACACCACCCACAGGGCGGCTGAGGGGAGGGCCTAGGGCACATGCCCTGTTCAGCCCAGTCTCAAGCCAGGAATTTGGTTCTTCTTGGCAAACTGAACTCAGTAGGAATATCTGCAAGTGAGTAGACAGGGAGTGGCAGCCTGCAGTTGGGAGTAGGTGGGCTCTAAGAAAGAGAATGCTGGAGTGGAAAGAGAAATGGATCTGGAGTCCAGACCTGGCTTCTCACTCAGCACAGAGCTCTTCAGCCCCTTTCCCTGGCACCCTGCTTCTGCAGTTCTGGTTCTAGGCAACTGACCTGCTTCCACCTGGCAAGCTCCTTGGGTTAGAGCCTGAGGTTTGTTCAAGGGAGACTGGATTCAGATTAGGGACATACTGAGGAGCGGAAGGGAGTCACTCTGGTTGGGTGGGGGGCAGTCTTGATCATAGCCACTCACAGGTCTTGCCGTTGTTCTTCACTACTATCTCAGCATCTCGGTCCCGCACGATGTCCCTCCAGTCAATTGTGTCCATGTGACAAAGTTTCTCGTTCCTCTCAATGTAAACACCCCCTGACAGAATCTCTGAGGTAGGGAAGACCAGTGCCAGGGTCAAGGGCTAGTCAGGGGATTCCCCCCTCTTCCTTCCCTCCCCGCCAGTCTGAGAGGCCACCCCAGTCAGAAGCAGGAGATGTGGGGCAGACAGATACATCCAATTAAGTCCAAACTGCAGACGCCTTACAAGAGGAGGAGCCAGGCTGAAAGAAAGTCCTGCCTCCTCAGACACCTGTCCAGATCCGGTTGAGCCAGTGGGGGAGGGGAAGGGAAAGAAGGAGAGAAGATCCCTGACTCAAGCCCACACCCACACCACCGTGTGCCCTACCTGCCTGTTTTTCAGCTGACTAGGACAGGGAGAATTTTAGTACCCAGCCTGTAGCCCTCTGGCTTGGGAGGGTTGGTTCTTGGGGGTGCGGGAGGGATTCCCATTCCCAGAGAAGGAGGGACATTAAGGTGCACTGGACTGAAGTCAGAGGAATGGCTAACAGCTCTGGCTCCAACTTCAGCCCCACCAAGACATGAGGGCCCTCCCCCGGGGCAAGACGCCCCAGCTCCCTGTTAGGGCTGTCTCTCTATTGTTCAAGGAGGAGTGGACCTTTACACCTTAGTGGTCAAGGTGGTGGGCACTGTGAACGGGGCACTTAGAGGGAGCAGTCTGGGGCCATGGTCATGGTCAAGGAGGCACCTGTCAGCGGGTGGGCTGAGGGCAGGCCTGGAAGGAATCACCGGGAACTGACCAGTGAGCTGAGTAAGGCTGAGCTGGCGCAGAGCGTGGCTAGAGTTGATGTTGTAGTTCAACATGACAAAGATGGCAAACTTCCCATCGTAGACCTGGGTCCCCCGCACCACTCGGAGGTTGGGCAGTGGCAGTGTAGAGAACTCGTTCATGGCCACAAGGACATAGCCGGTCACTTCTCGGATCCACTGTGACGGAGCAGATCGCGTGAGAGGGACAAGAAATGGGGCAAGAAGTCTCAGTCCCCTTTCCCTCCTAAGGCACTGAGGAACTTCTAACTCCTCTAATTCTTTCCAAGTCCTGTTTTGGAGTAGGGAATAGCAAGTGCCACATGACTTCTACAAGTGAAGATGGGCTGCAGAAATGATTGAGAAATTCTAGGCTGCAAGCCTCTTTCCAAGGGCTCCTCATGCCAGGACGGTCTTTGCTTATCCTTGCCTCACCTCCCCAGGTGCCCCCACAGTCCCTGGTGTAGAATCTACCTCACTCCTGCTCCTTCTCGTGGCCAGCCCTTGTGTATTCCCAGCTACAGCCACCAGTCCACAGGCCCCAGATTCCAATCACTGCCCCATAAACACACAGGCTTGGATCTTAGAAACCACTGAGTTTTAGGAATGCTGAGCTCCAGCTCCAGCACAGGGTAGCCCCGAGGACAGGAAACAGGCTTCAATAGGGAGGACATGGGGGAAGAAGTTGAGGCAGAAGGTCAGCCCTCTAACCTGCAGAAAGGAGAGGTCAGCGTTGTGTCCTGTGAGCACGATCTCCAGGTTCCCCATCACCACTTCACAATTCTCATAGAGCTTGTGCAGTGTCTGGTACTGGTTCTCAGCATCGCCAGTCACACTCAGCCCATTCAGAGTCCCAGGGCACACTGTTCCAAGTGGAGGGGAGAGTGGCAGGGGGCTAGACATAAGTTTTCAGCCCCGTCGCCCTAAGACCACCCCCTTGGTCGCCCTCCTCTAGTAACACTCAACATGACTAGAAGGCAGCTGCCCCCAGCCCTCAACCCCAGAGGCAGATACCAAGGCTGGACTGAGAACTTTAACTTCCTCTTTTCCCAAAATCCCTTCACTATCCCCCTTCTCTCACCTGGGCCTCCTCTGGGCCTCTTTTGGGTACTACTTTGGGTGCTAAGGAGTTAATCAAGGAGGATGTAGGGTTGTTTTCCTCTCCCTAAGAAGAAGTTAGAAATGGACCACAACTTGGTTACCCTCCTCTTCCCCGCCCCCACTCCAACCGAGCACTTCTCTACCCCCATCCTGCCTCTCTAGGTCCTGGAATAAATATCTCTTTGGGGCAGCACACAGCCCCTATTGTGTCTAGGGAGGGTGGGATGGGGGCAGAGGGTGGGGGCAGTGCCTGGGGCCACAGTCCAGCCCACAATGAGGCAATTCTATCTTGGAGGAGGGGGCTGCTCCACCCTGTCCCCAGACACCCTGTCCTCAGCAACAACCCCCCTCCACCCTCAAGCCTTGGGTTCAGACCAGTGACCTCACTAGTGGGGGGCCTCTGGTGGTGGTGGTGATGGTGGTAGTGGGGGTCAATGTAAGCTTTGTCTTCCAGACTACCCCACAACCCCTCCCTAAACTCTGGCTTCCCTCTCACTCCTTTCCTCATCCCCACACATGCCAGCTCTCTCCACATCACAATTTCCAGCCCTAGAGTATTTTTCAGCAAATACAGAGAAGTTGGATGGAAACAGCAGTCGACTGCCTCCATCTCAGCTTTCTACCCAATTTCATTGTCAGAGGAGATCCATTAAGAAGTCTTCCAAATGTCGCTCACTCACTCAGTCCTCACTCACTGTCAGTCTTGGAGGTTCACTTTACTTCGTAAGTGTGGAGGAGGACATGGGGGCTTACGGTCAATCTTGGACCCTGAAGCCCTACCCTGTCTCTCCTCTGGCTCGGTGAAAGGCTGTGGGGGAACAGTAGACACCACCTGTTCCAGCCACCCTTCCCTGAGGCGGTGGCAGCCTAGTGGGAGGCAGGAGTGGGAATGAAGGAAGGGAGGTGGGTGAGCCCCAACCCCTCCTCCTGGATGCAGTCCTAGTCTGACCACTCGACCTTTGAGGGGCTCCAATTCCCTATCACTCCCCATGAAGGGAAAAGGGTGAGCTAGACCCGGCAGAGGAGTAAACAGACATGAGCTCCCAGAGGTGCCTGGGAACTCTAGGGTCCTTGGGTTGAAAAGAAAACCACTAAGAAGCTAGTCGTTTCTGCAACAGCCCCACCTCAACTCCCTTCTTGGCAGGACACCCCCTCTTCCAAGTCAAGGTGCCAACCTTTCTCCCCAGATAAAGGAGAAGCCAAGATTTCTGCACAGGGAAGCAGGGTGTGTGTGTGTACACACGCACACACACTCGCATGCCGACAAACACGTACACAGCTCCCCTACTAGCCCATTCCGTCCTTAGGTTTCCTTGTTAGGGAGTATTGCAGGTGGGCCCATCCTTCCCACCTGCCCGCATGTGTTTGTGCAGACTTTGTGTCGAGCTGGGGAGACTACAGTGTTAGAGGTCCCAGTTCCCTGCCACCCTGAGGGTAAAGTCCATATTACACAAACAAGAGCAAAGGGCTGGGCGGGAAACTATGAACAACACCTCTGAGGAGGAACCAGGCATCTAGGGGAGGAGTGGAGGGGGAGGGGAATTCAAAAGTCCCTGCTATACCCAGCGACCAGGGGCACCGGGAGGGCCAGTGTCACAGGCTCCCCTTTGGTAGAGAGCACTGGGGTGGGTCGCAACAAGAATCTCCAGCCCCTCCTCAACCAGAGGCCTTCTCCCCCAAGTCCCCCGCCCCCATCACCGCCAGGACAAAGGGGCTATAGAAGGACTGAGACGGGGCCGGATGCCCAGAGGCTGCAGGAGCCAGATAAAGGGTAAAGAGACCCAACCATGCCTGCCTCCTGTCTCCCTCAGGGAAGGCGGCCAGGATCCAGGACTCCTGGGTTCCCGGCTGAAGATTCCAGGGGTCTGAGCGGAACAGTGAGACAGTCACTTTACTCCATCTCTCCCACTCCAATCCCCAGACCCCCGCCCTCTACCAGCTGGGAGTGTTCACATCCCAAGATCCCAAGGTCTAAATTTAGGCCCAGCAACTGTGAGGGAAGCACAGGTGTTTCTCCCACTCCCACCCTGGGGAAGGGGCCCTGACAGTGCCAAACCCCAAGCTGAGATCTGGGGGGGAGGGGAGGAATTCAACAGAACTCCTCCAGTGCCAGCATCCCCAGCACCCCTCAGGTGTCCACCGCCCCAGAGACACCCCAAAGAGGGGGGCTTAGCTGGCATGGGAGTGGGAGGAGGAACAGAGGGGTGACCTGACTCTTGTCTAGACGGCTGGAGACAGCCAGACAATAAACAGAATGGGAGTGGAGGTGAAGCTGGGTCTGAGAAGGACCCTCCCCAGGATAGGGGGCTCAGAAGACAGGACAAGTGCCTTGTCAGCCCTTAAGTTGGGGAGAGAAAAGGCAGAAATATAGTGGCTGGAAATCCTTGACCCCATAGCTGGTGGTCCAGGGCTCTGTACATAGTAGATGCTCAGTAAACATTGGTTAAATTGATCTGGGGCTTTAAAAAAGTTTGGTCAAGTTGGGGACCAGCCAACTTTATTATTTTGAGAGAACGAGGGCAGTCAGCCTCTGCGTGGCCTCTCTCCCTGCTGTCACCTGGACTTAGCCCCCAGGTTAATCTCCACTCTCCCCAGGGCAGGCCCATTCACGGAAGAGGAGGTGCCACTCTTGTTTTCCAACACTAGAGAACAACAACCTCTCCCCCTTCCACAGCTCCGCCCTGTCGGCAGAACAACGAAACTGGAGCTTGCTGAGCCCCAGGGGCCAAAGAGGTCTGGAGCAAACCGAGACCCCTACCTGCGTGTCCCGCTTCCTCCAAGATCTCCACCTCCAATCACCCTCTCACGTTTACAGAATGGAGGTCCTAGTTCCCGTCCCTGCGGGGTCCCTCAGAAGTGTGAATGGTTTCAGCATCCGCCGGAGAGACAAATCTGAGGGTCTGCGTTGCGCCCAGGAGGCGGTGGCGGGGGGCAGGTCCCGGAATCGCGTCCCCGCCCGGACCACGCCGAGAACCCCATCCTGACGGTCCCGGGCCTAGGGGGTCCCAGCCGGCGGGGGCTTCACACCCTAGCCTCGCGCAGCCCAAGCTCCTGCCGCTGGCCTCCGGCACCCCACGAATCCGGCTCGGAATCCCGGGTTCGGAGCCCGCCTGTGCTCCCGCGCCGCTTACCTGCCTGCGAATTGCCCACCTCGGAGCCCCGGGCCAGGCTGAGGAGGAAACCCAGCACCTGCAGAACCCGGTTTACCCTCATGACTCCAGCGGAGGGTGAGGGGAACCCAGCCCAAGCCGGCCGGGAAGAGCCCTGGACTAGGACATCGAAGCGGAGCCACCTGAGCCGCCAGCGACCCGGTAGCGGCGGCAGAGGAGGCTGCGAAGTGCAACCGGAGCCGGAGTCCGGGGCGGGATGGCAGGGGAGGAGTGGAGTCTGCGAGGGAGCGCAGGACTGAGCGCAGGGGGAGGGGGTGAGTCTCGGCCGCGCCCCCTCGGGCGCGAGGCTGGAGTAGCGATTGCCGGAGCTTCGGCGGCCCGCCCCGAGCTAGCGCGCCCCACGCCCAGTGGCCGGCAGCTTGGCCGCGCAGATCCTAAACGGCTCTCGCCCTAAATATTCTCCCGGAGTCCAAGATTCCGAACGCCCCCAAATACTTCCAGAGGAGAAAGGTAATGGGGGTGGGGAGAGAACGCTCCAAAGCCCGACCCCCTGCGAGTTGGCCTCGCCCACTAACCAAATCACTCAACTCCCCTAGCCGGTTGGGTCACTTGGGGGAGTTTCTGTCTCAGTGTGTTTGCCTGTGTGTGTGTGTGTGTGTTTTTGAGGGGGAGGGTGTTTTTGTCGCCTGTTCAGGCCACCTCAGTTTCCCCGGAAACCCCCTCGAAACCCCATAAGTCATCCGCCCTGCCGAGGAACCCGAGCTCCAGAGGCCGCGTGAAATTGCACTGTCTCCGGCCGCTTCCTCCTCCAGACCAGGCGCCGGCCCGGCCTCTCCCGGGGATTTGGTAGGGGGGCGGGGGAGGCTTCCAGCCTGGGAACAGACCCCGAAGCCCGCCTTTTCACTTCCATCCCGGGAGGGGCTCCCGCACCTGTCGCCGTCCCCTCTGCTGCCCCCCACGGCCGCCTGGGAGAACAGCTGCCTCCCCTTGCACACTGGAGTCGGACCGCGCCGTCGGGGCCGCAGCCGTTCCCACCACAGAAGTTCACTTTCCCAGGCCTTCCTGGCCTGGGGTCTTCCTGGAAAGGAGGAGGAGGGGGACGCGGAGAGGGCCCTAGAGACTGCGTCCCCGAAAGGCATGAACCCAGGGCACCAGCTCTGGGATCCTAGCCAGAGGCGCTGCTGACCACCACGAGGGGATGCCCCAAACCCAGGCCGACACCAAATGGATCAGATGGGCACTTCCTGGTGCCCAGCCGGCGGCAGTGAGGCCTCACACGGTTTGGCATTCCGGATCTTGCCCTGAGAGCTTAATTATTTCCCCCAGAGTTTCAAGCCTGAAAACTTCAAGAACAGTTGAGCTTTGAATAAGAAAAATTCCACCTCTCACTCTGAGCCAAGAGTACTGGCTAAAATTCTTTAAACTTGCTTTGCAGCACCCTAGAGGGCCCGTTCTGTGATTGGAGGCTACCTTTGCCCTCTGAGTGTTGGCCTTGTCCTGAGCACGCACTTAACAGTCATGATAGCAATAGCAACATTAACATATACATTACTATACAAGATCCTTTGCAAGCACTTTTTCAAACTTAGAGAATGTTTCACTTAATATAAAAATTATGTGAATTAGGTGACATCACTCTCAGTTTTACAGAACTGGAAATGTGGGACTACTTCAAGATCATCCACCCGGTGACAGTGCTGAGATGTTCAGGTGATCCGAAGGAGGGGATCAGGTTTTTGCCTAGGACTTCTTGGGTTACAAGCTCTAGATTGGAGCTTCATCTGCTCAGAATCAAACTCCTATCAAATAATTGAGCTATTACCACTTAAGGGGCCTTTCATTTGATCACTCATGCATTTCAACCTAGTGTTCAAGGCTCTCATTTCAAAGGAGGAACCCCTCCCTAGTTTCTTTGTTTGTAGAGCAGTCATATTTACTAAAGGTTGTTGTCTGTATTTACTGAGAAAAGGCAGGGAGATCTTCATTACTGAATGCTAGATATATTTATCTTATTATTATATCTTATGTATTATGTATTCATATATCTTATGTAGCTGTATGTATTATTATCACCAACCCTAATCCTTCCCTCCCCAACTAGATATATCCAAGTGTGCTTGCTGGTATTTATTCTTCAGTATGCTATGCTAAATATCAGGGATGTAAGCACTGGAAATATCTGACAAGTAAGGGGCCATCTCTGTTGGGTGCTGTGCTGACCCCATAAATGAACCAATGGAGACTTTATTTACCAACACTCTCTGCAGTTAGCAGTTATCCAGCATCCCTTTATTTTTCCTTAACTCTTAGCTGATAACTTTGGTTCTTATTTTACTGTGAAAGTAATCAAAGCATCCTTCGGACTTCCCCGGTGGTCCAGGGAAGAATCCACCTTCCAATACAGGGAACACAGGTTCAGTTCCCTGGTCAGGGAACTAAGATCCCACATGCCACAATATTTTAAAAAATAATAATAATAAACGACTTCCTGGTGATCCAGTGGTTAAGAATCCGCTTGCTAATGCAGGGAACACAGGTTTGAGCCCTGGTCCGGGAAGATTCCACATGACTCGAGGCAACTGAACTCTTGCACCACAACTGCTATGAGCCTTCATGCTCTGGAGCTTGTGCTCAAAAAGAGAAGGCACTGCAGTGAGAAACCAGTGCCCTTCGACTAGAGCAGCCCATGTTCACCACAACTAGAGACAGCCTGCACGAAGCAACAAGACCCAGCACAGACAAAAACAAATAGATAAAAATTTTAAAGGAAAACGTCCTTATCTACCAGCCATCTGGCCAATTTACCTTCATCCTCGCTTAGGTACACTGACTTCCATCATATTAAAATGAATTGTCTGTGTTGCTAGTTAAGCCAGCTGTCCGGCTTCCATGGTGGCTCAGACGGTGAAGAATTCACCTGCAATGCAGGAGACGGGCGTTTGATCCCTGTGGCGGGACTATCCCCTGGAGAAAGGAATGGCCACCCACTCCAGTATTCTTGCCCGGAGAATTCCATGGGCAGAGGAGCCTGGTAGGCTACAGTCCATGGGGTCACAAAGAGTAGGATACCACTGAGCAGCTAAGCACACAGCACAAACCAGCTGTCATCCTCCCATTCCTATCCCTCATCCCCTGCCCTCTTGTTCTATACCTCAGTCTTCTTGTCTTTCTCCTGTATTATCAATATTTCTCTCTACTGGATAATTTTTTATTTTTTCAATTTGGCTGCCTCCTGTCTTAGTTGTAGCCTGCTAGGGCTGGAGGCACTCGGGCTTAGTTGTCCTGCCCTGGAATCTTAATTCCCCAACCAGGGATCCAGCCTGTGTCCCCTGTATTGCAAGGTGGATTCTTAACCACTGGACCACCAGAGAAGTCCAATATGGGGCTTTTTTTAAAGTTATTTTTTAGGAGAGAAAACTTCAGAGGAGGTATTTTACATACAGAATCCTTTGAACTGAACCTTGTGAAATAAATATTTAGTAGAGGTAAAAGCTATATGCCAAGTACATTTCACTTAACGTAAAGCCTTGGCAAGACTAATTAATGCAGAAATAAACAAATAAAACCCCACATACACAATTACAAATAATAAGAACATTAAAAAGATATCTGGGGGCTTCCCTGGGAGTCCAGTGGTTAAGAATCCACTTTCCAATACAAGGAACATGAGTTCAATCCCTGATTGGGGAATTAAGATCCCATCGGATGTGGAGCAACTAAGCTCACATGGCACAACTAGAGAAGCCCAGGTGCTGCAACGAAGACCCAGTACAACCAAAACAAAAACAAACCTGCACAATTCTTTTTCTAGTTTCTGAAAAGCTTGCATAAAAGTAGCAAGAAACTGTTTTTGAAGGTCAGTAGAACATATCTGTAAAATCATCTGGGTCAAAAGTTTGGGTAGGAAAGTCTTTTAAATTTTTTCAAAAAATATTTCTTTATCTGGCTTTGATGGGTCTTAGTTGCTGCAAGGGAGAAGGCAATGGTAACCCACTCCAGTACTCTTGCCTGGAAAATCCCACGGGCCTGGAGAAGCCTGGTAGGCTGCAGTCCATGGGGTCACTAACAGTCGGACATGACTGAGTGGCTTCACCTTCACTTTTCACTTTCATGCATTGGAAGAGGAAATAGCAACCCACTCCAGTATTCTTGCCTGGAGAATCCCAGTGACGAGGGGGCCTGGTGAGCTGCCGTCTATGGGGTTGCACAGGGTCGGACATGACTGAAGCGACTTAGCAGCAACAGCAGCAGCAGTTGCCGCAAGGCAGGATCCTCAGTCTTTGTACACCAGGCAAGATATTTGTTGTGGCTTGTAAACTCTTAGTAGTGACATGTGGGATCTAATTCCCTGAACCAGGGATCGAACCTGGGGCCCCTGTATTGGGAGCACCAAGTCTTAGCCAAGGCACCACCGGGGAAGTCCCAGTGAAAAATCTTTGATTAACATTTTATTTATTTATTTATTTTAAACTTTATTTGTTTGTTTGTTTATGGCCGCTTTGGGCCCTCTGCAGTGAAAGCATGCAGTCCTAACCACTGGATGGCCAAGGAAGTCCATTTTGCTATTTGTATTTTCCCAGAAATTTCTACATTTCGTTTAAGCTTATAAATTCACTAGTGTACGGTTGTTAATACTATTGTACTGTTTTATTTCGTTTCCGGCCACATGGCACGTGGGACTTTACCCCAACCAGGGATGGAACTATCACCCCCTGCAGTGGAAGCACAAAGTCTTCAGCACTGGACCGCCAGGAAAGTCTAATATTGTTATTATTTTTTTTAATCTGTTGAGGGAGCTTCTGAGTTGGGGAACATGTGGAGATGCAGGGACAATGGTACCTGGAAAGGGGATGGAAACTCCCACATACTTTGCCCTTTACATCTCTCCCATTAGGCTATTCCCTGAGTTATATCCTTTTGTTGTTGTATTCACCAATAATCTAGTGAATAAAATTTTAAAAACCTGTTGTGTCAAAATAAACTCTTAATGGCTTAAAGACTTAAACATAAGATATAACACTATAAAACTCCTAGAAGAAAACACAGGCAAAGCATTCTCTGACATAAATTTACCAACATTTTCTTAGCTTAGTCTCAAGCCAAAAAAAAAAAAAACAAATGGTACCTAATCAAACGTATAAGCTTTTGCATAGCAGAGAAAACCATAAACAAAACAAAAAGATAACCTATGGACTAAAAGAAACATTTGCAAATGATGCTACCAGCATGGGCTTAATTTCCAAAATATACCAACAGCTCTTATAATTCAATCACAAACAACTCAATCAGAAAATGGGCAGAAGATTTAAATTTTTTTTGGCCACACCACATGGCTTGTAGTCCTAAACTCGACTGCCAGAGAATTCCCCAGAAGACCCAAATAGACATTTCTCCAAAGAAAACATGTAGATGGCCAATAGGCACATGAAAAAATTGCTAATCATCATTGCTAATTATTAGAGAAATGCAAATCAAAACAATGAGGTGCCATGTTCCCCCAGACAGAATGACCATTTTTTAAAGAAATCAACAAACAATCTATGCTGGAAAGGGTGTGGAGAAAATGGAACCCTCCCACACTGTTGGTGGGAATGTAAGAGGATGCAGCCACTATGATAAACAGTATGAAGGTTCCTCAGAAAACTAGAGTTGCCATATGACCCCGCAATCCCACTCCTCTGGGAATTTACCTGGACAAAACTATAATTCAGAAAGATGGGTGCAACCCATTATTTACAATAGCCAAGACATAGAAATAAAAATGTCCATCGACAGATGAATGGATAAAGAAAATGTGGTGTGTATATATATATATATATATATAGCGACCCCATGGATTATAGCCCACTAGGCCCCTCTGTCCATGGGATTTCCCAGCAAGAATACTGGAGTGGGTTGCCATTTCCTTCATATATATATATATACACACAGACACACACACACACACACAATGGAATATAGGCCATTAAAAAGAATGAAATGATGCCATTTGCAGCTGCATGGATGGACCTAGAGATTATCATACTAAGCAATGTAAGTCAGAGAAAGACAAATACCATATGATATTACTTGTATGTGGAATCTAAAGTACAACAGATGAACATATCTATGAAACAGAAACAGACTCACAATTATAGAAAATAGACTTGTGGTTGCCAAGTGGAAGGGGTATCTGGGAGGGAGGATTGGGAGTGTGGGACTAGCAGATGAAAACTATTATGTATAGAAAGGCTAAACTACAAGGTCCTACTGTATATCCTGTGATAAGCCATAATGGAAAACTACATTTAAATTAACAACAAAAAATCTGTTGTGTTTGTGTTGTGTCTATGGAGTCGGTCCCATTTTCATTCTATATTTTGCTTATTTGCTGCAGCTGCTGCTGCTCTTTTATCTTCTTTATTATTCTAGATACTGTTCTCTTGTTTCCTCTCTTGTTCACAGGTTATAGTTATTCTATTTCCTCATCATATATTTGACATTGGACTTCTCAAGTGGAGCAGTGGTAAAAAATCTCCTGCCAATGCAGAAATCCCAGAAGACAGGCACTCAGTCCCTGGATTGGCAAGATCCCTTGGAGGAGGAAATGGCAACCCACTCCAGTATTCTTGGCTGGAGAATCCCATGGACAGAGGAGCTCGGCAGGCTACAGCCCATGTGGTGACAAAGAGTCAGACACAACTGAGCATGCACATGATGGGATATTTCACAAATTTAGCTTCTTAATGCTATTCTTCAGATCGTCTGTACTGCACCCTATTCTTTGCCTGAGAGGGTATGTTAAAAACTACAGTTCTAATAGTTGATTCATTCTTGAATTGATTGCTTTGTTCATTAGGTTCCAATTTTTTTTGGTTTCTTTCAAATATATTTAACATTCTACATCTCTAATTATAGCCTTAGTTGTAGCCTAGAAAGTCAGATAAACTTTTATTTAAAGTATTTCATCATTTCTCCGACTTTTTTTAACCCAAATTTTACTATTCATAAAATGTTTTTAGTTTCCAGACATTTGTCAACTTTGGGCAAATTTCTTAGTAATTTCTCATGTTCTTGTATTACAGTCATAGAACACGGCTGTGTAACACTGATTCTTTAAAACGTAATATTAAGGCTTCCTTTGTAATTTTGTACATGGTCATTTTTTATAAATGTTTTACATGTGCTAAAAAAAGTGTATTATCTGTTAGATGTAGAATTCTTCATATATAATATATTGAGCTTATTAATTTTATTATTCAGATCTTTTATATCTCTGCTTATTGTCTTTCCTTATTTATTATTTTTATTTATTTGGCTGCTTCACATCTTAATTGCTGTGAGGCTTATGGGATGTTACTTCCTCGAACCCTCTTCCCATGCATTGCAAGGTGGATTCTTAACCACTGGACCAACAGAGAAGTCCCTGTTTGTCTTCTAGATCCATCTGTTTCTAAGAGACCTATGTAAATATTTCCAGTTCTAACAGTTGATTTTTTTTCCTTTCCTAAATTTGTAAGTTGTTGTTTTATAACTGCCAAATAGGGAGAATAATAGTACTTTTTTTTTTTTGGCTGCACAGTGTGCAGGATCTTAGTTTCCAACCAGGGATCAAACCTGTGCCCCCTGCAGTGGAAGCACAGATTCTTAACCACTGGACCATCAGGGAATTCTCAGTACTTTCTTATAGGATTGTAATGAAAAGTAAGAATTAATGCATGTAAAACCTATAGAGCATGCCTAACAGAAAGAAGGTACTCAATAAAGTTAACTATTAAAATTTATATATTTTGAGCCTACATTGCTAAACACATTTATTATGGTTATATTTTCTTATTCTCTCTGTGGCAAGAATACGCAGAAGAACAGCACAGAAAAGATCTTCACGACCCAGATAATCACGATGGTGTGATCACTCACCTAGAGCCAGACATCCTGGAATGTGAACTCAAGTGGGCCTTAGGAAGCATCACTACGAACAAAGCTAGTGGAGGTGATAGAATTCCAGTTGAGCTATTTCAAATCCTGAAAGATGATGCTGTGGAAGTGTTGCACTTAATATGCCAGCAAATTTGGAAAACTCAGCAGTGGCCACAGGACTGGAAAGGGTCGGTTTTCATTCCAGTCCCAAAGAAAGGCAATGCGAGAGAATGCTCAAACTACTGCACAATTGCACTCACCTCACACGCTAGTAAAGTAATACTCAAAATTCTCCAAGCCAGGCTTCAGCAATACGTGAACCGTGAACTTCCAGATGTTCAAGCTGGTTTTAGAAAAGGCAGAGGAACCAGAGATCAAATTACCAACATCCACTGGATCATCGGAAAAGCAGAGATTTCCAGAAAAACATCTGTTTTACTGACTGCGTGGATCACAATAAACTGTGGAAAATTCTGAAAGAGATGGGAATACCAGACCACCTGACCTGCCTCTTGAGAAACCTACATGCAGGTCAGGAAGCAACAGTTAGAACTGNCCTGGTGTGCTGCAATTCATGGGGTTGCAAAGAGTCGGACACGACTGAACTGAACTGAACTGAACTGAACAGTGTTTTGTGAGGCTTGAAATAAGACGAGGTATTTAGAGACTTAGCACATTGCCTGGCTGATAGAAGGCCTCTATGGGTGGACCTGGGGGAAAGGGAGTTTGCAGAATACACAATGTTCAAATAGTGGCTGAATCCAGTGGCTGGAATAGGATAGAAAATAATTTCCCTTTGAGTTAAAAATCTGGAGGTAGACAATCCAGGATTGGCAGGGCGTGTTCCAGTGGGCAGGATGAGGTGTGCATCTACTGTCCCTTTAGGTTCCCAGAAGCTTCCTCCTGACATTTTCACTTGCATTCTAGTGGCCCGAATTTAGTCATCTGGCCACATCTAGCTGTAAAGGAAATTGGGAAATACTTTTTTTATCTGGGCAACTGTGTTTCCAGCTAAATTTTTTATTGCTGATACAAGAAGGGGAAAATGGATATCAGAAGAAACTAGCAGTTTCTAGTCTCTATACTGAAGCCACAGTACAGAAGTGTTTNCTAGTGGCCCGAATTTAGTCATCTGGCCACATCTAGCTGTAAAGGAAATTGGGAAATACTTTTTTTATCTGGGCAACTGTGTTTCCAGCTAAATTTTTTATTGCTGATACAAGAAGGGGAAAATGGATATCAGAAGAAACTAGCAGTTTCTAGTCTCTATACTGAAGCCACAGTACAGAAGTGTTTAATGCCATCCAGCCATCTCATCCTCTGTCATCCCCTTCTCCTCCTGCCCCCAATCCCTCCCAGCATCAGTCTTTTCCAATGAGTCAACTCTTCGCATCTTGAGAAACACTGGGCTGGAGGAAGCACAAGCTAGAATCAAGATTGCCCGGAGAAATATCAATAACCTCAGATATGCAGATGACACCACCCTTATGGCAGAAAGTGAAGAAGAACTAAAAAGCCTCTTGATGAAAGTGAAAGTGGAGAGTGAAAAAGTTGGCTTAAAGCTCAACATTCAGAAAACGAAGATCATGGCATCTGGTCCCATCACTTCATGGGAAATAGATGGGGAAACAACGGATGGTAGATGGTAAGTCTAAGGAATTTGTGCTTTATTGGTTGGGCTCTGTGGAACTGTTGATATTCTCAGTGTAGGGGGTCAATAGAATTAGAGGCTGTTCATGGTAATGGACTCTGACGTGGTTCCTCATACCAGCAATATTCTCCCCAGCAATATTCAGATACTTTCAAGAACAGTTAAACTTTCATTAAAAAATTTCCCTCTTCATCTTCCAACATGCTTTCCTACTCTGCCTCCTTTTTAAGTAAGGGGAAAGGTAGCCTGAAGGGTGGAAATGTGAGCAGGCAACCCTTCTACCCGGTAGTCTCCTTTAGACTTTGTCCAGGTTATCACTTCCTCCAGGCCCTCTCAAAAAGGGCTGAGAACCACAGTGAAAGCCCTTGCAAAGCAAGGAAGACCCAGGACAGCCAAAAATAAATCAATAAATAACAGCAACAAAAAAAGGCTGAGAGTGGAAACTAGTTCTTCCTAGAGGGTGGGGAGTACTGAATAGAGGGAGGTGGTGTCTTTATTATCAAGACAGTGTACACTCTCTCTGAGCACTTGGGCTTACCTTGGACACTGCACTATTGATGGTGTGCCCTACTGCATTCTAAGCAGCTTGAGGACAGCATTCAGGTCTCACCTGAGTCCATATCCTCTGCAGTTAACACAGTATCCAGGGCAAGGCATATATAAGGTTATGGAATGTCTGGATAAATGCTGAGCCCATGAATGCTGTCTAGATTGCATTAGCCTTAAAGCAGTTGTACTCTAGCTGAAATCCTCATACAATCAATTATTGTTGGTTGAGTTTCTGCTGAAAGCATTTCAGGAAAGGGCTAAGAGAAAGACTTGGGTAAGGTAAAGACAGTTGTGTCCTCTTGGAATGTGCTTCTTTTCAGAGAACATCGGACAGTGTAACAGTCAGATAGGCCAAGTAGTTTGTATTATACCCTAAAAGAAGTCCGTCTTTTCTTACTTTGCCTTCGTCATTTTAGGCACTGGTTTTTTACCAACAGTTCAGTCGCTCAGTTGTATCCAACTCTTTGTGACCCCATGGACTGCAGCATGCCAGGCCTTACTAAGACAATAAAAAATATACTGAATTTGTGTGCTTATAAGATATATCCTTAGGTAAGCCACTCCAATGAGATTTTTAAATCAATGAATATTTACTGTGTGAAGCACTATGGTAAGGGCCATAAGGACTAGAAACAGATAAATAAAAGAATCAGTCCTTGCTTTCAAAGAATTTACAATCAACAAATACTCTAGGTTGTAGGAATCTAAATATGATTGACTAAGCCCCACAAGGGGCTTACAATACGGTATGAAAAGCAGACAGATAAACAGATGACTACGTGTTCTATGATTTAGTGTTTGAACCTTTCTCAGGGCCAAAGGTACATATTTTGGTTAAAAATTTAAAGAAATTGTCCATTTGAGATATGGTAAAATCTGTAGACACCTTCTAGTTACTAGTATGCAAAATGTTTTTGGAGAATTTTATATTTTAGGAGTGGCAGGGATATGATATGCAACCGGAGGTGAGGGGCAAAAAAAAGAGGGTTGATCATTTTGAAGTGACATTAAATTATCTTTTGACACCAGCTGTATCTTTTTTATAAAAGAAAATGGAAACAACTGTGTCCTTGACCTTCAAAAAGAAATTGACTTACCTAGCTTAACTATTCAAACAAACAACTGTGTACTTTCTTCAATTCCTATGATGATTTTGATTTACTGTAAATGACTGAATTTAATGAACTAAATTATGCTATTTAAATGCATTTTGTGAATGGTATTGTAGTTTGTTACAAAGCATTATGTCTATGCTAAATTGTGCTGTAAATGATATGGTATGGAACATATGTGCTGTATTCATAATTTAACTGTGGCTATGGAGTGCCTTCTTGGATAGGACATACTGAAAAAGGAGCCTTTATTTACCTGGTGAAATGAAGGTGATATCTCAGCAAATCACTAGGTCTTACTGACCTTGGCAGAATTACAGTGCTAATATTTTCACATGGATGAACTGTTCTTGAACAATTTCTCTAATGTATATGGCAGAAATAGGCTTTCCATTAAACTAGGTATATATGGTGTATCTTCTCTTTCCATTTTTTTCCCCTTCAACAAATATTTACTGCAGTCATAGCAAGGATAATTCCACCTCCATTAAGGTTCATGTTTTCTCCTGGCCTCTCAAATGGCAGAGATAATAGAAATCAAAGGTTTGTCCTGCAGTTATGCTGGACATGTTCTCTGAGAGGAGCTGGCATTAGATAATACCCTGCTCTTCTTTCAGAGTAATTTGAGAGGTTTTCTTGTTTTTAAGAGGAGATGCTGAGGCCAAAATAGCATCTTTATTACTGATACAGGCTATGTTGGCTTAGTGTGGGGGCTGAATGGACTTTCTAACAAAATCCTGACTTTAGATATATTTACCAAGTTGGTCCTGGGGTTTCTTACATGGAAAGACAGCTTAGGTAAGATTTTTAACGTGGTAACACAGAAGAACTGTACAAAAAAGATCTTCACGACCCAGATAATCATGACGGTGTGATCACTCACCTAGACCCAGACATCTTGGAATATGAAGTCAAATGGGCCTTAGGAAGCATCACTACGAACAAAGCTAGTGGAGGTGATGGAATTCCAGTGGAGCTATCTCAAATCCTGAAAGATGATGCTGTGAAAGTGCTGCACTCAATATGCCAGCAAATTTGGAAAACTCGGCAGTGGTCACAGGACTGGAAAAGGTCCGTTTTCATTCCATTCCCAAAGAAAGGCAATGCCAAAGAGTGCTCAAACTACCGCACAATTGCACTCATCTCACATGCTAATAAAGTAATGCTCAAAATTCTCCAAGCCAGGCTTCAGCAATACCTGAACCGTGAACTTCTAGACGTTCAAGCTGGTTTTAGAAAAGGCAGAGGAACCAGAGATCAAATTGCCAACATCTGCTGGATCATGGAAAAATCAAGAGAGTTCCAGAAAAACATCTACTTCTGCTTTATTGACTATGCCAAAGCCTTTGACTGTGTGGATCACAATAAACTGTGGAAAATTCTCAAAGAGATGGGAATACCATACCACCTGATCTGCCTCTTGATAAAGCTGTATGCAGATCAGGAGGAGACAGTTGGAAGTGCACATGGAACAACAGACTGGTTCCAAATAGGAAAAAGAGTATGTCAAGGCTGTATATTGTCACCCTGCTTATTTAACTTATATGCAGAGGACATCATAAGAAACACAGGGCTGGCGGAAGCACAAGCTGGAATCAAGATTGCCCGGAGAAACATAAATAACCTCAGATATGCAGATGACACCACCCTTATGGCAGAAAGTGAAGAACTAAAGAGCCTCTTGATGAAAGTGAAAGAGGAGAGTGAGAAAGTTGGCTGAAAGCTCAACATTAAGAAAACTAAGATCATGGCATCCGGTCCCATCACTTCATGGGAAATAGATGGAGAAACAGTGGAAACAGTGTCAGACTTTATTTTTTCTGGGCTCCAAAATCACTGCAGATGGTGATTGCAGCCATGAAATTAAAAGACGCTTACTCCTTAGAAGGAAAGTTATGAGCAACCTAGACAGCATATTCAAAAGCAGAGACATCACTTTGTCAACAAAGGTCCGTGTAGTCAAGGTTATGGTTTTTCCAGTGTTCATGTATGGATGTGAGAGTTGGACTGTAAAGAAAGCTGAGTGCTGAAGAATTGATGCTTTTGAACTGTGGTTTTGGAGAAGACTCCTGAGGGTCCTTTGGACTGCAAGGAGATCCAACCAGTCCATCCTAAAGGAGATCAGTCGTGGGTGTTCATTGAAAGGACTGATTTTGAAGCTGCAACTTCAGTACTTTGGCCACATGATGCAAACAGCTGACTGATTTGAAATGACCCTGATGCTGGGAAAGATTGAAGGCACGAGAAGNTCTGTATGCAGGTCAAGAAGCAACAGTTAGAACTGGACATGGAACAATAGACTGGTTCCAAATTGGGAAGGAGAGTGTCAAGGCTGTATATTGTCACCTTGCTTATTTAACTTATATGTAGAGTACATCATGTGAAATTCTAGGCTGGATGAAGCACAAGCTGGAATCAAGGTTTCTGGGAGAAATATAATAACCTCAGATATGCAGATGATACCACTCATTTGGGAGAAAGAGAAGAACTAAAGTGCCTCCTGATAAAAGTGAAAGAGGAGAGTGAAAAAGTTGGCTTAAAACTCAACATTCAGAAAACTAAGATCATGGCATCTGGTCCCATCACTTCACGGCAAATAGATGGGGAAACAGTGACAAACTTTATTTTGGGGGGCTCCAAAATCACTGCAGATAGTGAACGCAGCCATGAATTAAAAGATACTTGGTCCTTGGAAGAAAAGCTATGACCAACCTAGATAGCATATTACAAAGCAGAGACATTACTTTGCCAACAAAAGTCCACCTTAGTCAAAGCTATGGTTTTTCCAGTGGTCATGTATGGATGTGAGAGTTGGACTATAAAGAAAGCTGAGCACTGAAGAATTGATGCTTTTGTACTGTGGCGTTGGAGAAGACTCTTGAGAGTCCCTTGGACTGCAAGGAGATCCAACCAGTCAATCCTAAAGGAAATCAGTCCTGAATATTCATTGGAAGGACTGATGCTGAAGCTGAAACACCAATACTTTGACCACCCGATAGGAAGAACTGACTCATTGGAAAAGACTGTGATGCTGGGGAAAATTGAAGACAGGAGGAGAAGGGGATGACAGAGGATAAGATGGTAGGATGACATCACCAACGTGATGAACATGAGTTTGAGCAAGTTCTAGGAGTTGGTGATAGAGAGAAGCCTGGCATGCTGCAGTCCATGGAGTGGCAAAGAGTTGGACATGACTGAGCAACTGAACTGACTGACTGACCTGTTTCTGTAGGGGCAGGGTCTGAGAAGGTTTCAGGGTGGAAGCAATGCTTGAGTTAGGGTGACTAAACTAGGATAGATACTTTTGGTTGTTGTAGTCTGATTAATGACCCCCAAAGATGTCCAGATCCTAATCTATGAAGGCTGTGAATATGTTACCTTACATGGTAAAAGAGACCTTGAAGATGTGATGAAGTTAAGAATCTTGAGACTGGAAAATTATCCTGCTTCATCTCGGTTGGCCCAATGAGATTACAAGGATCTTTACCAGAGGGAGGTCTGACTGTCAGGGGAATCTGAAGATGCTATGGTGCTGACCCTGAAGAGGGAAGAAGAGGCCACACAGCTAAGGAATACAGATAGCCTGTCGAAACTGGAAAAGGGAAGAAAGTGGATTCTCCATGAGCCTCTAGAAGGAGTTCAGCTCTACTGCTGTCTTTTTTTTTTTTTTTCCTTTTTATGGCTGTACCACAAAGCTTGTGGAATCTTAGATCTCTGACCAGGAGTCAAACCTGGGCTCCTGACAGTGAAAGTCTGGAATCCTAACCACTGGACCACCATGGAATTCCACTTTTAAATCTTTTTAATCAATTTTTTATTAGAGTATAATTGATTTACAACGTTGCATTAGTTTTTGCTGTACAGCAAAGTGAATCTATAATACATATATCCACTCTTTTTTAGAGTCTTTTTCCATATAGGCCACTGTGCAGTATTGAGTAGAATTCCTTGTGCTATACAGTAGGTCCTTATTAGTTATCTATTTTACATATAGTAGTGTGTATGTGTCAATCCTAGTCTCCCAATTTATCCCTCCTCCTCCATTCTCCCCAGTAATCGTAAGCTGTGTTTTACATCTGTGACTGCATTTCTGCTTTGTTAATAGGTGCATTTGTCTCATTTCTTTAGATTCCACATTGAGCGATATTATTCTGCTGCTGTCTTGATTTTAGCTCTGTATGACTCATTTCAGACTTCTGACATTTAGAACTGTGAGATAATAAATCTATGCTGTTTTAAGCCACTGACTTTATGGTAATTAGTTACAACAACCATGGGAACTAACATAACAGTCGACAACCTGAAGCCTTCCTATGTGACTTCAAACATTATACCACTGTAATGTAGGTGAGAGGCGGTAATGGTTAGACCAGGGTCCATAGCCTGGAAGCAACCACAGCGGTTTCTTGAAAATCCTTCTAGAACTGTTTCATGTACAAACATAGCAAGTGTGTTAGAAAATTTTTTTTTGCAAATTTGTTTTTGTTGATTTTTTGGCTGCCCTGGGTCTTCATTGCTGCGAGAGTGCTTTCTCTAGTTGCAGTCAGTGGTGTTTCTCTCTAGTTGTGGTGTAGGAACTTCTCATTGTGGGGGAGGGAGGGCTTCTCTTGTTGCAGAGCTCAGGCTCTAGAACAGGCAGACTCAGTAGTTGTTCACAGGTTTAGTTGCCTTTGACATGTGAAATCGTCCTAGAGCAGGGATTGAACTCTTGTCCCCTGCATTGGCAGGTGGATGCTTAACCACTGAAAGTGAAAGTTGCATAGTTGTGTCCAGCTGTTTACAACCCCATGAATTATACAGCCCATGGAATTCTCCAGGCCAGAATACTGGAGTGGGTAGCCTTTCCCTTCTCCAGGGGCTCTTCCCAACTCAGAGACTGAACCCAGGTCTCCTGCATTGCAGGCAGATTCTTAACCAGCTGAGCCACAAGGGAAGCCCTTAACCACTGAACCAACATGGCAGTCCCATTTTTTTTTTAAATGACAATTTAAAAAGGTTAGTAGGAACGCATCCTTCTTATAGAAGGAGGGTGTGTTGTGCTTATACTGAAATGATCTTCTCTAGATAAAATTGTCCCTGGAGGAGAGAGGGGCAATTTACTTCTTCAGTCCTGATCCTGTGCTGATTAAACAATCCTGTTTTTTACTTTGGTCTCCTGAGTTAACCCACTTGCCTGGAGGGACTGACTTACAGAAGTAACTGATGTTGATTCTTTTGTTAGGGATAGGTGTTATCAGAAATACATACACAGATTGGCACCTTCACTTTAGAAGACAGCTGAACAAAGAATAAATCTGGGCCTTTTTGTTGTGTTTAATAATCAGAAAAAAAGAGAGCAGGAGTAAGTAGAAAACGATGCCCTTCACACAGAAGCTGAGGTCCGTTTGGACTATGCTGAGTTGAAGGCAACAGCAGGAGGGGCTAGTGGCACCCAGGCTGTATGTGGCAACGATGGAACAGAGAGGCCTGGAGGAAAGACCTCAGAGGATTTGGGGAGCAGGATTCTAAGCCCCTGTCCTCTGTGGCCACTGTAGATGAGTAACATAAGGGTCCTCAGCTTTTCTACATTCAGCTTTTAATGCCAGCATTTTTGCATCTTATATTTGCACTCTCAAACTCCTTCTTAACATCAGTAGAGGAATTATTCCCATCATGTGGTTGCACGATGATGCCTCCTAAAAGCCAACAGTTTGGTTTCAACAGTGTCACTTTCTTTGCTTTTGGAGCTATTCTGCAATTATAGCACCTGCGTGGGGTGGTTTGCTTTGTTTTTTATTTTTTCCAAAATATTTTTCAAACTCTGCTCCTGGGACCCTAGAGGTAGTGCCCTCAAACAGCTAACAATCGGCTTGGAAAGAAGAAAAACCATCAGTAATCTTACAGGGAGACCAATGCTGGGGCAGGTGCAATGGGAGAACAGAACAGGAGCAGCCACCTCTTTGGAGGTGTCAGAGACAGCTTCTTGACCAGAGGGTCAAGGATGAGAAGGCATTAACCAGGAGTGCAACCTGAGGGATCACTTACTATGAAGGCTCAGTGATCAAGATAACGTGATATTGGAATAAAGAGAGACAAGTAGATCAATGGAACAGAAACGAGTCCAGAAATAGTCCTCCAAATATACAATCAAGTGATTTTTGAGAAAAGTGCAAAGGGAATTCAAGAAAGGGTAGTCTTTTCAACAAATAGCGCTGGGGAGACTTCCTGGTGGCTCAGTGGTAGAAAATCCACCTGCAAATGCGGGGAACACGGACGGGTCGATATTTAGTCCAGGAAGGTCCCACGTGCCTCGGGGCAACTAAGCACATGCACCCCAACTACTGAATCCTGTGAATCCTAGAGCCTGCACTCCGTAACAAGAGAAGCCACCTCAGTGAGAGGTCTGAGCACTGCGACAAGGTGTAGTCCCCGATCACCGCAACCAGAGAAAGTTCACACACAGCGGGGGAGACCAAGTGCTGCCGAAAAGAAATAAATCAATGTAACATGGGCTTCCCTGGCGGCTCAGTGGTAGAGAATCTGCCTGCCAATGCAGGAGACACAGGCTCAATCCTCTGCGCCAGAAAGATCCCACATGTCTTGGAACAACTAAGCATGTATGCCACAACTATTGAGCCTGTGCTCTAGAGCCCAGGAACTGCAATTACTTTGCCCACACTGCCGCAACCACTGAAGCCCACAGCCTAGAGCTGGTGCTCCACGACAAGAGAAGTCACTGCAATGAGAGGNAGAGAATCTGCCTGCCAATGCAGGAGACACAGGCTCAATCCTCTGCGCCAGAAAGATCCCACATGTCTTGGAACAACTAAGCATGTATGCCACAACTATTGAGCCTGTGCTCTAGAGCCCAGGAACTGCAATTACTTTGCCCACACTGCCGCAACCACTGAAGCCCACAGCCTAGAGCTGGTGCTCCACGACAAGAGAAGTCACTGCAATGAGAGGCTGAGTATCGCAAGGAAGACCCATCAAAGCCAAAAATAAATAAATAAAATTATTAACTAAAGAAATAAAAACAAAGTGCTGGAACAATGGAATATCATTAAGCAAAAAAAAATTTTGCAATATTTACCTCATACTGGATACAAAAATTAATTTAAATGTATCACAAGGACTTCCCTCATGGTCCAATGGTTAAGACTCAACTCAGTGCTTCTACTGTGAGAGGCATGGGTTCAGGCCCCGGGCAGGGAACTAAAGATCCCGCATCCCACATGCCACAGGGTACAGCCAAAAATTTTTAAATCATTAATTAAATGCATCACAGATCTGACGTAAAACCTACATGTACAACGCTTCAAAGAGAAAAGCTTTCTGACACTGAGCAAAGAAAATATCTTAGATTCAATACCAAAAGCAGGATCCATAAAAGAAAATAAACTTGATTAATAAAATTAATGACCTCTGCTTTTAGAAGACACTGTTCAAACAATGAAAGGGTAAGTGGAAGAAAAAATATGTACACTGTATATTTGATAAGTGATTTGCATTCAGGTTAAGGAACTTGAAAAACTCAGTAATAGAAAAAAACAAGCAATCTGTGGTATAAAATATCAAATTATTACATTATGCATCAAGAACTAATATCGTGTTGTAGGTCAATTATACTTTAAAAACAAAGAAAAAAACTCAGAAAAAGATTAGATTTGTGTTACCAGCATGGGGGGGTGGAAGGAATTGGAGAAAGGGGGCAAAAAGTTACAAATTTCAAGTTATAAGATAAATAAGTACTAGAAATATAGTACACAATATGTACCTCTATAGTTTTTTTAAATTAATTCATTAGTTTGTCTATTTATTTTTGGCTGCCCTGGGTCTTCATTGTGGGCTCAGGCTCTTCGTTGCTGCCCTAGGGCTTTCTCTAGTTAAGGTGCATGGGTGCAAGGTGGTTTCTCTTGTTGCCCAGCGCAGCTTTTAGGCCTGAGGACTCAGTAGTTGTGGCTGTCCGGGTTAGTTACTCTGGGGCACATGGGATCTTAGTTCCTGGACCAGAGAGGGAATGTTCCTCCCCTCCTTTGGCAGGCCGACTCTTAACTGCTGACCACCAGGCAAGTCCCATCTAGAGTTTTCAGGTTAAGGAACTTGAAAAACTCAGTAATAGAAAAAAACAAGCAATCTGCGGTATAAAATATCAAATTATTACTGAGTGAATCAATACATTTCCTTTATTACAGAAAAAAAAAAAAGTTAAGAGTAAATCCTAAGAGTTCTCATCACAAGGGGAAAAAAGATATATATCTGGCAAATAAGCACATGAAAAGATGCTCAACATCATTAGTTATTATGGAAAAACAAAAAAGTCTTTATGGAAAAACAGATTAAAACTACAATGAGACATCATTAAACATCTGTTAGAATTTCTAAAATTAAAGACAGCTAAGTATTGAAGAGAATGTCAAGAAATGGGGACTTTCATACACTGCTGGTAGGAATGTAAACGATACAATCACTTTTGGAAAACAATTTGGCGGTTTTTTGAAAAGTTAAGTATATACCTACAGTGTAACTCATCCAGTGTTTCCATTCCTAGGTATTCATACCGAGAAATAAACACATATGTCCACACAAACTGTACCTAAATGTTTGTAACAGCTTTATTTATAGTAGTCAAGAATTAGAAACACACACAAATGCCCATCAGCAGGTAAATGGATAAACAAACTGGGATAGTTATAAAATGAAATCCTACTCAGGAATAAAAATGAAACAACTACTGATACATGCAATAGTGAAGAATCTCAAAATAATTGAGTGGAAAAAAAGCCAAGGCAAAGAAGTATCTACTGTAGGATTTCATTGATATAAAATTCTAAAAAATGCAAACCAGTATATAGTGACAAAAAGTAGATTAGTGATTGTCTGGGTATGGGACTGGGAGTTATAGGATAGTGAGATTACAAAGGAGGAAGAAACTTTTGGGGTGACCTATATGTTCATTATCCTGAGTACTGTGATGGTTTCATAGGAACACATATGTCAAAATTTTTCCAACAGTACACTTTAAATATCTACAATTTATTGTATATCAATTACCGTCAATAAAGCTTTTTTTTTGGCCATGCCTCCTGCCTTGCGGGATTTTAGTTCCCAGACCAGGGATGGAACTTGTGGCCCCTGTAGGGGAACCACTGGACTGCCAGGGAAGTTCCCAATAAAATTATTTTTTAAATTGAGTTTTTTGGGCTTCCTTGGTGGCTCAGTGGTAAAGAATCCGCCTGCCAATGCCAGATATAAAGGTTCAATCCCTGGTTCTGAGAAGATCCCACATGCCTCAGAACAACTAAGCCCTTGCACCACAATTATTAAGCCTGTGCTCTAGAGCCTGGAAGCTGCAACAAGAGAAACCATGGCAACGAGGAGCCCCCTACACCACAACTAGATGGTAGCCCCAATCTCTGAAACTAGAGAAAAGCCTGCGGAGCAATGAGGAACTAGCACAGACAAAACTGCATAAATAAATACATAAATTTATTTTTTTTAAGTTGACTCAAAAAATAAATAAATAAAATCTGAGTTTTAAAAACATGCAAAGCTGAAGACTGGGCCAGAAATAATAAGTATCACCATTTGTAATGCTACATTACCTAGCAGGTTTTATGCAAAGTCCCTTGCATATATTATTTTATTCTCAAAACAGTCCCGTGGAATAGCTATGACTACCATTTTTATTTTTTATTTATTTTTTAAAATTTTATTGGAGTATAGTTTCTCTACCATGTTGAGTCGATTTCTCCTATGAACACAGTCGTATCCGGCTCTTTTGCAACCCCAAGGACGATAGCCTGCCAGGCTTACATGTCCATGGGATTTTCCAAGCAAGAATACTGAAGTGGGTTGCCATGCCCTCCTCCAGAGTTTCTACTGCACAGCAAAGTGAATCAGCTATACATAAACATATATCCCTCTTTTTTGGACTGCCTTCCCATTTAGGTCACCACAGAGCATTGACTAGAGTTTCCTGTGCTATACAGCTACTACTATTTTTAAATGAATGTATGGAGGTTCAGGGGCTTCCCTGGTGGCTCAGTGGGTAAAAAATCCACCTGCAATGCAGGAGACAAAAGCATTTGTCTGGGTCCCTGCAGACAGGTGAGCTGGGACTCAGTGTCCCACTGCATGTGGGGCTTGTGAGCCATAATGTCTGCCAGGAGTCATGGTACCAGGACTCACTGTACTGTGGCCCTCATCCTTTTCATGTGCAGTGAGGTCACCATAAGGAGCCTAGGACTTCAGGTCACCCTTCAGGCATCTCCCAGGTTCAAATGCCCATGTAGTCATTTCTGATCCCATTTTTTTTCTCCATCTCCTGAAACATTTTCATGGCCCTCTAGACCTCAGGGTTCATTTTCAGTAAAACCCCCCAACTTTAACACTCCCTTCACCATCTGCTCTGATTCTTGACCAGTAATGGAAACTCTCTGCTTCCTGCCCCCACAGCCACAGTTGCAGGATCTTTTTACATATTTATTTATTCAACNATCTCCTGAAACATTTTCATGGCCCTCTAGACCTCAGGGTTCATTTTCAGTAAAACCCCCCAACTTTAACACTCCCTTCACCATCTGCTCTGATTCTTGACCAGTAATGGAAACTCTCTGCTTCCTGCCCCCACAGCCCCAGTTGCAGGATCTTTTTACATATTTATTTATTCAACCGTGCCAGGTCTCAGCTGTGGCATGAGGGATCTTTGATCTTCATTGGAGTATGAGAGACTTTAGTTTTGGCACATGGGATCTAGTTAACTGTTGCTGTTTTTGTTTAGTTGCTATGTCCTCTCCAACTCTTTTGAGACCCCATGGGCTGTAACCTGCCAGGCTTCTCTGCCCATGTAATTCTCCAGGCAAGAATACTGCAGTGGGTTACCATTTCCTTCTCCAGGGGATCTTCCCAACCAGGGGATCAAACTCACATCTCCTNGCTATGTCCTCTCCAACTCTTTTGAGACCCCATGGGCTGTAACCTGCCAGGCTTCTCTGCCCATGTAATTCTCCAGGCAAGAATACTGCAGTGGGTTACCATTTCCTTCTCCAGGGGATCTTCCCAACCGGGGGGTCAAACTCACATCTCCTGTTTGGCAGGTGGATTCTTTACTCCTGAGACATAATCCAGCTTCCTGCATTGGGAACACTGAGTCTTAGCCGCTGGACAACCAGGGAAATCCCAGCTTGCACAATCTTAATTCCCTGACTAGGTCTGACTTCCTTGCAGTCCAATGGACTCTCAAGAATCTTCTCCAACATCACAGTTCAAAAGCATCATTGCAGAGTGGCATGTGGCTTTCTAGTGGTTAGGATTCAGCACTTTCACTGCTGAGGGTTCAATGCCTAGTCAGGGACCAAAAAAGGTAAATATTTTCAATATTTTGTATTTATTGCTGTGTTGTACAGCTTGCAGGATCTTAATTCCTTGACAGGGGAGGGAACCCATTCCCCTGCAGTGAAAGGGCAGAGCCCTAACCACTGGACAACCAGGGAAGTCCCAATTTTCTTCTCTTGCAGAATATAGTGTGCCACCATGTGTCTGGGCTTCCCAGGTGGCTTATTGGTAAAGAATCTACCTGCCAAGGAAGGAGACACAGATGTGAATTTGATCCCTGGGTCAGGCAGATCCCCTGGGGAGGAAATGGCAACCCACTCTAGTATTCTTGCCTGGAGAATCCCATGGACAGAGGAGCCTGGAGGGCTACAGTCCATAGGGCCAAAAAGAGTCTGACATGACTGAGCAACTGAGCACACTCACACAATGTGTAAAATATATACGTATTTGCTTGTGTGCTGCATGCTAAGTCACTTTAGTTACACCTGACTCTGTGGTCCTATGGACTGTAGTCCGCCAGGTTCCTCTGTCCATGGGATTCTCCAGGCAAGAATCCTGGAGTGGGTTGCCAGGTCTTCCTTCAGGGGATCTTCCCAATCCAGGGATCAAACCTGTGTCTCTTGCATCCCCTGCTTTGGCAGGCAGGTTCTTTACCGTGGTGCCACCTGGGAAGCCCTATATTTGCTTGTAGTATATATATTTATTCAGGAAACTAGTTATAAAAGTTGATCTCCTGTATAGCTGGGGGGATTTAAGTTATTTTCACCCTGTATGCTTTTGCACTTTTTGAATTCCTTACTTTTTGCATTATAACTAGTTGTGAAGGGGGACCCAGCCACTTCCCCTATACCATACCTTCTGAATTTGCCCTTTTGCTCAAAACTCTGAGTCCCTCAGTCACTCTTACTTTTCCCAATCAGTTCCTTTTTGGCTTTCCTTTTCTCTCAGTTGATCTTGGACTCCTCCACCCACCAATCAGCCATGACTGAAAGAGCACCATGATTTCCATGTTTATACTCTCAAACTAGAGCAAACCAATCATGCATAGTCTTCTTCTTTCTCTAGAACAATTCTTTAATATTTTTCAAAGTGTGGTCTGCAGACCAATTGTGTCAGAATTTTGAGGGGATGCTGTTAAATTGCAGATTTCCAGACCTAATCCCAGGCACTTTGAATCATGCTGTGCATTGTATTTAAATGGTAGGGGTGATTTTACAAGGGAAATTATTTCATTAACCCCTGACTTTTCCATTGGTCAAGCATATTTATTCATCCACCAATGCTGAGCTCCTGCTGTATGTCAGGCAATATGACTGACCATCTAGACATTGCCCCTGACCTTGTGAGGCACTTCTCAGGGATATTCTTGGGATGCTACCACTTTTTTGTACCATTTTGGTGATAAAAAGTGGTGATGAACCCTTTTAAAAATTATTTATTTTTGACTGCGCTGTGTTGTGGGGCACAGGCTCTTTGTTGCTGTGAGTTGCAATGGGTTCTCTTGTTGTGGAGCACAGGCTATAGGGCTCTCAGCCTCAGTATACAATACTGAGGCTTAGTTGCCTGGTGGCATGTGGGATCCTATTTCCCNCTGACCTTGTGAGGCACTTCTCAGGGATATTCTTGGGATGCTACCACTTTTTTGTACCATTTTGGTGATAAAAAGTGGTGATGAACCCTTTTAAAAATTATTTATTTTTGACTGCGCTGTGTTGTGGGGCACAGGCTCTTTGTTGCTGTGAGTTGCAATGGGTTCTCTTGTTGTGGAGCACAGGCTATAGGGCTCTCAGCCTCAGTATACAATACTGAGGCTTAGTTGCCTGGTGGCATGTGGGATCCTATTTCCCGACCACGGATCAAACCCATGTTCCACATTGGCAGTTGGATTCTTGACCACTGGACCACCAGGGAAGTCCCCGGTGGACTCCAAATTTAAACACTATAGAGTTTAAAAATTACCTTCTAAGAGTTGTTAGTTTTCCAGGAGGAATACTGATACAATTTTTTTCTTTAATAATAAACATATGACCATAATGGAAACAATAAAGCTTTTTGCAGCAAATAATAATAATAAACATATATGAAAAGTGAGTCAATTTAAAAAAAATGATGTATGTGTACACCAGAAATAGCAAGAGGTACAAAAATGCCTGATGTTTGGGAGATACTCATCTGGCCTCCAGAGGTACCTATGATATAAGAAAAAGAATCAGAGGGACTTCCCTGGTGGTCCAGTGGTCAAGACTCCGTGCTTTCACTGCAGGGTGCACACAGGTGTGGTCCCTTGTGGGGGAACTATTAATAAGATCCCACGTGATGTGCAGCATGGCCCAAAACCAACCAAACAAAGTTATCAGAAAAAGGATAGCTGGGCATGAGAGGAGGGGGGATTGGATGAAGGTACAGGCACAAATTTCCAGTTAGAAGATAGATAAGTACTAGGGATGTAATGTACATGATAAATATAATTAACATTGCTATATGTTATATAGGAAAGATGTTAACAGAGTAAATCCTAAGAGTTCTCATCACAAGGAAAAAAATATTTCTTTAATTTTGTATTTAAATGAGACAGTGTTCACTATTGTGGTAGTGATTTCTGATTTATGTTAAGTCAAATTGTTATGCTATACACCTTAAACTTATACAGTGTTGTATGTTAATTATATTTCAATAAAACAAAGAAAAAAAAGAAAAAGAATAGCTAGTATTTTTTATGAACTGACTAGATCAGTCAGATCATGTCACTGCTCTGCTCAAAATTCTCCAATAGATTACTATCACACTTTTTGTGTGATATATTTTTGTAATAGCTTTATTGAGCTATAATTCATGTACCACACTAATTCACATCACCTACATAAAATGTGCAACTCAGTAGTTTTTAATAGGTTCACAGAACTGTGCAACTGTACCGCAATTTCAGAATATTTTCATCACCTCTAAAAGAAATCCCATACCATTTAACAACTGGTCCCCTTTCCCCCACCTTCCTATCTCTATTTTCTGTCTTTATAGATCTATTTATACAATCAGCAGTTGATGGACATTTTTTCCTATTTTTTGGCTATCATGTTGTTCTGGATGTTCACGTACAAGTCTTTGTGTGGATATGTGTAAGTTTCATGTTCTCTCGGGTACATGGAATGCTGGGTGATATGGTAACTCCCCGTTGAATTTTTTTAGGAAACTATCAGATTGTTTTCCAAAGTGGTTACACCATTTTACATTTTTATCAGAAGTGTGTAAAGGTTCCAGTTTCACCACACTATCACCAGCACTTTATTATTATTATTATAGCTGTCTTAGTAGTATGAAGTGATATCTCACTGTTTACTATTAGACTTTGAGTAGAGTCGAGTGTCTGTCAGGGCCTAAAAGGCCCCATGTGATCTGGACCTGTCTTTTATTATATTGTTTAGTATCTGTCTATCTGCTGGCTGCATTGGGTCTTTGTTGCAGCACGCAGTATCTTCATTGTGGCATGTGGACTGCAGAGAATTTGGGCTCAGAAGTTGTAGCTTTGGGGTTTAGTTGTCCCTCGGCACTGCCCATGGGATCTTAGTTCCTGGATCAGAAATTGAACTTGTGTCCCCTGCACTGTAAGGTGGATTCTTAACCACTGGACCACCAGAGAAGTCCTCTGGACCTGTCTTCTCTTAACTTTGTGTACCAGTTACATAATCCCTTGTTTGCAACTGAAAACACAAAACAGCTCTAAAACTCAAGATTTTTTGAACTCATGGCAGCAAAACCTGACATGAAATATGGTCTTCCTTTTTCGTATTTAACATGACCATTTTTGTATTTTACTGCAGAAACTCTTGGAGAAGGCAATGGCACCCCACTCCAGTACTCTTGCTTGGAAAATCCCATGGATGGAGGAGCCTGGTGGGCTGCAGTCCATGGGGTCGCTAGGAGTCAGACACGACTGAGTGACTTCACTTTTATGCATTGGAGAAGGAAATGGCAACCCACTCGTGTTCTCGCTTGGAGAATCCCAGGGACAGGGGAGCCTGGTGGCTGCTGTCTATGGCGTCCACAGAGTCGGACACGGCTGAAGCGACTCAGCAGAAGCAGAAACCCTACTCTTTGGTGCTGTCCCAGATCACGTTGGGTTTCCATGGTGGCTCAGTCTGCTGTGCAGGAGACCCGGGTTCCATCCCTGGGTCAGGAAGATCCCTTAAAGGATCCCACTCCAGTATTCTTGCCTGGAGAATGCCAAGGACAGGGGAGCCTGGGGGCTACAGTCCATGGAGTTGCAGAGTAGGACACGACTGAGCAACTAACACTTAAACGCCACTTTGAGAATGTTATCTATTAAATAGTACAGTCTGTATTACTGTTCTAAAATCAAAAAGTAGTTCCGATGCAAATACGTTTTCAAGGATTTCAAATACAGGATTTTAGACCTGAACCACTTTCCCCCAGTGCACTGGAATTCAGCCAGACTGTTTTGCTTTTTGTGACATGCCAGGTGCTAATAAAGGTCCGTCTAGTCAAAGCTATGGTTTTTCCAGTAGTCATGTATGGGTGTGAGGGTTGGACCATAAAGAAAACTGAACACTGAAGAACTGATGCTTTTGAACTGTGGTGTTTGAGAGGACTCTTGAGTGTCCCTTGGACTGCAAGGAGACCCAACCAGTCAATCCTAAAGGAAATCAGTCCTGAACACTCATTGGAAGGACTGATGCTGAAGCTGAAGTTCTAATACTTTGGCCACCTGATGCGAAGAGCTGACTCATTGGAAAATACCCTGATGCTGGGAAATGAAGGTGGGAGAAGAGTACAACAGAGGATGAGATGGTTAGACTGCATCACCAACTCGATGGACATGAATTTGAGCAAGCTCTGGGAGTTGGTGATGGACAGGGAAGCTTGGTGCCCTGCAGTCCATGGGGTTGCAAAGAGTCAGACACAACTGAGTGTTATTATCTTTGCTGAAGAGCTATTTCTCCATTTATGTAAATGGCTTCTCTTTCACTTTTTCTAATTGTTATCTAACAATCTTACTAGGCCATCTTATATAAAACTATAGCCCTTCCTCAGGCCTAACCACCCTCTCACACTCCCCAACTAAAATGTAATACTCTGAGACCAGGGTCTTGGTCACCACTTATGTCTCTAGCACTTAGAAATGTTGGCACATAGTAGGTTCTCAATATTTCTTGAATAAAAAATCATTTTGTATTACTTAAGCCACATCAAAATACTGATATAGGAATGACTTTCCTTAAGATTAGAAAATTGAAGACAAGGTTAAGTAACTCACCCATTGTGTAGTTGGAGAAGTCTCTTGAGAATCCCTTGGACTGCAAGATCCAACCAGTCCATCCTAAAGATCAGTCCTGGGTATTCATTGGAAGGACTGATTTTGAGGCTTAAACTCCAATACTTTGGCCACCTCATGCGAAGAGCTGACTCATTGTATAAGACCCTAATGCTGGGAAGGATTGGGGGCAGAAGGGGATGACCAAGGATGAGATGGCTGGATGGCATCACCAACTTGATGGACATGGGTTTGGGTAGATTCCAGGAGTTGGTGATGGACATGGAGGGCTGGAGTGCTGTGGTTCATGGGGTTGCAGTCAGACACAACTGAACTGAATTGAACTTAGCTAAGGAAAAGACTTTGATGCTGGGAGGGACTGGGGGCAGAAGGGGACAACCGAGGATGAGATGGCTGGATGGCGTCACTGACTCGGACGCAGAGTCATACACGACTGAGCGACTGAACTGAACTGCAGGTCGCAGAGTTCCAAGCATGAGGTGAGATTTACATTTAGAAGTCAGCTCTCTTAAATCAACTAGAATTTTATTTATTTAGCTGTGCCAGGTCTTAATTGCACATACAGGATCTTTTTAGTTGCAACTTTCAAACTCTTAGCTGTAGCATGTGGGATCTAGTTCCCTGACCAGGGATTGAACCCAGGCCCCCTGCATTGGGAGCAGTCTAGCCACTGATCACGAGGCAGTCAGATGCTTGTTTTAATAGAGAACTTGGACTCAAACAAAGTACTCATACATGCTAAGTTATGGAGAAATAGGCAAACAAAAATGAAAAGCCAGGAATTGAGGTTGAAGGAAAGGATGGTCCTCAAGNACCCAGGCCCCCTGCATTGGGAGCAGTCTAGCCACTGATCACGAGGCAGTCAGATGCTTGTTTTAATAGAGAACTTGGACTCAAACAAAGTACTCATACATGCTAAGTTATGGAGAAATAGGCAAACAAAAATGAAAAGCCAGGAATTGAGGTTGAAGGAAAGGATGGTCCTCAAGGAAACCTGGTTATCACAGGGAATTGACCTGAAATCCAATAACCTCACAGGTGTAATAAATAAGAAAAACAAAAACAATAACCTCACAGGTGGACACAGGACCAATGACTGAAGAGCCCTGAAGCTTCTACCTGGTTTGAATACTCTTCACCAGAAATGTTAGAGGTAAGGTGGTCAGACTGCAATTCTCTCACTTCTAATAGTCCATTAAAACAAGCTGGGGGTGAGGGGTAAGAGATAAGGGTTCAAAGATCTGTATCAGGTGGAACATTAGATATCCTGATTGCCCATTAGACACAACTTTGCAACTGGTAGATTGAGAGGTGGAGTGGGACTATTTTAAAGCCTGAAACATGTGGAGTCCTTTTGAGACTTTTTTTCTGGCAGTCAAGTCAGTAGACAGCTACATGAATTCTTAGCCTTCAGGCTCTTCAATCCTTTAAGATAGGATTGTACTTTGCACATTAATCCATTTTTAAACCCATGGGAAAGCCAAGGATAGGCTGTGCCTACCTATAAACATCTCAAGAGATATCTCACAGCAGTTATATAGTCCAGATTTACTATTTGAACCTGGTTTTACTGAGCAAACTGGGATTTGGGACCACCAAGTTTACCATGTGTTTTCACCATGAACGGGACTTTCTTCTACCCAATGTTTTATCCTTGGTGTTAACGGAGTCATAAATGTAGAGGAATGAAGCAGCACAGGTATTGGGGGGAGTCTCCCAAAAGGATGGAAACCCGCACCTACAGTGTTCTCTAACAAATCCAGGACTTGCCACAGCTGTTTCAGCAAGCAAGACAGGATCAACAATTTCCAACTGGGTTTCTTTAAAGGTTTTCCCATTAATAGGACCACCATTATGCTCCAAAACACTTCCACCTTTTTCTCTGCTATCATATCCTTTGAATATAAACATTGTGAAAACTTGTTTCCTGGAACAATGTGTACTTTAATCAAAACTTCCATATAACCTAACCAGCAAAGTCCTTAGCAAACATTTACATATAAATTCTTCAAATATACGTGTACATTTGATCCTTGAACAAAGCATTGGTTAGGGGCACCATCTCTTAAAAAATCCGTAATTAATTTTAGAGTTAGCCTTTTGTATCTGTCTGTACTTTCACACTTGAGGATTCAATCAACTGTGGATCACATAGTATTTACTGAAAACAAAACAACCCCGCCCCCTGCAGTTAAACCCATGTTGTTAAAGGGTCAACTGTGTATTGCTAGCTGGGAACCCTCTAANTCCTTGCTATTCTTTGGAACTCTGCATTCAAATGGCTATATGTTTCCTTTTCTCCTTTGCCTTTAGCGTCTCTTCTTTTCACAGCTATTTGTAAGGCCTCCTCAGACAGCCATTTTGCCTTTTTGCATTTTTTTTCTTGGGGTACAATGTCATGAACCTCTGTCCATAGCTCTTCAGGCACTCTGTCTACCAGATCTAATCCCCTGAATCTATTTCTCAATTCCACTGTATAATTGTAAGGGATTTGATTTAGGTCATACCTGAATGGTCTAGTGGTTTTCCCTACTTTCTTCAATTTCAGTCTGAATTTGGCAATAAGGAGTTCATGATCTGAGCCACAGTCAGCTCTTGTTTTTGCTGACTGTATAGAACTTCTCCATCTTTAGCTGCAAATAATATAATCAATTTGATTTTGGTAGTGACCATCTGGTGATTTCTATGTGTAGAGTCTTCTCTTGTGTTGTTGAAAGAGGGTGTTTGCTATGACCAGTGTGTTCTCTTGGCAAAACTCTATTAGTTTTTGCCCTGCTTCATTCTGTACTGCAAGGCCAGATTTGCCTGTTACTCCAGGTATTTCTTGACTTCCTACTTTTGCATTCCAGTCCCCTATAATGAAAAGGACATCTTGTGGGGTATTAGTTCTAGACTGTCTTGTAGGTCTGACAAAACATGGTCCACTGGAAAAGGGAATGGCAAACCACTTCAGTATTCTTGCCTTGAGAACCCCATGAACATTATGAAAAGACAAAAAGATAGGACACTGAAAGATGAACTCCCCAAGTTGGTAAGTGCCCTGCTACTGGAGATCAGTGGAGAAATAACTCCAGAAAGAATGAAGAGATGGCGCCAAAGCAAAAACAACAACCAGTTGTGGATGTGACTGGTGATGGAAGTAAAGACCGATGCTGTAAAGAGCAATATTGCATAGGAAACTGGGATGTTAGGTTCATTAATCAAGGCAAATTGAAAGTGGTCAAACAGGAGATGGCAAGATTGAACATCGACGTTTTAGGAATCAGTGAAGTAAAATGAACTGGAATGGGTGAATTTAACTCAGATGACCATTATATCTACTACTGTGGACAAGAGTCCCTTAGAAGAAATGGAGTAGCCATCATAGTCAACAGGAGTCCAAAATGCCTTACTTGGATGCAATCTCAAAAACGACAGAATTATCTCTGTTCATTTCCAAGGCAAACCATTCAATATTACAGTAATCCAATTCTATGCCTCAACCAGTAATGCTGAAGAAGCTGAAGTTGACTGGTTCTTTGAAGACCTACAAGACCTTCTAGAACTAACCACACAATTGTCTCCAAAGTTGAAGAAACTTTGGTATCAATGTGACCTCCCAGCATTCAGATCCAAGATAGTACAGATGGAGATGGACCCTTCACTTGTGAATCATTCAGGAGTCTAAACACACCAGACTCACTGTCCATCTAACAATCCATCATGGTTTCTGCTAATTTGTAACCCAGGTAATTGGAGTTAAAATTTATTTCTCAACTTTTGTTTTGGCATCAGAGCAATTATGTTTGTGGTCTTTTCCAGTTTCAATTTGCTAGTTTCAGTGGGATATAGAAAATGATAGACTCTAGATGGAAGTGTCTCCAGTTTTCACTTCAACATTGTGTATGGAAAACACAAAACAGACAATACTGTATGGAATGGTAATAAGGTAGATAGGACCAAAAAAAACTTCAAGGATGGGGATAGAAAATAGTTAATATTTAAGAACAAAGTTAATGTTCCTATGTTGATTTTTCTTTGGATTTTCATAGCCTGAGTTTTACTGGCTGGATTTCTGGGGTTTAAGGGAAAAACACAGACTGTGAAATAAGCCACCATGTCCTTGGGTTCAAATACAGGTTCTGTCACTTACTGATAAGTCTTAGACAAGTTATTTATTTTCTCTTGGTTTTTAATCCTTCACTAGTAATGAATTATTTTATAGGTCGCCTCTACCTATTCATTTCCCTAAGTTAAATGAATACTTGGCACAGTGCTTTGCATTTATGGAATGCTCAAGAACTGGTAGACTTACTATCATCATATCTTTATCATACATAACTATTCATGTTATGCGTCTTGTATCTCCCTCTGTGTATAGTATGTCTTACATGTAGTAGGTACTCAACAAATGTTTGATGAATCTCTGCTTTGTATGCATAGGCAGGTTGGACTTTCTCTCCTATCCTGAAGGCACTCCTGATGGGAAAATCTCCTCCACTTCCCATTCTAGTTTGAAAATTCTTCTGTTCTGTAGTAACATCTTGAGCAGTCTTGTTTGGTTTCCTCTCAGTCTTAAGACTTGTTCATCTTCAAAAATGTGTGAAAGTGAAAGTGAACGCTAAGTTGTGTCCGACTTTTTGCAACCCATGGACTATATAGTCCATGGAATTCTCCAGACCAGAATACTGGAGTGTGTAGCCTTTCCCTTCTCCCAGGGATCTTCCCAACCCAGGTCTCCCGCATTGCAGGCAGATTCTTTACCAGCTGAGCCTCAAAACATTTAGTAGTTGGTATAATATGCTACAAGGAGGTCCCCCTCCCTCCCAGCAGAAAAGCAAGGCAAAGGAAGTCAGCGAAAACAACCAGGGGTGTTAAATTACTCATGTTTATTTATAACAGACCTTCAGCCAGTACAGTACAAAACTTACAGTAGTATATCTCCGTTACACAAATATTTACTTACAATATATTACATATACAAAATGTTTCGCAATAAGTCTCAAAAGCTAGTTTAACTCCTCTTGAGAAAGGAGAAAAACTCTTTAAAAAAAAAAAAAAAAAAAGGGGGGGGGCCCCAGAGGAAGAGGAAGAGGTGAAGGGGTAAGATCCAAGGAGACACCAAGCATAGGCTACAAATGAAACCCTGGGAGAGAGAGAAGAGAGGTGGTATTGCACTTACTTCTGTGTTTTATTTTTATTTTTTTGTTCTCATAACTTCTGATTAAAAATATATATTATATATATATATTATGTACACAAGGAAAGAAGCTGCCAGAAGTATTACAAAATCGCATCTGCAGCTTGGACACTGACACAAAAAAACAAAGGTCTGGAAAAGTGTCTATTTAGAAACTTTTTGTGTGGTGTTGATTTTAAATATCAATATAAAAGGAAAACCTCTTTTCTCCATGTGGGTTTCAATGTGTTGTGTTTTTTCTTTTTCTTTCTTTTTTTTTTCTTTTTATGCAAAAGGAGCTAGGAGAGAGCATGAGGATGTTTGAGGTTCCAGAGCTGGAAGGCTCTGGAAAGTAGGATTTTGTACCTAAGACCCTGGTTAAAGTGCAGTGATGGTCTGGAGAGAGACAGAGTGCCCTTCTCTCCCCTCCTTAGCACCTGGTCTTGCCCTTCCAGTCTCTGCTCTCATGGGCTCAGAGTATGGCCTCAGAGCATAGTCCTTCATGTTCCAGGAGGTTACAGGTGCCAAAACTGACGGGGAGGGGATGAGGCACCCCAAGGCTCTGATACCCCAGAAGGGACTAGTCCTTATGAGGTGTCACCAAATACACAGCAGACACAGAAGAGGTGGTGAAGGCAGGTCTAATAGAAAGGGGCTCGATAACCAGGAGAGTTGAGGGGAACCCCAGATACGAATCTCAACTCTGCTGCCATTCTGAAACAAGGAGCCAGTTCCCTGGGGGTGCTCTCAAGAAGACTCTCCCCTCCTCCAGAGACCACTCTCCTCCCATGTGGCTCCCTGATCCCCTGCCCTTGGCAGCATCTGTTTATTGCTACATTGTCAAGGAGAAACAATCAACCCACAGTGTCCCTCCCTGACAATCTGGTTCTCTTGGGGAGACCACACAGTGGGGGAGAAGAAGAGAAAGAAGTTTTTAGGGTCTCCCTTCCCATAATAGGATAAGGTAGACTCTGTTAGAGCCCTTAAGAGCCCCAATCCCAGGGTCTGTTCCTTAGCCAACCCTTTACCATCCCCCTGAATTATCCCTGATAGGGAGTGAGAAAAGTAGGAGGTAAAAGAGCCAATAAGGAAAGGACATGTGGAAAGAAAAATGGAAGGGAAGAGAAAAGGGGAGAGAGAAAGAGAGAGAGAGAGAGAAGGACCAAGTGTTACAACTTGTGAGGTGTTCTGTTTGGTTTTCACTTTTTAATCTTTAAATATAGAAAAACAGGCTTTGGTTTGAATCTCAAGGAAGCAGAGAATGGGATGGCTGTGGCCTTGGGCAGGGAACTCTTGTCGAAAGAGACCTCCACTTGGCTGTGCAGCTATCTCCTCCTGCCCCCGTCTCACTATCTAGGTTACCCAAATAGCCAGGAGTCTCTGCAGCAGCCAGGAGAGTGCCCCCTCCTGCCCTACATCTGGGAGCTGAGTGTCGAGGGGGTAGTAAAGGATGACTCTCCCAGTTCAGTTGTGTCCATCCCATTCTTGCTGGCACAAGAGTGGAATGGGGAGAGGGGCGTATGCCCTTGCTCATCCTGGGGATAATTTTTGGTTATACTGAGAGTTAAGAGAGAGAAAAGAGACATCCTTTTCTCCCTGCCACTGATCGTAAGAACAGGGCCCAGGAGACCAGGGATGAGAGGGTGAATCCTGCTAAGGGGAGAAGGCAGCATGACTTGGGGGCTGAGGATACCCCCTGTAATCAGGCAGCAACCCACCAGTTTCTCATAGGACAGGGACCTAGGAGCCCCTGAGAGCCCAAGTAGGTCACTAGAGTGAGGAAGTTTGAGAGGTGGGAGAGAAAGAGAGGAATTTTGACCCATTCCCTTCCCTGGTTCCCAGTTAGGCACCTGTGGCTCCACACGTGTCAGAGACAGAGGATTGCTGACCTAGCCTTGGCCCCTGAGAATATAAAGTTGGGGCATTCCAAGGAGAGAAAAACCACCACTGAGTAGATGGGAAGTTTGAAGAGAGTACAGCAGTGTTGGGGGGTTGTTCGAGGAGAGAAGAGAGAGATATCACATTGGAGAGGCAGATCCCGAATGTGGGCTTTGGGGAACTCTAATTCCTAGTGGGATGTCAAGAGGACCCTCAGTCCCAGGGTGCCTGGGGAGAACTTCTTCAGCCACTCCTACTTCAAATGAGGGATTTCTTCATTTGATCAGGAGTTGTGCAAGCTGCCTAAGGTGAGAGGGCACAAGAGGTATGGAGTACCAGGTTGAAGGGTCCCAGAGAGCAGAGGTAATGCCACAGAGCTAAGGTAGGAATAGAGAGAGAGATCAGCATCAAAAACGGAAGAATCAGATACGGCAAAAGATGAGGACCTAAATCAGGAAGCCCAGGGCCTCTTAGCACTAAGAGGAGCTTCCTACTCCTGGGGCTGTTGGAGAAAGCGCACAGAGAAAAATTAGCCCTAAAGTGGAAGGGGACTGGGCAGGAAGGTGGGGGTGTGGTAAGTGACATAAATTAAAAAAAAAGAAGCAAGAGAAAACTCAACAAATTATATTAATAAATAACTCAGTGAGTATGGTGGGATGAAAGGAGAAGAGAACAAGGAGAAAGATGAGCAAAAGACCTGTTTCATCATAACGCTTAGATCAGTCGGGGGAGGAGGAGCATGGGTGAGGACGGGTCAGGGTCAAGGGTGAAGTCAGGTAGCCAGTGGTGGGGGCTATACAACCCAACTCCTAGAGACATGGTGAGGACAGGGCTAGCCTCCTGTAGGCAGGGCAGTGGAGTGGTGGACTGAGGTGGGGCAGGAGGTCACTAGCCCACCTTGTGCTCCCCCCGGACAATGTGGGAAGAGAACTCGTACCGGTCCTGGCTGTGGTAACCACAGATGTTGCACTCAAAAGGGTCTCGGAAGCCGTGGCAGCCCATGTGGATAGTGAACATGACGTGGTCCAGGAAGAGGATGCGGCAGTGCTCGCACTTGAAGGCCTTCACTGGCTCACCACTCTCACCCACCACCCGAAGCACTTCCTTGGAGGGGCCTGGGGTGCCCCGCAGTAACCCTTCCTGTGGCTTGGGGTCCTCTTTGGCGTAGGCAGGACTGGGCCGGCCCACCACAATGGCGGGAGGAGGCTGGGGTGGGGGGCCCTGAGGGAGTGACACCACCCCCCCAACTCGATCTTCGTGGTTGCTCTCTGTATCTGTGGAGTCCTGGCAGCCATTGCTGGGGGAGGCCCCAGGGTCAGTCAGGGGGCCTCGGGCCCGGTAGAGGAGGGGACCTCCATCAGCTAGATCCTCGGGCCCCTCACCTGCTTCCCGGGACCCCGGAAGCTCCAGTCGGCCAGGGAGGGGCTGCATTTGAGTGTAGACAGAGCTGATGACGGGCGTGAGTTCTGAGATGCAATTGGTGGGCGGGAGGCGGAGGGGACGCAGATGTTCGGCCCCCACAAAGGCCAGAGAACCTCCGAAGCCAGGCTCCAGGCTGTGGTGTGCCACCAGCTCCACGTCCTTCTCGTAGCCACCCGAGTTCACATCGTAGGGGAGGTCTGAGAGGCTGAAGCGCATCTGCTTCTCACCTGTAGAGAGAAGGGTTTCAGGAGGGCTGACTCTGGATAAGTCCAAGTGCCCCTAGGAGTCCTTCTTTGTTTTCTTTCCCTGGGGATGGGTGTAACATTATTCACCATCCCTCATTTACCTCTCACAAGGTCAGGTCCTCTGTGGGGCTGCTCCCCAACCCTGGGCTATAGTCTTAGAGAAGGACTTGGTCCCAACCCACTGGTCTTGAACACTTACTTCCTTCATTGCTCTCCATAAAGGGAGCTAATGGCTGGGGACCCCCATACACACCTTTTCTCTCTGACTCAAAGGGCTCTTCTTTCAGTCCCCATAATCTGACTCAAAGGGCCCTTCTCTCAGCCCCCATTAAAAGAAGTTCTTACCATTTTCAAAAACTGGAAAAGCCTGACCCCCAACCCTCTCCTCTTACAACCATCCTGAGAGCCCTCAATTCTGACCCCTCTTCCTCCTCGTGAGGGATGTTCTCCTTCACTACCCGCCCCCCCAATTCTGGGGATACATTCTGAACACTAAGAGACCACCAGGCTGCTCTCTTCCACCCCAAGCAAATCTCCAGACCCAGTTTGTCTAACAGCCACCAGTGCTAAGATTTAGACAAGTGGTGGCTTCCAGCTGATGTCTCCTCTCCAACTGGACTCTTACCTACAAACTTCTGGGGGGTGGAACGCTTGCGTTTGGTGAGGCTGTTGGCCAAACGGTCAATGAAAGTTGGCCTTTCAGAGGATGAGTGCAGCATGGAGTCTGGCACCATCTCCAGGTCCCGTATCTCATCACCTGGTGGGAGGGAGCAGGGGTGGGGTGGGGAGGGCACGACAGGCAGGAGCAGCTGAGCAGGGGAAGCAGGGGCCCAGCTGCCTTTGCCTGGAGAAAACCAGCAGGTCGGTAGCTGAGGAAGGTCATATTGGATGCCTGGGAAATGGCACTCTGCTTACTCCACCCCATCTAGAGCTCACTACAGCACATTTTCGGTGATGTGGGGACAATTATATGCATCTGACCCTTGACTGCATACCTCCTCTGTGCTCTCTCTCCCATTAGACTGACAACATAGATGAAATCCTCCCTACCTCTGGGTCTCCCTGCAGCACCCACCATGGGGCTCTGTACCAACTTGGGTGCTCGGCACATTTATCTGTTCCAGAGGTACCATCCCTCTTTGAGGGTAGGTGCTGGGGTCGCCCCTGTCCTGCACTCCCTGATGGTCCTGCCTGTGGCCTCACCTGACTGGCCAACCAGAGCTTGGGCTTCAGTGCTGAGACTCTGCAGGTAGTTATGGCACCGCTCCTTGTGCTCCTCCAGGGTGCTCTGCTGTTTGTAGCTCCGGCCGCAGTAGTTGCACTTGTAGGGCTTGCCCACCGTAGGGGAGGAGACTGCAGAGGGGAGGGAAGAGAGGGCATCAGAGTCACTGCTCACTGGTGCTGCAGAGTCATCCAGGAGCAGGTATGCATGGGAGTGAGGAGGAAGGGACGTGGCTCAGTGGAGTTCTCTGGCTCATCTTTTTTTCCCCAGCTTCAGTGGCCAGGGTGAATAGACGGTGGAACCTTGAAGAAGAGAGACAATGCACTGGGATGGGAGGAGAGAGGGCACGTGGCTTCGGACTGTTGGTGGGCCTCAAGATGGCCACACTGCCGTTCAAAGGAAGGAAGGACCCGGGGACTTTGCAGGGGATCATCCCTGGCAGGCAGGCTGGCCCCACCCCAGGATCTCAGAGTCTGGGGCCCAGACTGTGGTTTAACCTTTCCATGTGGCAGGCGGGTGTAAGGGCTGTTTATCAGACAAGGGGATTTTTTTGCTTATGAACTATCTGCTTCAGTTTGGGGGAAACTGGTGGGCTGGGGTGACAGAAATGAGAGCCCTCAGCTCTGCCAGGGTGGGGAGGGGCATGTTCACTGACCTTTACTTATATTTTTACCTCCATCCCCGGCCTGGTTTTAACTGCTCAGTTTTCTTTTTCACTACACTGAGATATACCAAAAGAGCCCCAGAAAAACCATCACTGATAGAGAATTTCTGAGAAGAGAAAAATAAAATAACCAGAGAAAAGTAAAGGAAGAAAGCACCAATTTTGGGGGGGGGGTCTTCTTCTTTTTTTTTTTTTTAAACAAAGAAGAGGTTATAAAGATTTTGTTTCCAGTGATGAAAAAAAGGTTGGGAAAACTGAAATCAACACTTCCTTCCAAAACAAATTGAGAGAGGATATTTGTAAAACTATGTTGCCACTACTGAGCAAGGAGATAGGAGAGGGTATCTTCAGGAGGCTTTTAATTACTACCGGCCTCTGCTCCTACTCACAGATGCCTAACCTGGGCTTAGACTAAGTCACCTACTGCCTGTTTGCTCTTTCTCTGTAAACCCAAGCGGTTGGGGGATAAGATGAATGCCGTGGTCCTTGTCCACCCAAGACTCCTGGGGAGATGGTCTAACATCTGGGAGGGGAACTCCCTTTTCTTTCCTATAGTGTAGGCTGTGATAGAAAACATCTCACAGAGATGAGACCCAACAGTGTATCTCTGTCCACCTGTGTCCCTAAAACGTCCTACACAACAACATCCAGTGTCCTCCCAGTTCGCTTCGCTGCGGTTGGTAAGAATTCTAGGGGGCCAAGCCATCCTTGTTCCAAACCAGCAGGGGGAGCCACCCTTTTCCTCAGAAAAGGAGTCTGACTTGCTCGCACCTGCCGCTCACACCTGCCATTAATTGGATTCCAGCGAGGCTGTGGAATAGCTCTGTGATAACAACATCTACCTTGGAATTGTTATGAGGATCACATGAGGGAGGAGACACATGTAAAATATTTGTAGATTATAATGCCTGAATCAATAATGATCTTTCTCCCTAGTTCTCCACATACATAGAGAGAAAGAGGTCTCAGTTCCAAAGTAAGAGAATCTAGAACAAGGTAGGTGGCTGGGGAAATCTGGAACAAGAGGGTGGTGAGGTGACTGTTCTGGCCCTTTAAATCCTGGCCCAGGAGAGTTTAAGAAAAGAAAAAAAAAAACAAGGAAAGTTTCCAAGGACAGACCCTACTAATTGTTTCCCCTCTGCCCTTCTTCCTTCCTTTTCCCAATCTTGAGCTCCCTCCTTCCTGCCAGCTCAGCTCCTGGCCTTTTCCCAAGTCCAAGTCAAAAGCTTAAAACTTAGTGAAAGGCTTCAAAAGTGCTGTCTGTCCAGCTGATCCAGAAAGATGTTGACTTAACCTGTCTTGGCTGGGGCTAGGAAATCTGGTTAGTCCAGGTCCCTGGCAGTGTTCACAACACTGACCTCCAGGCACCCTCTGGATTTGCTCTTGCCTCTAGGAAGGTGACAACTTTGTGAGATGGGAAACAGAAATGGGATACTCTTTCCCTACGCTTCCTTTCTTCCAGTTTGAGAGGCCTGTGGAAATTTACAGGAACCAGCCGGAAGTCTCGGGGAGGACAGACAGAGGCTGCCAGAGACCTCTGGTGTTTGTGCGGTGTGGTGAAGATGGTGACAAGTGTGGGGCTGGAGCACATGAGAGTGGAAGGAGGGGTGTCCCTGGTGCTCAGAAGGGAGGGTGATGGGCCCCGGATGGTTCTGGCATCAGCATGAACGTGAAAAGCCAAGTTAGGGAGGGTGACTATTGATAGCCAGGAACATCACCCATGCCCCTCTTGCTCCATGTCGCAGAGCATGGCAGAGGTAAAATATCCCATCAAAGAGCCCCAAATGCCCTCGGGCCTGCTGCTCTGTTCTGGGAGTGCTCTGCCCCCCTCAGTGGTAGACACTGTAACCCTCCAATACTAGAGAAGTGGCTGAGTTCTATTTACTGGGCATTTCGGACTTGCGGCCTACCCGAGTGTGTGCGGAGGTGGCCAGTGAGCGCGTCGCGCCGGCGGCAGGCATAGTTGCAGAAGGGGCACTTGAAGGGCTTCTCCCCAGAGTGCAGCTTGATGTGACGCAGCAGGTTGCCCTTCTGGGTGAAGGAGGCACCGCACTGGTTGCAGTGGAAGGGCCTTTCCCCTGTGAGGAGAAGAGATCACAGACGAGCGAGGGTGACCAACCGTGAAGGCTGAACCTAGTCCTTTACCCTCCATTCTACCCAGCCCAGGGAAGGACGGTGCTCAGAACACATCTGCAAGGCAAGGCAGTGCCACACACACATACAAATGCTGCTTGAAAAGGACCCCTTGGGTACAATCTCACCCTGAGAACTGGACTAGAGGTGTGTGGCAGGGTGAAGGGTACCAGGCCTGGAATGCTGGGCCTAAGACTGTTAGCAAGAACTGAGCCCCACAGGGCCTGCTCTGCCCCAGGAGTCTGGAGCCCAAGACAGCTGTGAAGAGGCTTCTGTTTTCCTTTATTTAAAAACTCATGAGACAGGGACTTCCCCTAGTGATCCGGTGGTTAAGACTCAGCGCTTCCATGGTAAGGGGCACAGGTTTGATCCTGGGGCACTAAGTTCCCACATGCCAACTGGCATAGTAAAAAAAAAAAAAAAAAAACAACCCGTAAGACGGAAGAGCCCAAACAATACCTTGTTGGACTATAGGATCCTCCTTATTTTTGTAAAAAAATTTATTTATTTGGCTATGCCCGGTCTTAGTTTCAGCACTTGGATCTTTGCTCTTCATTATAACATGTAGGACCTTTAGTTGTGGCATCTCTGAGTGTGGCATGTGGGATCTAGTTCCCTGATTAGGGATCAAACCCATGCCCCCTGAAGTGGAAGTTTGGAGACAACCCCTAGACCACCAGGGAAGTCCCCTATAGGACACTTCTTGAAGCAATATGTCTTCTCCTCCATCACCTCCTGAGATAAACACCAGCTTGCCTTTATAACTATAGTTGAGGAAAGTGCCAGGAAGTACAGGTGTTGAAGGAGTCCAGATTTCATCCCCCACCTTTCTTTGGCAGTCAGAAACAGTGCTGGGAGAGACCTCCCGTTTCTGAGACGACCCTGCATGGCCTGGGCCTGGGGCGCCTGCCGTACTCACCCGTGTGGCTGCGCTTGTGCACCATGAGCACGTTGGGTCCAATGCAGACCATGCCGCAGACGTCACACTTGAGCTTGCCATTGGGCAGGCGGATGCCCCCAGGGGAGTGAGGCTCTGGCCCGCTTCCATCACAGTAGCCCAGCGGCTCCGATAAGGAGTCTTCCACGATCACACTGTCATCCTTCTCCAGGAGACGCTCGTCCGGCCCCAGCAGTCTGCTCGACTCCTCATCACTGTACATCTCCACCTTGATGGAGTTGGCTGGAGGGTGGGAGCATGTTTAGGATAGAGACAGACCAAGGAGGGAGGCTGCCCGTGGGCCAGAGAGGCCCTCTGTAAGTCCCAAAGGCTGTCTCCAAGCCCTGAGACATTTAGACTTTAAGAGAAGACGATCTCCTAAGTATCCTGGGTGGTGCTATGGGGTCCTGCTGGGACCTGAGACAACCTTTTGTCCTCCTCTCCCACCCACGAGGCAAACAGTTTTCCAGAGGAAAAAAGTTGGGGTACATGGGATGTCTTCAGTTACTGGGGAGAGGAGGAGACTAAAGGGAGCTTTTCCTCCATTCTCTTGTCATTAAGGAAGATGTCTGGCTTGGCCCTGGGCAGGAAGCCAGGGAGTAACAGTGGCGGGAAAACAGTCCTAGGAAGACGGAGACGGAGGGCTGAAAAGAGAGCAAAACTGGAAGACAGACACAGCTCACATTATCCTCCCACCCCATAGGGCAGGACACCTCTATTCCCCGTGGTGAAAATCTGGAGAGGGGACTGGAGGAGGGAGGAGCCATTGGGGAGAGAGCTTTGGCTCTGGCTCTGACCTACATTCCTGGCTATTCCAACCATTTAGAGAATGTCACAGATCCAGGGCCAGCGAGGAGGGGCAGTCATGGGGACCCTGTCTGGCAGGAGACTGGCAGGGGTGAGGAGGGGATCCTTCTCATCTCTATTTCCTATCTAACTCCAGCTCATGACCACTTCCATCTGCTCAGTTCCAGAGTTTCTCTTTGGAGCCTTTACCTTAATCCCACCCGTGCCTCTTTCAATTCCACCGTAGTCACTAGAGAGTGAAGGTTCACCCTCTCTCTGAAGTCACAGAAACCCTAGACATAGAGCTCCTTAGTGCTGTTAGGTACTCTGAGCCGGAAATCAGATGGAGGCAGTGAGCGGGAAATGGCTGCCATGGAAGGTGAACTGAGGGCCAGACACACACTGGGTGCCCAGGGCCCGGGAGGCTGGAGGCTGCACTTACCACTGAGTGAGCGGCTGGGAGAAGAGTGCTGGCTGTTGGGGGTGCTCACTGAGGGCCCCACTGGGGCCCCGAGGAATTCCTTCTCCAGAGATGAGTCCCCGCTACCTTGGAGGAGAGAACAAGAAGGAAGGTGAAGCTGCAGCTCAAGCCATTTTCCGTCTACGCCTGATCTTTTCAAAGTTCAGTTACACTTCACAAACATTTATCTTGTAGCCACGTACGAGGCAGCGTTGTATGTGGGGCACCATACCTTGTGCCCTCGCCAGCCTGGGTGCCCGGCGCTGACTTCTGCGAGCTCAGTGGCTGCGCCTTGCCCACCCTACCTTCATCTAGGCCTGAGGGGAAGAGCATCACTGCCTGACGTCCACAGGAAGCAGGGCTGGGGCTAGGCGGGCCGGGGTGGAGAGGAAAATGGGGGCCTTGCGAGGGAGGCAGTTCAGGACAGACGTTCTTCCCTACTGTTACTCTCCGGAGCCCCCGACACTGGATTCGGGATCTGCAGGAAGGGCAGCTGGAATTGTCCCTGAATCTAATGATAATAATAGTAATCATAATGATAGCAGCTAACATTAATTGAGTGCTTATTACATGTCAGGCATCATTCTATGCACTTTAAAAAAATTATCTCATTGAATCTTCACAACAACCCTGTGAAGTAAGGGCTGATATGAGCTTTAATTTTACAGATGAGGAAACTGAGGCACAAAAACAGTTCTGTTACTTGTCCAAGGTCACAGAGCTGGTAGTGGTGGAACCCGGATCTGATCACAAATAGTAAGTACCCGTGTCCTTAACCTTCACCTGTGTAGAGCTAACTGGGAGTCACTGTTTCAGAAGGTGAGACCTGAATCCATCTCACTCTAAAATCAGCAAAAATGTAGCTATTCTAGAAAACCTCCATCTGATAGTATTCCAATCACATAGTTACTACTTGACATTCCCTTGACAGTGAAATAATCAGTGTATTCTCAATATATATGCATTTTAACTTGTTGACAAATAGGTTTGTAAAAATGCTAAGAGTGTCATGTATTTTTTTAAAAATCAGATAACATAACTGAAGGTACGAATCATGTCTTTAAAAAAAACCCTCCTCCCCACAATCTTCTGCACAAATATACATGTGAAATAAAACACATGTAGATAAACACAGACACGGACACATATCACATAGGTAGATAGACATAAAGAGAACATACATACGGGGATAAACACTGGACTAGCCGTCTACATTATCTGCTAATGTGAACATGCATAGATGTGTGCACACAGGTCTAAATATGGAAGACAGAGAGAGAGAGAGAAACCCTAAAATTCATCCCTAAAGTCCACCTATTAGCACTTTACCCAATTTCCCAGCTATGCACATACTTACTTTCACAAAATAAAGATTCCATTATAAAATGGTTGGAGTCTTGGGCCTGAGGCAAGAAATCCGGAACACACCCTCCTGAGGGATCCCTCTCCAGCTTTGGTCAGTGGGAAGAAAACAACCACTCAGGACTTTGGGACCATTTCCCATTCATCTCCTCTACTAAAAGTCCCATTTCCCCCACGCTAGCCCATCAAAGCCTGAGGACATTCACTACCTATCGAAGAAGCCTTATGGCTTGAAACCGAGGTTCCCCAGCTGCGGCTCTTTAGATGACCCGTGGTTATCTAAAAAAAAAAAATGTTGCCCCCCCCCAACTATAAATACCACACACATATCACCAAGTGAGCATCTCAGAGCGGTGGGTTGAGACCTGTAGACTCAGACCCAGTTTTTAAATATGTTCTTTTAACTGAGTAGGGTTTGCTAAGGTTGGAAGGGCTGAAAGGGCTGACTTGTCCTAAATCACTGGATGTTAGTAATGGGGGAAGAACAGGGCTCAGGGGCCTGGTGCTAAGTCCTTGATCCTAAAAGGATGAGTGAGGTTGCTGGAAATCCATCACTGGTCCCAGCCTACTGGGCTGAGGCCGCCTCTTGGGGCCTGGGGCTTGATATATGGGGAAAACATCCTTAAANCTAGCCCATCAAAGCCTGAGGACATTCACTACCTATCGAAGAAGCCTTATGGCTTGAAACCGAGGTTCCCCAGCTGCGGCTCTTTAGATGACCCGTGGTTATCTAAAAAAAAAAAATGTTGCCCCCCCCCAACTATAAATACCACACACATATCACCAAGTGAGCATCTCAGAGCGGTGGGTTGAGACCTGTAGACTCAGACCCAGTTTTTAAATATGTTCTTTTAACTGAGTAGGGTTTGCTAAGGTTGGAAGGGCTGAAAGGGCTGACTTGTCCTAAATCACTGGATGTTAGTAATGGGGGAAGAACAGGGCTCAGGGGCCTGGTGCTAAGTCCTTGATCCTAAAAGGATGAGTGAGGTTGCTGGAAATCCATCACTGGTCCCAGCCTACTGGGCTGAGGCCGCCTCTTGGGGCCTGGGGCTTGATATATGGGGAAAACATCCTTAAAGGTGGGACAGTAAGGGGAAAACATTCTCTTCGGCTCTCCCTTTTAAGGCCTGGGTACAGGAGGAGCAGGTACTTCCAGGGTCACACCTGTAGTTCAAGAGGCTCTTTGATGCCATTGCCCTCCCTAGGATATAGGTAAGAGGTGAACAGGCTCAGGTCGACTTTTACGAGACTAATACCTGAAATAAATCCATTTCAGGGGTTAGAAAGTCTTCAGGGGCTCCAGGGATTTTGAGTTTTAGCCGGATGATGAAGAGAACAAGAGTCCAATTTAGGAAGTTCAGCAGTTCCTCTCTCGGCCCCAGAAAACCCAGAGAGGGAATTTCAAATGCCTGGGACTCCCAAGAAATCCCAGACTACCAAAGTCAAGAATTAGGGTTGCCCTTAGGTCTCAGAGAAATTTTCTTGGTCAAAGTCATCCTAGGTTGGCTGAATCCAAACCCCCTGGAGGGCCAAGCCAAATCATGAGGTTCACATCAGAGGAACCAGGAGGTGGGTAAAGGGCAGAAAAGCAGTAAGGAGAGAAAGGAACTGGAGCAGTGTCCCACCAGCTAGATGTGTTTCGCAGTTGAGGGGGCCCAGCCCTCAGGTCCTGCTGCCCTTCCTCCATTCCTCCAAACAGAGGGAGGAGCCAGCTGTGGGGTCCCAGAGCCTCCATGCTTTTCTGAAGGGACCTCGTCCTAACTGCTTTGCCTTCTTGACCATGGGCTCCAGGGGGTGGGATGCTAGCCTTCTGGCAGGGAAGAGTGGGGACAGGAGCAGAGAAAGACGCCCATCCCCAGCTCTATTGTGGGGAGGAGGCTGAGGCCCCTCGCATTTCAGTTCCAGGCATCTCAGTTCCAGGCGGAGGCATCTGCTGTTGGGGGACCCTTCTTTACCCACGTTCTTTTATGACCCATTCCCACCCCAGCCTGTCTCGGCATTTCACCCCACGCAGCTCTACATCTGTCCCCAAGGCCTAATCAAGATGTCACCACAAGCTCGCACTGACCAAGTCGCAGCCTTTGCTTAGCAACACCAAACACCCTTCCCCATCCTCCGCAAGTGTGAGGAGGAACGCCCCCTCCCCCGCTCCACACACAACCCCCAGTCCTCTCCCTCTGCTCAGGCTCGGGGAGTTGTTACTGAATTGGCTCCCCAGCCCCAGCAGCAGCGCCCCCCCCTCCCCGCCCCCCTCCACTAGCCACCTTCTGCCTGAACTTACATTATCCTTCCCTTGCCGGTGAGACCCTGGGGTGCGAGCGCGGCCGCCGCCTTGGAAACGGCGAGCGAGTGCGGGTGGTGTGTGNGTCATAGCCACTGAACCACCCAGCAGGTCCCTCCCCAGTGATGATGATGATGATTTTAATTTTTATGGAGGTTTAGCTGATTTACAATGTTGTGTTAGTTTCAGGTGTACAGCAAAGTGAATCTCTTACACATATATCCACTCAGTGGGCAACAAAGTCATGTTTTGTGCTTGAGAAAATCAACATCTGTTGAGTAGAACAAGACATAATTCTGAAGCTGCCAAATTGAGGGCATTTCCTACCATCCTGGGGCCCACCCCAGAAGCTCCAGTGAGACCTCTCCTGATTCCCAATGGTAAGGCTATTTTCTTTTATAAGGACTTTATTTTTATCTCAGGACCCACTAGTTTGATTGTTTTTGTGATCTAGGGAGCTGTCTGGATTCTCTGAATTAGGCTGTAACTGGGGAAGGCCAAATACCGCATACCAAATACCACAAAGAAAGATTCACTGACCTACTGCCAGACCCATGAGAGATGAGGAATTCCTGGCTGGGCATTTCACATACCCTACCAAATACGATGCCACACCCAGAGTGTCTTATTTGGCCTTTTATCTGGTCTTGTCCTCAGAATTTGAGTTATCTTAAGTGGAAATATTCTATGTAGTCAGACACCTGTTTTTAATGCTTCCTTTGGAAGAAAAGTTATGACCAACCTAGATAGCATATTGAAAAGCAGAGACATTACTTTGCCAACAAAGGTCCATCTAGTCAAGGCTATGGTTTTTCCAGTGGTAATGTATGGATGTGAGAGTTGGACTGTGAAGAAAGCTGAGCACCGAAGAATTGATGCTTTTGAACTAGAGTGTTGGAGAAGACTCTTGAGAGTCCCTTGGACTGCAAGGAGATCCAACCAGTCCATTCTGAAGGAGATCGGCCCTGGGAGTTCTTTGGAGGGAATGATGCTGAAGCTGAAACTCCAGTACTTTGGGCACCTCATGCGAAGAGTTGACTCATTGGAAAAGACTCTGATGCTGGGAGGGATTGGAGGCAGAAGAAGGGGACAACAGAGGATGAGATGGCTGGATGACATCACTGACTTGATAGAAGTGAGTCTGAGTGAACTCCAGGAGTTGGTGATGGACAGGGAGGCCTGGCGTGCTCTGATTCATGGGGTCACAAACAGTCAGACATGACTGAGCAACTGAACTGAACTGAACTGAAAGTGGCTCAGATAGTAAAGAATCTGCCTGCAATGCAGGAGACCCATGTTCAATCCCTGGGTCAGGAAGATCCCCTGGAGAAGGGAATGGCTACACCCTCCAGTATTCTTGCCTGGAGAATTCCGTGGGAAGAGGAGCCGGGCAAGCTACAGTCCATGTAGCCACAGAACTAGACAAGACTAAGCAACAGTTTTTTTTTCCCCCAAGGAAAAGTAGTAGTAAGCGGAAATAGTCAGGCCTCAATAGTCTTCTGTTTGGTCATGATATTGGAAGGCCTAGAGTTGATCTGTGAGCAAGTCACAACACACCAAGCTCACCACTGATGCTCTGAGGACTCAGACTGGAGAGACTAGGGTAAGCTGGAGCTCTCAACCATGTAAGTGGGGGTGTTTAAGTCACAACAGTAGACAGTTTTGGAGAAGGAAATGGCAACCCACTTCAGTATTACTGCCTGGACAATCCCATGGACAGAAGAATCTGGCAGGCTACAATCCATGGGGTAGCAGAGTCAGACAAAACTGAGGGACTTTCACTTTTTTTTTCCCCAAGGATATGAACATGTACCTTCACACAGGCAAAATGAACAAGTAGCAGTAAGGGGAAATAGCCAGGCCTCAATAGTCTTCTGTTTGGTCATAATATTGGAAAGCCTAGAGTTGACCTGTAAGTTACAACCATACCAAGCTCACCACTGATGCTTTGAGGGCTCATACTGGGGAGACTAGGGCACAGCTGGAGCTCTCAAACATGTAAATGGAGGTGTTTAAGTCACGACAATTTTGCTTTGTAAGAGAAGGGACTGAGGTGAAAAGAGTTGTTCAATGTTGACACACTGTGGTTGGTGATATATCAAATCTTCCTGGAAGCAGAGTCAGTAAATTCATGACCTTGGAGGGGGAAATGGGGTACCATATTTCCTAAATATCTCCTATCTAAAGTCCCATGTTCCCATTAAACACTATCACTAGATAAGACCACTCATAGTTTGTTTTTTTTTTAAAGCATAGAAATCAAACAATGAGATTCTACAACTCTAGCAAACTGGGGGAAGAAAATAACTGGGATAGGAATGTGTGAGGAGGTACAGGGAAGGCTGTTTTATTTTAGACTTGCTTCCCAAGTCTGTTTTTCTCTCTGGTTGTCTGCCCCAGGACTTCTGCCTGTTCACATTTCTTTCTTAAGGCTCCTGTGCAATGAATCTCTTCCTTCCCAGCCTTGCTTCTCAGGTTCCCTGGACTTCTCACCCTGCATAGTGCAGCACACAGCACTTTTTGCTCCACCCTAAGTTTCTTCTCTACCACTTGTTTCTCCCACTCTGCTCATTGCCTCCCAGTCTTCCCACTTAGGCCTATGTCTTTCTCGCTAACCTTCTTGACCGACATCTCCCCCTAGCCATCCGCAGCCTCTTGCTTCTTTGCCCGAGTACCCAGTCTAATCCTTTCTCCACTCTATCCTTCTGTTCTACCCCAACCTCATCCAACGAAGGAACCTCGCGCACGCCAGGTCTTGCCTGTCCTCGGTTCTCTGCCTTGACCCATCTCCCGCCTTTTTAGGACACCTAGGTCGCTGCTACGTCCGTCAATCTTATGGCCTCGCGCCAACCCCTGCCCCCCACCGCCAGCTTCCTCTCTTGGGCCTCAGCCCACCCAGCGACCCTCTCCCCGCCAGGCCCCCGCCCACGTGTCCCCCTCCCTTCACGCCCAGGCCCCTCAGGCCCCGCCCCCGGAGGCCGAGGCCCCGCCTCTCGCGCTTCGCCCAAACCCCGCCCCTCACTCACCTGAGGCAGCTCCGCGCGCGCGCAGGCTGGGGGGGTGAGGGAGAGGGGACGGAATTGGGAGAGAGGGAGGCGGGGCAGCGGGGGTCCCCCACTCTGGCCCGGACGGCCCAGTGCGGGGGGAGTGGGGTCACTGAGCTGGCCACAACCGGGCCAGAGGCGGGACCCGAGCGCTTAGCGGCGGCGGCGGCTCCATCTTCATCAGCGGCTTCACCTGAGGAGGGACAGGCCCCCCCCATAAACCCCCCCAGTACGACTGTCCCCCTCCCCTGAACAACTTCCGGTCCCACTACCAGGCGACAGGCGGTGTGGCCGAACACCGAGCGCCTCCAAGCTGGGGAGACGAGGGAAGGAGAGCTAGGGGAGAGTAGCCGAGCGCCGAAAGATTCAAGTCCTAAAGGCGCGGTCGCATGCAAAGGAAAACTCAAGGACTAACCCTTCATCTGCATTTACTTTGCAAACAAGTCCACGATGGGCGCTCTAGTTGCCCTGGCATGACTGCCTCTAGTGCTAAGTTTTGACTTTGCCTCTTCTACGGCAGTATTGACTTTAACCTCTTTAGCATTCTTTGCCTTTCCTGCAAGGGCGTAGGAATTGTGTAGGGGAGGGACTTAAGGATGCCAAATTTATAAAAATTTCCTCTTGGAGGGGTATCTTGAGGTCATTCACCTAAGTAGCCCTGCAGACACCGACAGACTTCAGAGAAGGAAACCCCACTTCTTAACTTCCCTTCACCTTTTGTTTTGGGTTCTCAAGAGATATCCCAGTACCAGTGCATTTTCCTCCCTTCAATTTGCTCACTCCCCGCCTCAAGAAGTCCCCCAAATAATCTTAAAAATTTTTTTCAGAGTGGTAGTCTTAAACAGATATTTTATTGATGTATTTAGAAAAGTGGAACTGTAAAGGGAGAGGGTTGTGTTGCGCTCTTCACAACCCTTGGCAATCTAGAGGCAGTAAAAAGTTACATATACACATATTTTCTGAAGAATCCCAAGGACAAAGGCAAAATAAGGCCTCAGTGGTAACAGTCATTAGAAATGGAGATAGGGTAGATAAGAGAAAACAGTGCTTATTTCCAGAATTACTTTTCCTGCTTCTGGCCCTTTGCTCAATAGCTCTTACCTTCTGGCACAGGATCAGTGGCCTATGACTATAACATAGTGTCCAAGGAGGAATGAGTGCCTGGGTGGAAATGTGTGAGGAATGTATTTGTGTGTGGCTTCAGAATGCATAGTCAGGATTGTGATCCAAGACATGGAGAGGAAGTGGAAGGAAAAGATTTTTTGTGGTAATGAGACCAAAGAATGGGTACGGAAAGAGGCTCAGAATGTGGTTCTGTTTCACCTTCTCATGGGGCGACATGGACATGGACACGGTGCCAGGCATTGTTGAGCACCCCTCGCAGGTTCCAGATTGGGGCCACCGTGTCTGGCTGCACATTGTAGCTCTCATCTACAGCCTTACAGACAATGTTCAGTTCCTTTATCCCAGCTGGCAAAGGGGCTTGCAGGTGCCATAGTCGCCAGGCCCAGGCCTTTCTGGCACGCTGCTCCTCTCCTTCCAGCTCAGCCACTTGCCAGGTTAGGCCCCCATCCAGAGACACATCCACCCTGACCACAGCTCTTCCTCCACCACTCCATGCATAGCCTTTGACAGTCACCTCCCCTGACCCTATTGTCTCCCCTTCTTTGGGTTGTGTGATGGCTGACTGGATAGGAAGTTCTTGGATAGATGGAGCTGAATCAAAATCTACAGTGTCCCAGTCCACAGATGGAGAAAAGCCTTTGTAATCCCGCCGCTGCCAGTGACTGAAACTTTCCTCTGGTTCCACACTCACTTTGCCCAACCATTTGACATGGCGGGCACCCACCACACCAGGAACCACCACTCGCACAGGAAAGCCATGGTCACGAGGCAGAGGCTGCCCATTCATCTCATATGCCAGCAGGACCTCAGCTTCAGGGTCCATGGCCCGAGCCAGAGGGATGGATGCTCCATAAGCAGTCCCTGTGGGGTCTGAGTCCAGTCCCTCAAAGCAGACATGGGCCTCAGTTTCACAGAGCTGGTGACCAGCCTGGGCTAACACATCACAAAGCCGTGCCCCAGCCCAGCGCGCAGTGCTGATGGCCCCTAAACTCCACTCCAGACCTCTTACTTCTTTGAACTGAGTCATCTCGGAGCGCCGGTTGCCAGCACACTGCAGAGTGACCGTGATCTCGTGCTTAGGGAACTGGTACAAGTCATGCAGGGACAGGCACAGTGACTGACCCCCTGGTGGCCCTACTACATTCAGGCGATAGGTGTCTGGGTCCACGTTAGGTACAGGCAAATGATTCCGGGTGAAGAAGATAGGGTTGGGTGTGATGTAGTTTTCTGTCAGCAGCTCAGCAGGGGGCTCCGCATTAAAGGGGCACTGGGTGTTGACCTTCAGAGCTGAGTGACGTATAGGATCATCCGAATAAGGATCAGAAGTCTTCAAGGTGGAGGGTGACTTGTCGTCAGGGCTCAGCTCCCCAATCTTGTACTCAGCTAGTATCTCTCGCACGTGCGGCTGGTAGTGAACAGCATAGAGGGCCCAGAAGGGTTCTAAAGGACCCCCGGCTGCTAGCATCAGCTTTGATGCCCCCCCTGGGTGTATGTCCACAAATTCTGTGATATCAAAGACCTCACAGCCCAAAGTCACCCAGACCCCAGTCTCAGGGCTGCTGTGGGATTTTACTTCCTCCCTGGTATATCTGCGTGGTGACTCTTGAGAAGCCTGAGGCAAAAGGGAACACAATGTTAAGAAGAAATCACTCTACCTCACTCTGACCCTGTGCTTCTCTGGTGGCTCAGATGGTTAAGAATCTGCCCATAATGCGAGAGACCTGGGTTTGATCTGTGGTTCAGGAAGATCCCCTGGAAAAAGGCATGGCAACTCACTCCAGTATTCTGTCCTAGAGAATTCCATGGACAGAGGAGCCTGATGAGGTCCATGGGGTCGCAAAGAGTCAGACACAACCGAGTGACTAACACCCTGACCCAACCCACAAAGTTGTGGCAACTGGGAAGGTAGAAGATTTCATCTGTGCTGTGCATGAAGACCATGAAGGCTGTGTAATCATGGGGTCTGTGGTAAAGCCTGGGTTGCCTGGGGAACTCACTCAGGCCCCTTGGTTCTGATAGTGAAATCCCTTCCTTCCCTACTTACCCTGCACTGCTGGTCATGACAGGCCAACACTGCCCCGAGGCCTAGCAGCGTGCCCATGACTTTCCATCTCCTGGTGCTGGAGTTACCACCAGAGAAGGTGAAGCTGGAGGCCTGGGGCTGAAAAGAATCATTTGTACAGCAGGCCCGAATGCAGAGCCTTGCCGGGGTTGACTTGAGTCTGGAAGAGAGAGAAGTCTTAGTAGCACACTTCTGATCATAAGAAAGGGCTGGGGAAGGACTGGGGTGTACCTTCCCAGGTTAGCCATTGGTTCCTTCAGTTGGGACTTTTAGTTTCTCAGGGATGAGTGGGACAAGTGAGATGTGGCTTTCTCTTTCCTCCCAGGCCACTATCTCAACCATCTTATCTGGCAGTTAAGATAAGTGTCATAAAGTACTTAAAAGGAGATATGGACTAGGAACTGGATGGCCTACCTGTAGGCTTGTTGGAGCCCTGGGGCCACAGCTCTGTGCAGCAGCAGCATTATGGCTGACCTAGGATAGGAGGAAGATTTCAGGATCAAGATAGGGAGTGCTGGGAGGTGATGAGATTAGGGCAGCTTGAGGCAATGGGTAGGAGGATGACACAGAGATCAGCTAGGAACTCTCTGGACAAATGGGGAAACTTTTTCTGTGGTAACGAGGCCAAAGAATGGGAGTAGGGGTCCAAATGGGCCCTTAGAGAAAACCTGGAGGAGTTCAGAGACAGAATATGCTGACAGGAAGGAAAGGAACAGGGTGTGGAAGGGAGTCCTCTGAGAATCACCTGTTCTACATCCTCCACTCTCTACTTTGTCCACTACAGAGAACAATGGGAGCCAAAAGTCTGTTGTCCAGTTTGACAGTTTATTCTTTCTGAAGCTAGCAGAGGACAACTGAGGGGTATGTTCACTTAAAAGGAGACAAAAAAGTAAAAATATAGATAGTGGCAGCCTAATGAGGTAAAGGAAGCTCAGATTCTGGAGTCAAAAACTGCTTTGCGTTTATAAAAACCAGTCCTGCCATCAGGCCTCTATGAACCTGTGTCCTCATCTATGAAATGAGATCTACCTAGCAGAGTTGCTGTGATGTGCAAACAAGTAATAACATTGTCATTGAAGGACTTTCCCTCCTCTCCCTCTGCCCACCCCTAAAAAAATGAAAATTGAACCCAGCTGGGAACTGGATCCCAACGTGGGTCCACACCCCTACGTTGTCTATGCCATTTCAGTGAGCTCAGCAAATTGAGTAGTTAATGGCCAGGGTGTCAAGGAACTGGCTAGAAAAGGAAGAAGGTAATTTTTCTGCTCTGGCTCGCAGCAGTTTTTTCTTTATAGCACTGAGCAGATCACTGATCTCAGGACGGCCAACGTTGGGGGTGGGGTGGGGTAAGTGTCAGAATTGCTGATGAGATGCAAGAAAGCTAGGAGGAGGAGCAGAGGCTGCACTGTACTCCCGGGCCCTGGGACCCTCACTCTCCCTACCACTTCCCATCAGTGCCAGCAGCCCACTCTGTGCTGGAGCGGTGAGGTAGAGCTGATCAGCCCAAGGTCCCAGTCTTGGGAGACGCAGTTTTCTGCTACAGAACAGATGACACCCCCTTGTGCGGGTGGTGACCAGTCACTCCCCAGGGTCACTTTGGGCAGAACATGGATATTTTACCGGGGCGCAAGCAGCTGGTTCCCTGTCACTGCCTAACAGCTGGCCAGAGAGTATTTTGTAGCAATAGTCCAAGGCCCCAGGAGCACCCGGCTAGTGGGGGTGAAGGCGGATACCGGCAGTTTTGCCGTGCTTGGGATCCGTAGCACCCCTGGGTGCCAAGCCCCCGCCCGGCCACCGCTCAGGTTATTGGCCTTGCCCCCTCCTATTCCCTTTCCTGGCCCCAGGCTCCTTACCCGACTCAACGTACGCTGGGTGGCTGTTTCACCCGCTCTGCATCCAGCCGCTATCGGCGAAGGGGCGGGGCCTGCGCCGTGACGTTGTTGCGGAGTAAAGGACCACTCACCCCTCGGCTCATCCCCCAGCCATTGGCGGGCGGCGGGCCACCTCCCAGCTGCTGTGCCCGCCTCCTGAGGCAAAGGAAGGCCGGGCGCCACCCCGGCTTGGAGATAGGACGGGCTGCTTTTCCTTCTACCCGCGCCAGACAAGAAGTGGGACCCTCAGGATGTTCGGAACCGGAGCAGTGTAAGATGATGAGGACTCCCAAGGGTTGGGCTGAGAGGTACTCCCACCCCGCTCCTCCCCGCCCGCTGAGACACAAGGTGCTTTTGCTAGAGGCCTTGGCATCCAGTCGGCTCCCGGTGGTGAGCTCCGCCTCTGTCAAGCGTGTCTGTTGCAACTACCACAGCCCTGTTTGTCTTTTAGAGAAAACAAGATCAAAAGCTGAAGTCTTTTATTTTCAGAAATGAGGGCAGAAATGGAGTCTAAACAATGGTTCAAAGGCTTCGAGATTCCTTGGTCTAACAATCTCTCCTCAAATTGTAGAAATAACAACACTGAATAACCATCTTTTATATTTTGCTTAGTTGTCAATTTATTTTAAAAGTTTGTTATTTAATGACATTTTAACAGTCCAAAGTAGGAAGATTATAGTTGCTCATAATATCAGAGTAAAAGACACTAACGTAAATTGTTTGCTATTACCCTTTTATCATTTGGCTAGGGAAAACTTCGGAGAAGGCTATGGTAATCCACTCCAGTACTCTTGCCTGGAAAATCCCATGGACGGAGGAGCCTGGTAGGCTGCAGTCCATGGGGTTGCTAAGAGTTGGGCACGACTGAGCGACTTCACTTTCACGCATTGGAGAAGGAAATGGCAACCCACTCCAGTGTTCTTGCCTGGAGAATCCCAGGGACGGGGGAGCCTGGTGGGCTGCCGTCTATGGGGTCACACAGAGTCGGACCCGACTGAAGCCTTAGCAGCAGGGAAAACTTGTCATTGGCGAGCTATGTACCTGGGGCAAACGTACCCAACACTGCCCTCTAGAGGCGAGAAGACTGAGTTACAACCTTACTTTAAAAGTGACTGAACGACCAACACTTTCACTTTTTTCTCCCACCTTTAACTTTGGAAATCATTTCCCCTCCTTCCTTCTTTCCAAAACTGAACTAGAAGAGCTTTTACTAAAATGAAGAAGTCGTGTGGGGGTGGTGTGGAATACTAAGAAATATAAAGAAAGGGGAACTGACAGTGAAAAGGTAATTTTGGCTCTAAGGTTTTTGGAAAAAAAGAGATTCCCAATTTAACTGTACAATTTAATCAGACAGGCCTGATACCCAACCTATCCTTCCAGTCTTAAAAAAAACAGGCTCAGTCCAAGGATACAGAGGAATCAGTTAAGGATTATCTGAAGGCATGGGATGAGATTTCTGCCTTGTAACTGTCACCCTACATAAAGCTACACACAGGCTTTATAGAATTGACCTTTTAAATCCCAAAATTTTTCATTTTACAGAGGAAACTGAGGGCAGAGAACAGCTAAGTAACTTGACTAAGGCCATAGTTAATAAACTGTCAGAGATGGGACTGAATTCCAGGCTGTCTTTCCTGTCCTTCAGATTCTTTGGAATTTAAAACTCTTCCTGCAACCACACCTAATCTTTTCTCTGTATCATTCTCCCCGACCACTTCCACTTAGACTGTGAGCTTCAAGAATACAGTAGAAAAGGAGAATTTCCTGCTGAAATTTTCCTGTTGGGGTAGAAGTCACATGATCAATCAACAATGTTAATTCAGTGATTTTTAAAAAACTTTCTTTAGGTCATGGACCCCTTTGAGATACTAATTAAGGCAGTGGGCCCTTTCCCTAGAGAGGTGCACATAAATTTTTGCATAATACTTAAAAGTATTCACAAACACCACCTCTCCCTCCAGTCTCATCAGTTGTCTGCCCATAGGTTCATACATAGATGACCACCCCCTTCCATATATACGTTCTGTAAGGATAGCCTAAAAAACTAAGCTGGGACAGATTTGATGAGCTCTCTAATGGCTTGGGAACAGTGATTAAACAGCAACAAAGGGGCTATTTTACAAATTGGATTATCTCACTATTCAAGGAAAGATGAGTAATGAGGAGTTACCAAGATGCAGGGCTTCCTTGGTGGCTTAGCAGTAAAGAATTACCTGCAGTGCAAGAGATATAACAGAGATGGGTTCAATCTCTGGTGGTAAAGATCCCCTGGAGGAGGGCATAGCAATCCACTCCGGTATTCTTGCCTGGAGAATCCCATGGACAGAGGAGCCTGGCGGGCTACAGTCCATAGGGTCACAAAGTTGGACACTGAAACAACTAAGTTACTGAAACAACTTAGCATGTACGTACACACGCATGCACCAAGATGCAAAGGAAGGTGTGTTTCTGGTTCAATAAAACATTACTGGGTTGCCCTTGCAAATTTCTAGTATTAGAGAAATAGAAAAAAAAAAAAGAGAGAGAAGCAACACTCCAATACACCTTTTTTTCTCCTTTTTTACTTACATTAAATACATCGGTAAATCAGCAGTCGCATTCTGTTACCACGATTGTTATGTTGGGAGAGGAAGAAAAGGGGGAAAAGGCAAATGCTTTCTTAGAGGCAAAAAAAAAAAAAAAAAGATACCACCCTCTTAAAAAAACAAACTGATCAGAAGAAAAAATGAAGAGCTGGGAAATAAAAACTAAGATTCCCCAAGCCCACCAGAGCTCAAAGAAAAGCAGAAGAGCTGCTAGAAAGTAGAAGGAAAGCAGCAGACAGGCCCGTAAGTTAAGGCCAATCCTGTTCCTAAGGGGGGCATTGGAGGGGAGAAGCAGCCTGGAGAAATGGTTTCCCAGCCCCAAGGCAATGAAACCTCTTCACTCCTACTCCATGGGGAAAACTGCACAAAGAACTTCATTTCTAAGAAACATATGAGAGCCATCCTAGTTCTTCCACTTCTAAGGACACACTGGGTGCTTTAGGGGGCTACTGGGTGCTGGGGAAAGAGGGGGAGAATATGCATTTCAGGGCCATGGGAACTAAGGCTGCCCCGGGGAAAGGAAGGGAATTGAGGCATGTGGAAGAACCTAAGCTCAGTCCTTCAGAATCTCAGCGTCATGGATTTCTCAGCTGCTCTGGGACAGAAAGCAGTCTACAAGCCCAAAGGGTACAACGGTTCCAATCCTAGTCTACTACGGCCTCTCCTATCGTATTTCCCCCAATTTCCCCAAAATTCTAAGCTAAGAACAAGAAGGAATTTAGAGTTATCTCTTGCTTTGATGGCTTCCCAAAGACATCCTAAAATACTAGATGAGGGACGTGGAGAGAGGCTAGAGATTTAGAAAGGACCAATGTCCTCTGTTGATGTGAGACAGTCGTGAGGGACTTTTGAGTGCCAGTCATTCCCTGTCCACAGGAACAGGTGTTATGAAGGGGCCACAGGTAGACCTCTGTGGTACAACTCCCTAGTGGTATGTGGATTAAACCACTGGCTGCATGGGGGATGGGTTTGGGGCGGTAAGCATGGCAAACTGAAGATACTAACAAAGGAGAAAAGAAATCGGGCCTGACAGGAGGTAGGGGGTCAGAACAGACTGTACGGTGGGAATAAAGATCATACCTATTTACAGGGAAGTAGAAAAGACATGGTAATGGGTGGATCAAATTGAATGAGAACCCTGGAAAAGCACAGAAAACTCTTCCCTCTGGCCGGACTCTTCTTCACTCCTCTACAGTGAGTGGCCTATGCTATCCTGAGACTGCTCTCCAGTTGCTCAGTTAATTTCCCAGGAAAGGTAAACCTATACCCAAGAGTTAGGTTGGCAAGAATATAGGTGAAGTAAGAATTTGAGGAAGCTAGCAGTGCAGACTGGGCCTGACTAGCTGCCACTGGTATGGTTCTCTGCAGCTCCTCCTCAAATCTCATATACACACTGGATTCCACTTAATTAAAAAGAGGGCAAGTAAACCAACCAAACCACCCATTAAACAAGTATCACAACTGAACTACCATCAATTAAAGTGCAAACTGCAGGGGGATATGGTGGCTGGGGCTGAGCCATCTCAAGGCCAGAGAGAAAAAAATGCCTAAGTCAGAGGATGGGTATCAGAAACTGGTCCTTCCTCCATTTAGATCACAGCAGAGCCAAAGAGGCAGGCAACCAGTGAAGATTCTTTGGAGGACTCTGGGGTCCAGAATCTCCCCCATTATGGGGGAGAAGCTACTAAGAAGCTGGGTGAGGGGAAAATAGGCCTTGGAAGAGTTCATGAGCCACAGGCACTGCATCTCCACCCCTTCCACTTCTGCCCAGTCAGCCAATAGCAAGACTCCAATCTGGTGCCTGGGAGCTGGCCGTCCCATTCCCACCTCTACCTAGAAAAACCCTCCACAAGGCCAACTTATGGACGCTGCAGTGCTTTCAAATATGAGAAACTCTAACCAAACAAAAACAAAAAGGCAATGTTTCCTTCCTTACTCCCCCCTGCTCTGAGCCTTACTTTCCCCCAAGGCCCTTAATGTGACTGAACTGGAAACCTTCCTCAGTTCCTGGGTTCACCACCTTCTCCATCCTGGGGAGAGGAGGAAAAGGAGATCAAGAACAGAGACTGACCAAAAGCAGAAGGGGAAGGGGCAGGAGACCAAAAAAAAAAAAAAGTTATCTGAAAAAATGGGCAGGAGGAGGAGGAAAGATGAGTAGGTCACTGTCTTGCACCTATAATACAAAGTGAAGAAAGTTTGTTTTGGAAGGTTAAATCCTGGGGGATCTGACCCCCAAGCCCCAGAGTAGGGGTAGGAGGCCAGTGGCAACAGCTGCCTGGTGTTGTTGCTGAAGCGTTAAAAAGTGCCATGACGGAGCTGTCGAGGCAGCCCTTGGGAGCCAGGGCTCAGTGTGCTGTTACCGTAGGGGCTGTGTGCTGAGGGGTAGGGATGGAGGTTATTTCTTAGCTCTCGTGCTAGCTCCATACTTGTTTGCTGCTAGCCAACCCCTCAGTTGCTACAACACTGGCTCTTGTTCTGCTGGGACTGCTCGTGAAGATCCACACCCCGGCTTCGGCCTGCTGCACCCCCCAGATTCTGGGGTTCACTCTTTGGCAACTTCTTAGCTAGAGATAAAAACAGAAGAGAACAAAGTATGGTAGATTTTACTCATCTCCCCAAAAAAGACTATTGGGGGAAAGGGGAAATGTGAGCGACTAAAAGAATGTTCTCAAGAGGGGAGGGTTCATTGCAAACAACATTGAAGATGAGGGGGCTCAAGCTGCAACAAAAGGATGGAGGTCACGATGATAAGTTACAATATTTCCACACCTAAAGTTTTCATAAAGGGAGACACTCCCATTTATCCTTATGACCTCAGTTAGTGATCTTGCCTAGAGGGAAGGGAAAAACGACAGGAAGACCTCAGGCTGCTCTGACCTTACCTATTGCCAGGAAGAGATCGTTCACGTTCATAGCTGTCTTGGCTGAAGTCTCCATAAACAATAAGCTGTTGTCATCTGCATACGCCTGGGCCTCCTGCAAGGGGTGGGGTGTACTGGTACTCAGACTGTAGGGCAGGGACAAGTACTGCCTTTCCACTCCCATGTAGCACTGGAGCTAGGCAACATCCTAGGTTCCCTCCCCTCTGAGCCAGCTGGCCCTGGACCCATAATTTGGTGATGACTCCCTCAAGGAATATCCCATGGTCTCCACCACTTAATCCAACAAACAGATGTCAGGAAACTTAATTACAGGGGAGAAGGTAAGTTGGTTAGGGGCTTTTGGGTTCTGACACTTGAGTCCCTTACCTCAAATTCAATTGCTCCCTCCTTCCTTTTTTCACACTGGTACCCCCACAGCTGGTACTGGTACTCCCCTACCCCTCTGCTCTGGAATTTTCTTCTGACTCCTCTAAAATCTCCTGGCTGGCATTAGGGTCACAGTGCTGCTGTATTTAACTTGGTGCAGAACTGGGGAATGAGATGATGAATGTCCTCAGATGAGGTTTTCAGAGAGGGCAGGTTTGGAAAAAAGAGGTCCCAAGCATAGAGGGTGTGTGTCAGGAAGGACTTGGTGGCCAGCTTACTTCATACTCCACCATGCGCTTGTTGGCCAGGTCAGCTTTGTTCCCTGCCAGGGCAATAACGATGCTAGGACTGGCCTGTCGCTGTAGTTCTTTTACCCATGTCTTCGCTCGGGCGAAGGTTTCCTGGGAAAACACAACGATGAGAATGGGTAGGCTGGAATGACTGCCAATTTAGGGCTATCACCTTCAAAATCCAATCTCAAAACTCACCTCTTCTAAGCAGCCGTTACTCATTGAAACCATCTGTTTCTGGTAATTCATTACCTCTGTCTTCTCAACACTTGGAAGCGTAATTTGTATTCTTATTTTGCTATTTCAAGAACCGGTTTTCTCTCCCTCACCTAATTTAATTCCTATAAATAAAAGCAAGGACAATCTTCTCAGCCCACTTACCTGATTAGTAATGTCATAAACCACAATGGCAGCCTGGGCACCTCTGTAGTACATGGGGGCCAAGCTATGGTATCGCTCCTGCCCAGCTGTGTCCCAGATCTCAAACTTGACTGTCGTGTCATCTAGACAAACAGACTGGGTAAGGAAGGCCGCTATGAATGAGAGAACAGAGGAAAGTTGGTGTAAGTGGGAGACTGCACTGGAATATCCCACCCTCCTTCAAAATATCTCCACTGTCAGTCTAAGGCCAGTCACTACCCAGGCCATTCAGCTACAAGAAAGGTTTAGCGTTCTCCTTCTTATACCCTGGAAAGGTTTAGCATTTCCTTTGGGTCTTGGCACCAGAATTAAGCCTGCTCTTGGCTAAATCCNTGCACTGGAATATCCCACCCTCCTTCAAAATATCTCCACTGTCAGTCTAAGGCCAGTCACTACCCAGGCCATTCAGCTACAAGAAAGGTTTAGCGTTCTCCTTCTTATACCCTGGAAAGGTTTAGCATTTCCTTTGGGTCTTGGCACCAGAATTAAGCCTGCTCTTGGCTAAATCCTTCCTGTGAAAAGTCTTCCCAGCTAAGGAATGGGGGCGCCATGGTAAACTCTTGAGGGCTAGAAAGAACCAGCTTTAATACCAGTCAACACTCTTCTAACCAAAATAGATTGAGAGATAATGAGAGACAATAAGCTTCAGATAAAAGTCACATCGAGAACTGATCAGAAGATTTTAAGGCCTGATGTGAGGCTTTACTTTTTTATATCACTTCTGCTGGTCTAAGAATGTATTTCCAAGGTAAGTAATAAAAGTGGAGGAGGAGAAATATGTGGAGCTCTCATGTTGAATTAGCACCCTATTTCAGGATAGTGGCAGAGAGAAGGTAGCCAAAGTAGGAAAAGCATATTTATCTTTTGTATTTAGTTCTAACCTCTGCTTTACCAGATGTGTGCATCAAAGATCTAAGGAGCTTTTCCAAACATACACGTCTATACTGCCACCAATCTCACCCTCCTTCCGAAACTAATCAGCCAGTCTGAGGTAGGGCCCAGCATGCTCCCCAGGAGTTTCAAATGTACACCTTTGATTATGAGCCACTGCCCCAAATCAACCCTGCTCAAGATGACCCTCAACTGAACTTCACTGGCATTAAGATGAGAGCAGGAAAAGGAAAATAATCTGAGATTTTTTTAAAAAGTGTTTTGTTTTTGGTGCTCAAAGGCCAACCTTTCTAACTTTCTTCTAGGAAGAGGATGAACAGAGACCTGTTTTGGGGCATTTTGGCAATTTTTTTGTTTCATAAAAGATTTCCATTTCAGGGAGCTAAGAGGGCCAGCGGCATAATCAGATCCCTAGATTTCTCTTCAATAGCCCTTCTAAACACTAACTCTCTTCTCTCCCTGAAGTACTTACCTCCAATGGTGCTCTCCTGGTACTCGTGGAACTGCCCTTTGACAAAACGTAATACCAGGCTAGATTTCCCCACTGCAGATTCACCCAGCAGGACCAGTTTGAACTGGCATATTTTGCTGGCCTGGGGCTGCCCATTGGGCCTGGCTGTGCTTCTGCTAGTCATGGCTAGATTATCAGAGTGGGAAAGGGTGGAGGGAGGGGGATGCC